>WEIU01024126.1:51195-70146 GCA_013389925.1 Aegithalos caudatus
GCATTGATATGTTATTACAGTGTACATTTCCACAAGGTGACCACTCATAACACTGTGAGTACTAAGATGGCTAAACACAACTGGCTCATAACAAAATGTGACAGGAAGAGAGGAATTACATTGTAAGATGATCAGTTAAGCAGCTTTACTGGTTCAACCACTCTGTTGCTGCTGATACATATTTTAATCATTAGTCAAGATATAAATGAAACTGCTATTTTCTCTTAAAATCTCAGAGTAAATCAGTACTATAGGAAGTCATCAGTCAGTTGTCTTGCCCCTAAACCCTCAATACTTGTTTTTCTGAATCATTACTACTGTATGTCATTGTACTTTGTTCCTGTCTGCGCATTGTCCTGTCCTTCCACTCTGCTTTATTTCCTTTCCTGGACTAATTCAGAATGAATGGATGAAACTAGAGCTTAGTGGATTTTTGTTTTGTATTGACGGGGACTCTTCTGGCAGCTATTTTTATCTTATTTGAAATGTCTTGGCTTTGTTCTTACTTGGATTTTCTCTCGACATGAATAGTATACTGTTATACTGGTTAGTTGATTTCAAAATCAAATAGCTTATGAAATAATTGAAGTAGAGTACTCTTATAATGCTGAAATACTTTGTACTGAACAATGACATTTGGAATGAGCATAATTGCCATTTCTGGATACACCTTTGTTTTGGGAATAATTGTGGGGTTTTTTGTTATTGTTGTTGTTGTTGTGTTTGTGTGGTTTTTTTTTTTGTTTTGTTTTGTTTTGTTTTGTTTTGTTTCTTTTTTCTTCTCAATAATTTTTATAAAGCAAAATAAAATCATTGAAATTCTGGGCATTTTAAACCAAGTATTAGTTACCAAAAAGAAACTTGTATGGCAGCGATGTCAGCTTCCTGGTGTTACTCTGGTTTGGAGCATACTGATTTCACCAGTCTTCCCTTTAACACTGTTTCTGAAGATCCTAGAAATAGTCAGGGGTCTTTCCACCAAAGCATGTTATTAATATCTGAGTACTGCCTTTTCTTCTTAACAATTTAAGCACCAAGCTGAGAACAGCCAGCACTAGCAGTTCACTTCCATCTTAGAACTCATCACAATCCCAGCAGGAGAAACTTCAGAGCAGACAAGAAAGGGCCTGAATGAAACCATGCAGATAGAGCACTTGGAGGAGAGGCACAGAAAATTCTCAGAGCCCTGGCCTTTGCTCTCGGGGTTTTTTTTGTGTTGTTATCTGATGGAAGCCTCATGTAAAATACATGCAGTTTCCAGGAAGCTGGGTCTGTCTTCTCACAGTTGAGTGATCACAGGGTCAGTTTTTACTTGATTTGCACTTCAGCTGATCACAGTTTTTGTCCGCACAGGAGCACAGGTAGGCTGGAGAAGAGATTGCTGTGTGATAGTCCCCGGTGTTACAGGAGACCTAACTTCAGTGCTATGCAAACTGAATACGTCTGAAACCTAGACCTCCCTAATTAAGGAATCAGGTCTTCAACCACAGTCTTGACCTTAGCTGTTTTGTAAGGATCTTTCTGAGCAACTGGAGTGCAACTTGTGCTTGTCTGGGTGATCCTTGGCAGGAAGAGAATTTTGGGTAGTGGAAAGCACTTGTCCTTTCAGGACACATTCCCAGTTGTCCTATTGATAAATTTCAGAGACTTCTTGTTTAATCAGTTTTCAAAATGCATATATTTATTTATTTATTTATTTATTTTCGAGCCACAATTTATTGACTAATGCAACACAGCATTTTTTGCCTCAAGCATATACATACTCTGAAGATGAGGAAACTATTTGTCACTTTTATACTAAGTAAATACTGTGCAGAATTAATCCAGGCTGGCCAATTTCTACCAAACTGAGGTCTGTATGCATAATGGCATATGTCTGGACTTGACAAAAAATGAAATTGTCCTTATTAAAAAAAAAAAAAGAAAAAAAAACCAAATTAACTATTACACCATTTTGCATCTTTTAAAAGCTATTTTTTGCTAGAAATGGTGTACGTTAAAACAGAAAGCTATTTTACAGTATTCTATAACTGTTTTAAAGAGCACTGTAGAATTAGTGCCAGTGGAGGAAAACAATTAAAGTTAAAATGGGGAAATGGTATCCCAATTATTTTGTTTATTTGCATTTCACCTCTCTGTTGTTTTTTAAAAAGCACTGGTTTCATAAAAACATAGTTCTTTTTAATGCCCATTGCTGCAGGTGGTTCTGAGTTCCTTTGACATTTATACTTTTATCAGATTTTTTCTTTTCCTTCATGTTGCTCATATTTCTCTGTGGGAGTGGCAAAAAATTTTTTTGGCAGAAATTGAAAGGAAATGTGCCCTGAAAGCTTCACCAAGTGTGGTACTAGTTTAGATATCTCAAATAACATAATCTTCTGACTGGAAATATGGCATAAAATCAGAGGTACTCTTCTGTCCTAGGGGAGCGCTCATGTGATTTTTCTATAATGTGTTGACTGCTGCTTTGGTTACTGTCCTGTGGGTTTGTGTGCTCTGGGACTGTCACAGAGTGGCTACAAATCTCATGACTTGCTTCCAGCTCTCAATATTTACTGTGTATGAGCAGAGCAGGAGAGGATGTAAAATCATGACAGTAGCTATGATTTTAGTAGTAAACAAAAGTAATAGAAACAATTAGGCATCACAAAAGACAAATTACCAACTTGAGAAAAAATTTTACTGTGGTGCTTTTCAGTCAATCAGGAAGAGAGCAAAAGATATTTTAGCAGAGGTGCAGTCATTCTACAGCAATTCTCTTGATGTAAGTAATTACATATGACATAATGAATAAAGAAATAAGGCAAAGGTTAAGAAAACTAGGATGTTAAGTTTATGTTAAAATTAGCATCAACAACAAGCATGAAGGTAAATGGCATAAACTAAAAAGCCCCAAACTTCCAATGTCCTGTCCCCCAACCAGCACATTTTATGCTGATGTGTGTATAAATGGATGAACACGTTATAGGTCTTGAATAAACCCCTTCTCTGTTTAGCTTAATTAAAACACATGAGCACGTTAACAAAGATGCCTGCTGTCATGGAAGCATCACAAGCCTTGATCAATAATTGAATTACTAAGCATAATAAGCTGTAATTTTTTTCCTTAATAAAAGTAAAAGATACATAATTATTACAGTGTAGAAAAAATAAAAATATTTTAATAAGTGAAATAAAACTTGATATTGCCAGTAAAAGTGTTTTTTTTTTTTGGTTTTTTTTTTTTTTTTTTTTTTTTTTTTTTTTTTTTTTTTTTTTTTTTTTTTTTTTTTTTTTTTGTTTTGTTTTTGGGTTTTTTTTTTGTTGGTTTTTTTTTTTGTTTGTTTGTTTTTGTTTTTGTTTTGTTTTTTGTTTTGTTTTGTTTTAGGAAATACAAATTATTGATGAGCTTTGAGATGGTATTCATTTTTTCCATTAGTTTTTGTTAATATACCTCAGGGTTTATCGTTAACTAAGCTCAGAACATATGGCCTGAATATTTGCTGACATAGTTCTATTCATTTCAAGTATTTTTGTTAACAGCCATATGCCAATTCTACTGAGAATGAAGAAGTGAATTATGATAAAGTTCTGTTATTTTTCCTGGAGGACTCAGCTTATCTACAGCCTGATAATGTACCGTTTTGCAAAATTACTTTTGTTTGCAGGGCCTATTTCAATCTCTATAAAGCAGAGCATCAGCAGAAGACTAGTGCAAAGTTTAGCAGAGGAGAGTAAAGTTAATGTGTATTTACAAGACCTAAGTGCAGCAAGTGTTTACTCTTTCACAGTACAGCTTTAGTGTGCTGGTTTTAAAGTCTTTACATGTACATGCTTGTCAGAGGTGGTACGAATCTCTGTGTAATATATTTATCTTGCATTTCTTTGTTGCCCCTTCAAGGCCCCATACAAGTAATGCAGAGTTCCCTTGAGTTTCTTGGACTTGCTATTGAAAGCCACTTAGAAAACTAAGACAAACTCTTCAGAAACAAAATTATGTCTACCAAGAACTGAAGTAATTTTATATACTATAAACAATGGTAATATTAGTATTTATATAATTTCAAGAGGACGAGAAGGTTTTAGTCCCTAATTATATGGTCACATCAAGATATTAGAGCTTATGAAAGTCACTTTAGAGTCACCTGTGCTATTACAGCTACATTGGCTCTCAAATACAGAATAATTTAGTGCTGGCAAAAGTGAGCCAATGTTAAAAAAAAAGTCTCCTCGTACACAGTAACAGCTGGGACACAAGGTGCATGCCTATAGAGATTCCACACCCAAGTTATGGGTTAACTACAGACAAGCAAACTAGCAAGTATGGGAAAACCTGGTTGAAAACAATATCAATCAGAAAACATATTTCGTTCACATTATTTGAAAACTGTGATAAGTTGCTTGTTTAAGCAAGATTTCAAAGCATGCTAGTGAACAGCCTCCAGTCAGATGGAATGCAGCCTTTGTGGTAGGACCTTTGCATACAAGGCTTGTGCTCAGAAGTAGTGAACTCAGAAACACACTTTGTAACTCTTGAGAGTTTCAGTGTTTCCACCGCAGTTTAGAAAGACTTGGAGGGTAAATTTCTCAGAAATAAGATATGTTTTCCTGCACATATAGTTTCCATTGCTCTTGGATACAAAACAGATGAACTCTCAATAAGATGATTTTACACCTAATTCTTGATCTTACCTATACAAATATGTGTTTTAGTTAATTATCTTTGTTAGTACTATGTGACTAGATGGTAAATTAGAAACCTCTAGTTAATGAAATGTATGTGAGGAGATGCAGGAATCTGATATGAAGGTCTGTAAACTTTTTTCTGAATATATTAAATAAATAAATATCTTCTATATTCTTCATATTAATGGTGCATTACATTAGGTTTTGATTAGCCTTAATGAGATTTACTTCATGTCTGCAACAGCGTTCAAATTACATCAAAATTACAGAAATGGAATAAAATGAAAATACTCTCCTTCAATTTGGTTGAGCTAGCCTTAATTTATGTTATTATGCAGCCCATTGAGCTCTTTGAAGAACATCCAAGCTGTTTCCACACTTATTTTTATAGGAATATGGTTTAAATAAAAGAGCTATCAGAACTGTTCTTGTATTCAGCCACATACATTGTCATTACTGGCAGAAAATAATCCCATTCCTTTAAAATTGGAAATGTTTGTGAGATATCACAGGTTTCAGCCACTCTTTGTGAATTTTAATTAACATGCTATGTTTAGTGAGCTTCCCTGAAGTATTTTTGCCTCGTTTTTATTATATTTCCAATGCCTGCTTTAGGATTCAAAATTATGATACAAGGGTTTTCCTAGGAGTTTAATGAGTTTTCTGCATCTATCCTCATTTTTTACTCTTCTGATTATTTGGTGTTGTACTGTTACATGAGGTTTGAGCTGATCATTGCCCATTTTGCAAGATAGAGTCACATGGGAAGAAGAACATAGCTCAAACTTGTCTTTAGAGTCAGAATCAAAAAGAAAGAAAAAGCTCAAAAAAATCCCCCTCAAAACCCAGCAGACAAACAGTAGGCAAACAGACATTAATGTTAGAGTCCCATGGCAGCCTAACCACAAAATCAGCAAGGGGCTCTCCTCTCCTGACTTGCAGATTGGATCCAGCACACTGGCATATGTTTTCCGAGAGGCCCCACTGGCAGGGGTCGATATCTGAGCTAGCTGATCATGGTTCTGGGTACCCTACATACTTTTTCAGTCACCTTGTCTCTTCATTTCCCACAATTATTCCTCCCTGGCTCCTGACCAGGGAGCCTGCTAGCTGCACATGAAAGCAATCCCAGGTCCCTGGCTCTTCGGTCAGATGAGAGGGGTTGGCTGTTCTAGGTTGCCTGACCTAAGTTTGATGATTAAATGACTGGAAGAACCTAGAACTTGGTCCTGGAGACATCAGGTCTGGTAGCCGTCGAGTTTGAGAAAGTCTGGTGGGTCATGGTCTAAGAAATAGGCTTTTTAAACATACTTCCAGGCAGCAACTTTGAGATTGCTCTATTATAGATAAGACTGGGAGGATCATTTAAATTCTCTTCTCACCTCACACATTACACAGTGCTCTTTGTAAAGTATGCACCCTTGATATTTAATTGGGAGAGAAGTTTCTCTAAGATAAATTGCCTTAAAATATCTTTTCCATTCAAATTAATTTCTATTTTGTTTTATTTCTTCAAAACAAGCTACATTTTCAGTAAAAGTAGTTATTTTTTATTACACCTTTGATAGAGGTATATTGGATTTTAACTGATAAGCAGAACTAAAACTACATTTCACTTAGTAAAATCAAATATTTTCAGCAACAATCACATTCTCTTTAGAATTCTGCCTTAAATTAAACCATATTTTTAGCTTTGAAAGCTTTTGTAGAGAAAACATTTTCATCAGCTTTGCCTGCACACAGAAATTTTGGAAGAACAGAGTGTGGTCTACACTGAAAGGAACATCTGCATCCATATGGAGTATGGCAACCTGTGAGTCCTTGTGGCTGATGTAGCCAGCACAGTGGGGAAGATGACAGATGTGCCAAGTTGTTAACAGGAATACATTGATCCCAATTGCCTGCAAAGGGGCAACAACTACTATTTCAGCCCACAGGCAGCAAGAGACCAAACTGAAGCTGTGGCCTTTTAGTTAATTATAGACCAATTACTTTGTCTTCAGATACAGAAGGGTAGAATTCAGCCACAATATATTCTTTGGCTATTAACAAAACACCAGACTCTTGCTTTATTTATATACAGTGCTCAGTTAAGATTCACTTCTTTCACTAGAATTGCAAGATGCTCTTTTCCTAAAATTCACTGTTTCAGATTTTAGTGCAATTGTGAAGTGTCCTAACTGGGAACCTGGGAAGTACACTGAGCTGTTACAGCACATTTACTCATAGCAGATAGGGAGCTATTGCCAATGTGGAATTACTGAATTTTTGTTGCTAAAAGCAAATCCTTGTCCATTAAAAACAATGAAATTTAACCAGAAATTATTTGTTCTCATGGATATTTTCCAAATCAAAAAGATCATTTGCTCTATACCACTGTCTGTGTACATCTATCCTAAGATATGACCACTGTATTTTTTTTTAAATTTTCAATGACTATCTGTAATTTTTTTGCCTAAGGAATTTTGTTTTATGATAGATAGGATGAAGCACATATTGCCCAAAATGTGATCAATAATTAAAGCAGGTTGCATTATTTAGACTTGTTTTAATTCCATTTAAAAATAAACTAACATTAAATTGTAATGATGGTCAAGAAGTGACGCAGGTTGTCCAGAGAGATCATGGAATCACCAACCTTGGAGATACAAAAAACTTGACTGTACATTGAACCAGAACAACTTCCCCTAGTTTGACCCTGCTTTGAACTAAATGATCTCCAGAGGTCCCTTCCATCTCAATAATTTGATTGTGTGAAGTTTTAGAATTGTAGGCCACTGCCACTTTCATAGAACTTCATTCACTGATAAAATTCTTCATTATGAAAGCTCTATAAAGTTTGATAACCAGCAGAATAAAAGGCAGGCATTTCTAAGCTCAGTAATTTCATGCACTGTCTCCTCCTCATGGCTGTCTCAGCATGTTTAGGCAGTTCAATTTAATTTTGAATAGCTTGATTTATTATCCTGTGCTAAAACATAACATCTTTCTGTTCCCTTGTTCATACTTGTCTGGCTAGAGAGTCATCCCAAAGTGGTTCTTTGCATGAAAATCTAGGAAAATGAATGTTTTTAAATGCTGTTTATTGATACTGTGTTATCATAGCACACCACTATGGTCAATTATGAAATCAAGAAATTTCAGGTTTGTTTGCATTGTTCTTTTGGGGTTTTGTTTATTTGGGGTTCTTGTGGGGTTCTTGTAGGTTTGTTTTTTTGTTTGTGTTTTTGTTTGTTTATTTTTTAAATAGAAAAATCTCTGGTTTAAAACAGGTGATATTGCTGTTCTTCCCTTGCAGCTACTGCTGCGAGGCAGAGTTCAATAAATGAATGAGTAAAACGAGCATTATATAACATCTTTATTTTCCTATGTAGAATATAAGTACCTGGGTTTACATGTTTCCTGCTGATCACAGCATATGCTCTTTTTTGACATTTTCATAATTAGAAAAGGGGAAAAGTGACAGATATCTATGTACTTGGGAACACTAAAGGGTGGGGACACTGAGATAGACTTTTGCCAAATTGTGGTTAATTTTAATTAAATTTTGTCTTTTCATATTCTGTCAGAAACTGGTTCTGAAATTTCAGTCAGCCACTCAGGTTTAGAAAAAAATGGAAAAAAATTTTTTTTTTTTTTTTTTAGAATTGAAATAATTTTGATGCTTCATCTTAAAATATGTAATTTTAAATGTTTCATTTTAAAAGTAATTTAAAATATGGTGGGCATGTGATCTCTGTGTTGAACACATGACTGTTCTGTAGTTGTGCAAACCTGTCTAGATCAGAGAGATTAATAAATCTGAAGATTGTCATCAATCAGACACTTCAGTAAAGGCTTCTGTGGCCTGTTCTGTGCTGGCACAAGTTTTTGTCTAGAAGATTTGCATGTGTCCATGAGCTGCTCAGGGACTATTTGCCAGAGTGACTCCTTGGTTTTCAACCCAGGCTGGTAAAGCAGAATTTTCCTGGAATGTTAGTGTTTTGTGGAGGCCATAAAGTGCTCTCTAAGGTAAGGTAACCAGTCATTCCTGAATTCTCAACAATTATCCTGTTCTTCCCTCTGCTAGAGCAGGAGTTTGCTTTAGTTAAGAAGGCTTGGATAAGAGGATGAGAAGTCTGGGACCAGAAGATAGGACAATGGGAAGAAAACAAACTGTGAAGGGAGTTGTGATGGAGAGGTTTGGAAATCAGCAGAAGAGATCAGTAGAATTTGACTGGTTTTGAGTGGGACAGAGAGAGCTGTGAACCAGCCACTGGTGAGAGCCAGGGAGATCACACAAGCCTAGAGGAAGGGGAAGCAGAGTCTGGCTGGACAAACAAAATATTCCTTTAAAGAATTTCTTATTTCCTATTCCCCTATACATGGCATACATGAATGTCCAAAGTAAATTGTGGTTACAAAGGATGCATTTTTCTTTCTTTGCATTGCACATGTACATTTATGTTGTCTTCTTTTCAGAATTGGAACACTTTTTCCCTCATGTCTGCTTCATAGACAGCAATTCTAGGTCCAAAATATATTATTTTTGGGTATGGGGAGAAATCACTCTAAATGAAGCCAAAATAAAATACTAAGTCCCTTTTACCATTTGAAGCTTTCTTGGGTCTCTATGTATTCTTGCCTTTCAGGAAAATTCTGGCAACATTTCTGCAAGATGAGATTTGTGTCTTTGCTGTGATTTTTCTGGATACTTACTTTCCCAATGCATCTTTGAAATGTCATTACTTTGCAGAGGCAACCACTGCCCTTTTAAATGGTTCTATTAAAATAAATTAGAGGTGCCCTGAAGCTTTCTCAGGCAAATCCCAACAATAAAAAAAAAATGAGCTCCCCTTAGTGAATGATTGATTTGGTAGACCTACTATTCAAAATAACAGATTTTTTTGTTGTTATTTTTCCTTCTTCTTTTAAGCAACACCAGTAAATACTTGCCTTTTTCTTTTTTTTTGGATTTTTAAAAAAAATATTTTAGAGTAGATTTAAAATAAAATGAGTAATGACATCAAAGAGATTACCTTGGTATAACCTTTATGTAAAGCACCCTTTTGATTTCTAATAAGTTACAGTATTAGCAATGAGAGTCAGAATATGATTTGATTGAAAAAGGGAGCTCTAACAACAGCTTTATTCATGGTTCTGTATTATTAATATGTAGGATTACTTGTAATTATTTGTACTCTTTGCCTTTCTACTCCACAGACAATAGTTATTCTAAGTAGTTTTGTGGGGAAGCCATCCTTCTCTAAAGTCAAGTCTTTCAAAGCTAGCTTTTAAAAGGTCACTAAGAGATTCAAGTTTCTCAGAGGATCTATTATTCCTCCCTTCCCCTACCCGCTCCTGCCCCCCAATTTTTTTTGGATCCTCATACAAATAGGGAAGAAGAAAGAGAATTCATTTGGATTCCTACCATGTTAAATTCAATGTAATTGAAGACAAAACCAATACTTTTTATAACTGTTGACATTAATGGAAACATAGAATGAATTTTTCCAGAAAATCTGTATCCAATTTCCTTTTCCTTATGAAAAAAAAAAAAAAAAACAAAAAAAAAACATTTGGTTTTCAGATGGTTAATGATACCCAGTCATGAACGGCATGTATCAAAAAAAATACTCTTAAAATAAGACCAATAATGAAAGTAGTCAGCTTTATTCTGATATTTTTCAGGCAAATTTTGGTTTAGTAAGATATTTAATTCTGTAGCTTTTAACAGATACGTAATTTAATTTCACTGCTCGAGCATCTAACAAACATCTTTACTGGGAAATGTACCAATAGGAACACATATATGTAGATACTGATCTGAATACATGGTTTAGTGCTTTCCTTGATTCAAATGGTAACTGTAGAAAACAAATCAAATTTTGCATGAAATTTCAATAGTCTCACCTAAAATATTATTGGAAGAAATATCGTGGCACCAAGCAGAATACATTTTATTTACATGCAAGTACAACTCTCATAAGTAATCAAGCAAAATTTATTTTTACTTCAGAATTCTAAGGGCTTCGTATGTTTGAGTACCTATTAATTTTGGGTAGATATTAGGAAAAATTATGCCAGAAAAATGAGTAAGTAGTGTAACTCTTTGTATGTTCTCTTTTTTCCCTTTTTTCTTTCCATCACTGAATTTAGATTCAAGGTTTGAGCAGAAGTAATGGCTAATTGTGGTAATAATTTGAAGGTTATTACAAAGCTAGTCGTTCACCTGCTAAAACCATCACCTCTTTCTGCTCTGTTGCAACAGCTTTTTGATGTTTATTACAGAATTTGAAATTATTTTTAAAATATTACAAATCACTTCATATATTGCACATAGAAAAGCTGCTGTGTTGCTGCAGAGATTTAAATTTCTCTTTTTAGTTCAAGCTTGTATTTACTTAAAACTAAGGTGTTAATGCCACTATTTTGAAAGGAAAAATATTGGCTTTGCTGAAACCTGCCTCTTGTGCATGAGACAAATCTGACTCCATCTGGTAAACGTCAAGGCTGTCATGGAGTAAAAACAATTCAAAGGAGAGTGAAAGATGCAGCCGTGCTCCCTCTCCCTGCAATTGTAATTGCATGTCTGTGTGTCCTTGTCTTTTTTAAGCATCTGCCTCAAGGCTGACATGACAAGAGTGTTGTTTTCACCTTATCCACCAATATATCTAAATATATTGTTTGCTTTAAAAAAAACAAAACAAAACAAAACAAAAAAACCCCAGAAAGACAACAAAAAATAAAACAATTAGGACATTACCGCCATTGGAAGGTTAGAAATGTGTGATAATCAGCTTCATTTTTTAACTCTTCACTCACTGTGTGGATCCCACTGGGAAAAGCTGATGAAAAACATAGAGAAAATTGGCAAGGAATTTACAAGCCTAATGTGATGAAGGATATATGTGCATACTATATAATATGAGATGACTTGGGCATGGCAGGCTGCCCATTATACTATTGTTCCTCTTCCCTTCTCCCACCTCTGTTTCAATGATCAACGGAGATTTGAGAGTGAACTTCTGAGTGTGTGACACGGGCTCTCTGAAGACCAAAGTGCCTTCTCTTGTACGAAGTGCACATCTTGAATCACAAAAATATCTATGCAAAGATAGAAAAATATTGCTGGTGAGTGTCACTCCTTGGTTTGGTATTCTGCATAGAAGAATGACTTCTTTCCCATGTATTTTTAATATAGACTTTATTTCCTTTATTAAATATGCATCCAGATGTGTATTCCAAATGACCTTACTGAAAGAAGGTCCAGAGGCATTTGAAACCTTAAATGGTAACAGGGATTTTGATGACAGCCCACTGCTGCAGTTGCTGGAGCAGATGTCTCTGTGGGCACCTTCCTCCACTCTGTGTAGTAACTCAGAATAATGTTTCAATACCCCATTTCATGGTGGAGAAAGAGAGTTTGTCTCTTGGATATTGATTGGCTTGTCTAATAACTCTCTTCATATATTTTTTTGTGGAAATGTGTTGGAGATAAGGTATTTTTTTTACATACTCTTGGGTAAAATACCAAGTTAACTATCCCAGAAGGCACTGGACTTGGATGCTTAATTACTTTGTAAAACCTTCAGCCATTTTTGTAAATAATAATAACTTTAGAGCTCTGACAGAGAGTAACTGACTCATCTCTACTGTGTGGTACAGCTTTGATTAAGGTCTGTGCTGTCATTTTGCTCAGCAGTAAATGGGTAACTCTGGGCACAAATTTGCAAAATGAGTTATCATAACCTCAGCCATCTGGTGGGCCATTGGGGCTTGAACAGACTTCTGACTTCTCTTTTTCAAAGCTGACTATTTAAAGCCAAATTGTGTCACTGCACATGATCAGGTTGTTAACTTTGAAACATAGAGTGCAGTGTGCTTATGCTGTCAGCTCAGCATCTGTCCTACTGTAGGCTGTGCTCAGGAAACTTTCCTTTGACTATCCTGATGCTTTAAGATGTGGTACGTCTTTCTTTGTATGTTTATTAAATTTTACAAAATACTTTATATCTAATGCTCATAAACGTAATGCCATCTAAATGCTTGATTTTATCCTTGAATATATCCTTAAAAGAAAAACAAATTAAAAACCCCACCAAAACCTCTAAATAACATCAGTAGGGGGAAACCTTAAACTGTGAGCAAGTTAATACAGATGATTAGGGTAATTTTATGTCTCCAAAAGTAATCTATGGCTTTTAATAAAAATGAACCTACTGAAGTATGACTTTCAAAATGCATTTAATAGTTTGTATTTTTCAGCTAATTTTGTTTACTGACATCTTCTAACTGGGAAGGTGGCTGTGTGTTAATTTCACTGGGTGTTGGAGTCCAGGGCACGTGGAAAATCCCTCGAGCTGCCCTGGGGGGTCCGGGACCCCAGGAAAGCATTGCCTTTGACCTTAGTCCATGGGAAAAACTTCCAACACTCAGAGATGAATTAAAAGCAACAAAGATCAGAAATAAATAGTAGTTTAGTTTGTCACAGGGTGAAAATTTGTAGCTGTGGGTTTTTAGTATGAAGATAGATGAGAGCAAGATGGAGGACTCTGGGCGGTGTCTCATGCCCTCCTTCTTCTTTTACTCCATTTTCTCCTGTGACAGTGGCACAGAGACATTGGTAGAATGGGTTTGATGTAGAAACTGCATTTAGAATAGGTAGTGATTATTGGCACAAAACTGTAAATATAGTACATTTTAAGAGTTAATTGGGCTAGAAACCTTTACAAGACCTTGAATTCTTAGTCTGGTGTGCTTGTCCAGCTGTGTTAGTCAGCCCGTTAAGCCAGGTTCGGCAGCACACAGACCTTGAGATAAGAAACTGAATTAGCATCTCAAAAGCAAGTCTCGTTTATCTTCTTAACCCTGGTACTGGACTTTGTGGGGAAAAACCCTAAGGGGTTCCTGGGAAAGGAAATCCCCACAGCTGGGAGATATTTATACCTGTGTTTCTTCTTCTCCAGTGCGTGAATTTGTCTCTTCAATCAAACTGTGAATGTTTGTGCTTTACCAAGTGATAGAAGGGAGGTAACAAAGAGGAAGGGTTCAGCAGAGTGAGCTCTGGGGATCAGCACGCCAGTGGGTGGCGTGTCTATAGGGACCTTGTAGCACCCAGCCAGTTTCTCATGTGGCACATGCAACCACTCAGCAGATCAAACGTGCCTCTGCCCAGCAGAGCAGTCCACAACCCAGGCTGGGGCCATGATGTCAGCATAACACTTTAATGTTAGATTTAGAGAAAGGAAATTATGCATTTTGTTGTCTCTTTCTTCCCTCCATCCCCAGGTACTGGAATGCAAGATTCATGTTAATTTTTAAAATATTTTGCCTCTATTTTCTTGTTAAGTTGTTCTGAACTATTTAGGAGTTGTTACTTATTTTTTTCTGCCCTTTGCTGCTATAGCAATGAGTGAAAACTTTGATGTATGAACATTCACTGCAGTGTACAAAAAAGTTATGAATCATTGAATTTATTTTGGCTTCCTAGAGTACAAATATCTTACTCAGCATATTTCATAACTCAATATATTATTATGTGTTTGCCTGAAGCCTGCAGTCGCACTAATAGGAATCATAGTTCCCATACTAAATGTTGATGGCATTTCTGTTACAAGCAAGTTTTAAAGAGATGTACAGTGTCTCTACATTATTTTGTGTATGTGTATGTTATTTAATTGTGCTTTGCTCAACAGTAAAGTAACATTAGTAAATGTTATTTCTGTGCGTGGTGGTGAATGTGAAGATGTCTCAAAGAACATCAAGATGTCTCAAGAACATGGTGATGAATTGACTTTGTCAATACACATGTTATTTACAAATAAATCCTACCTCCTTTTCTTTATACTTCAGCAGAATCAACATGGCTTTCTAGCATTGTGGTGAAACATAGCACTAGCATATCACTAGATGAGTAGGAGTTAATTTGAGTCCGAACCTAGATACACAAGATACATCCTAGATACAGAATGATACATCCAGCATGCACTTTAAAGTATTGCCCCACATTTTACAATGACAAAATTTAAAAGTAGCCTGTTTATGCTTTTCTTTTATTTCTATGCAGAGAAGGAAGGATTAGTAGTTATTATCTGAAAAGCCCTTAATTTAATAATAAAGGGGCTTATAAAAGGGACTCGAGGAACCACTAGAAGACCCAGTACTTCTTGCCCTCTTGCAATTCAAATCAACATAATGTCCTTGTGTCCCTAAAGGCATTACTGTGCTCATATCAGAGCTGTGAAAAAACTGTTGTGTTTCTCCCCACAAGGTGTTACAATTCACTGCCCCCTTTTGCTTATGATTCAACTTCTCACCCACCTCTGAATTAGGGTAGCTGAGGTATAGGTGCACATTTGCTTCTGTCATTTCTTCTGGAGGTGTGATAACCTCTGGCAAATGAATGAGTAAGACAGCAGTGAGATAAGGGGGGTTGTGTATTTGAGGATGTGTAAAAATAAATTACTAAAAGATCTGCTAGGGTTTCCAGAACTGTAAAAACTGTCAGAGACATGAGGCAGGATGTGTTGGTCCTTGACTGTCTCACTTCTCCTGACCCAGTTTATGGTACCGACTTTTTTCTTACCATTGAATTTGATGTGATTACATTCTTGCCAGACAAATGAGTGTTTATAAATGACACTTTATATGCAAAACAAATCAGGGTGAAAATCTTCAAGCAGAATAACTAAGAAAATGAAACCAGAATCAAATTTGGAAAATTCTATGAAAAAAATGTAATTTCCTTTTGAATAGTTTTTACCTTCCTAAGAAGAAACTTGGTATCTAACATACCTAGAGCATATTAGGAATTTTCCCTGTTTCTTTCTTTACCTCACTTTTCCTCTCTTCCTCCATTCCTCCTTCCCTTGCTCACTCTTTATATCTATGCCCTAATAATTTGATCTAAAATGCGTATTTCAGTTCAAGGCCAGTCATTTTCCTACTATTCACAAACTAGTAAGCTATTCCATGACATCAACTATTTTAAATGATCCTTCTGCTTGATTATTTGGTTGGTTATTTAGGGATAATATTGGAAATATTAGACTACTTTGAGAATATAAATCATATACCACTAGACAGATGGGAATTTGCCTTTTCCAAAAATATAAGATATATGACTCATTTTTATCTTTGATTTTCCACTGTAAAGAATGGGTGTCAGCTTCCTGTGTAATTTTGATTTGTTTATCCAGCAGTTTTGTTTGTCTGTGCAGTTTTCTCTTTGCCAGTTGTGGTCTATATTTGGTTTCCATAAAAGGTATGTTTTCTTTGAGGCTATTTTTCTATTTTTTTTTTTTTTTTAAACCATTGCCAAAACCACAAGGGATGCACCATTACTTGGACTTTTTTCTTAATTTAAACTTGGCAAAGTGTCTTCCTCTGGTGTAAAACATGAAACAAAATCCTTTCTGACATAAAATCCAGGAGGTAGCTCCTTCATTTGAGGTTGAGTGTGGGTTCTGTTGTATCGAGTGAGCTTTTCTACTTTCCTTGCATTGGGAAGTGGGATATAAGGGGTGAGGCAAGAATATTTATCTGATGGTTGAATATTTACTGGGGTCAGCCTGTCTTATGGAGAATATGGTGAAGGCTCCAATAAGACATACAGAAATTAAAAGCTGGAGAGAGGTAGTTTATTTTGACAAGGATATTCCAGTAGAAAGCTGTACCAACCTTTTCTTACTTTTTTTTCCTAGTCTGAATGACTTTGGTGTCTTTGAGCAAACTGGAAATATGTGAAAGTGGAAAAAATTGGTTCCATTTGGTAAAACATAAACACGTGTGTTTGCCCAGTAGCAGTGGTAATAAGAAGTTCTGATGTAAAATACTTGTTAGACTAAGATGACAGCAGTTGAGAAGGTTTCTTTTCCTTTCCCTGCTTTCTTATCTTCCCTCTTCTCCACCCTTCTTATCCCTCCCCCTCTCCTCATCCCCTTCCTCCATTTCCTTTTCTTTCTTCTTTACATATTTTCTTTACTTCCTTTTTTTATTTCTTTCCTTGTAAGACTAAACTTGAAATGCCAAATCAGTGTGAAGCATGACAAATATGGAAGAATGGATCACAGGGAAGTAACAGACATGAAAGTGCAAAAGTTTCCTTTATTTCACCTTGTATTGTAAGTGTAATTTATTTGTTCACCCTGGAAAGAAAGGAAATTACAATACAGTATTTTATGTTATGCAGTCTTAGCCAATGATGTCCAAAACAGTCTGCGAAGAGCATATACAGTTTCTGTGGATAAGATGGTAAGCTTACTTACCTCCTGCAGGCTATGGTGACCTCTTATTTTGTCATGGTTGTGCCTTCTATTTGCCCACTCCAAAGATGTGTCACTCCAATCTCAGCACCTGCTAAAGTTCTTCTGAGAACAAGCTGCGAAAGTACAGCCTTTGACTTTTCTCAGCCCTTCACCTCTACTGAAATTGTCATGAGTTCAGTCTGTGTTGCAGTATAGAACGTTACACAAGCAAGTTCTTAATTACCTATCATTCTCTTTCTGCCCTTAATTTAATAATTTTTGTTCCAGGGAAAGTAGCATCATGTTAGGGGCCAACACAAGGCTGTTGATTTACTTTGTCTTAGCCACACAGACGTTGCTGTGTTTGAGCTTTTTGGTGCCATCTGTATCTCAGCAGGGATGAGAGAATTAGGATGTGGAGAAGGGAGAATGTGTGTTGCTTTGTCACAGAGTTTCTTTCTTTTCTTGCCTAGTTCTGAAGTGATTCTGAAAATGTTGCTATTTGTGCCTTCAAAGAGTGGGAAAAAGAAAAGAGAGTATATCTTTACATTTGTTAGAGCAGCTCAATTCAGATAGTAATATAAATAGTGTCAGATTGGAACTTAAGGAAGATGGTTCTATATTTTATAAAAAAAGGTGAAAAAAATAGAACAATTTGAACAACTAATCTAACTCCTCCTAAGAAACAGTACAAGTATTCTGCTATTTGGCCCAGACATGTAAACATGAATCTCCAGGTGTCTGTATCATTGCTGTTGTGTAATTTGATGGTGCAGGTCATTCCAACTTCATTCTTACTGACACTTTTAACTGATGCTTTTCTGAAAATTTCAAAGCAAAACTCACAAGAGATCCTAGTATTAGTTATATGATATTTAATATCTTCACATGAATATAACAGCAAGGTGGGATCTGTTGGAAAAGGAAAACATCATTTTGTAATGTACAAATTTCTTCGTATCTTTATCAAAATTTTCAGTCAGCTATAGTTTGCATTGAAAATAAAGGAAAGAAGTCTCCCATTTGGGTAAGAGCACAGCTAAATAGTGCTCTTGGCTTGCAGGGTATTGCTTGTCAGTGTTTGAATCTAAGCAATGAAGAATATAGGTATCAAAATCCCCACTTCTGTGCACTGCAACTGAGAGGAGCATGCCTGAAAAGCCTGGGGAAGGCAGAACTCTGTTAGTTACAATTTGGACAAAGTCTCACATTTGGTATAAGTAATTTCTGCTGCTTCGGGGTTTTCAACTGTAAAAGTCGTAGTTTGTTACCTTCAGTACAAAATACTGAAATGCCTAATTTTTGTAATTATATCTGGTAGTAAAAGAGAACAAATACATAACTTTATTTTCATGTTAAAATACACTGTGACATATTGGAAATAGTAACTTAGATTTTTTTTTTCCAACAGAAAGGCCCACAGTTTCTATGGTACTTTGATTTCCCTGGATTTCCATGCACAGTTCATTGGAAAAATCACAAACCATGGTTATGTAGCATAGCTTATTAGATAATTTCTTTTTTTGGTAAGTTCTGTATTTGATCTAATAGAGAATTGATGAGAGCCACATAATATCACTAGGCATTTCTATCAGCACTCAGAAAAGTAAGAAGATTGAATTTTGTTTAGCAAGGATCAATTAGAAAAATAAAGACATAAGACTTTAAGCACAAGTTAGAGGATGCTGAAGTCAAGTGAACTCCACAAAGTATTAGAAGTCTGCTTTGTTGTTCTTATGTTCCTTGATTTTTTTTTCCTCTTAATCCCATCCGAGATATTCTCCAGCCATATAAAATGAACTTTTGTTTTTGTGCTGTTCTCAGGGCTTAGTTGAGAAAGAGGAGTGCAGCTGTGATGGCCTTGGCCATAGAGTCTTTTTCACTGAGACACATTCCTTTCTCCTTGCCTGCATCACTGGGCACTTGTCCAAAACCAACTACATCGTGTTTATATTGTGTCCTCCTATGCTTTAGCCTTCCTCAGGATCCTGTCCTGCTCAGCCCTCACACTATGTCACATTCATTACGGCGACTTCTTTATTCCCCTTTTCCTCAGACT
>WEIU01024127.1:11284-34896 GCA_013389925.1 Aegithalos caudatus
GGGTGGGGGGTAGTGTGGCTGGGAGCGTAAGCAATTCAAACTTCACATATAAAAGGAAGAATAACTAGGTTATTGTGGTATCATTGGATAATGGCAGAAGAAAATAGTCATTATCATTGGGGAGCAATTAATGGAAGTAAAAATTAATTTTTTTCAGCATAACCTCCCATTCTTCTTCTTTTTTCATCATAAAAATTCATGGAGAAAAAGAGAAAAGATGTCTGGCTGTTATTGCCAGTGTCAGGTGAAATAAAAGGGGTTCTGTATGAAGCATACTCATACACAGGTTAAATGTGTCTAAAAAAAAGGCTGAAGTTCTGTATTTTTACCAGTTATTACATAAAAATAAGTGCAGAAGAATGGGTGCAGGTTGGAAAAATGGAAGCAAAATAATTGAGACACAGAGAAATTTTAGAAATTTTAGAAACAAAGCTTCACTGACCGGACAGGCTTTGACACACCAAAACCTTAAAACTTGTGTATTGTATTGCTAGTAGCAAAGTAATTTATAATTTCAGATAAGATGTATTTAGGGATTGGCCCAGATCTTGAGATGAATCAGCCTCCTGTGTATTCAAACTGTCAAGACACAAGGCTGCTTTCAAACACACTGGTACTGCTTCATTGAGTGCTCAGGCCAAGAACACTAACTTTTATGCTTTCACTTACTATTGGGTGCTTAGTGAAGTTTAGACTGGTAAGATTCTTCAGTTCAGAGACCAATATATACCAAAGCCTGAGATGCTGATCTGTACAAAAGACACAGTCAAGCCACACAGAAATCTTGCTATCTGTCTTAAGACAGAGAGAATCTTCAGTTGCTAGTGAAATTGTTTTAAAGGCCACCTTGTATTAGAAGGCTTAAGAGATGAAGATGTATTGTGAAAAAAGTAGATATAGTGACTGCTTACAATTATCTTTATTACTCTAAGCTCTCAGAGAAAGCAATAACAGACATATCCATGGCTGTGACCATGGTGCATTCTGTTTTAAGATGCAAGTGGTGACTGAGTTAATTATTTAATACTGTCTCTTTAATTTTGTACTTATGTTTTCCAGCCTCATCTGGGTGTGATTCCATCCTTACTTCATCCTTTATTGTTTCTCTTTAGACAAATTGCTCCAGCACTTTTGAAAAGACAGTTTAGGAGTATGGATTTCTTTCTTTTCTTCCCTGAAGGGTCTGTGATTATGCAGAGGTGACTACGCTACTGCACTCTCTACTTGTTTATATGATGAGACTGTGGAATAAAGACAATGTAAAAGGATTATTTTAAGTCTTAATAGAAAGATTGGTTTTTGTAGCACTATAGCACCAGCCCTTTCTTCCCAAGGCAGATACAAAACAGAACACACTGAAAATTCCCCTGATAACATGTTTGGGAGGAAGCCTTTCCTGCTCACTCCTTGTTGTTCCCTTTGAGAGTCAAAATTATGTCATGCAGCACAGCACAAGCAAGGAAAAAATTGACTTTTCCTGCCCAATTGTACTTTCTGGTAGCTTCACCAAAGGCTACTAAGACTTGGATATTCAACAACATAAGGCAGATAATACTAACTATGGAGACCTTCAAATATGTTTCTCATTTACCTGACAAGTCTTTTCTAGCCCATATATCAGCATGTTTTTCTCCCTATGTTCTGAATGTCTTCATTAGAGAACAGAAATAGCCAGAAGAATCCAGATCAGTTTCAGTATCAATTGAGATGGTTTTATGTAACTGTTCATGAACTTTGTTTCAAGAGATGACTAAAGTAAATACATTGACCTTGGATTTTACCCAAGATGCACTATTAAAACATTCACAAAAAATTCTACTGGGGAAATTAAGACAATGGTATACAATATATCTATTTTCTGAAAACCTGGTTTTGCCTTAAAATTCTCATGGACGATTCTTATTAAATATATTCTTTTTTTACTTCATATAAAAGGAGCATCTACCAATCCTTTTGGGTAACTAATTTTATAATTCCTATTTGCTTTTTTAATTTTTTTTTTTTNAAGGGGGAAGAGGCAGGGGGAAAGGAATATAATATAAAAAAAGTTTGCTCTTTTGCAATACATACTGCATAAGGTAAAGAGCAAGTACGAATATTTTCAATTTTTCACCAAGCACTGCGTGCAATACTATGAATTATCTATCCAGCTAGCTAGTTTATTGTACTGCATAGTATGGTAATGGAAAATCTAAGCACCTTTCCCTAATGCAGCTTATTTTTTTTCCCTACATTAGTGATAAATAGAAAAGCAGTTTTGATAGCTGCCATCAGTTCCACCAAAAAGTAGCAGAAGGAAGAAAAAAAAGCAGGCCAGAATAAAGATTTTGCTAAACAATAAAAATGTACTGTAGTTAATATTGCATCTTTACAAAAACCCTTAAAGATGGAACCATTTTGTAAAACATGAAGTTAGACATAAAAAGACACAGTTTCAAGGGGCACAAAAATAAATTACTATAGGAGCCACCACTAGGCTGCTGCTCAACCGAACAGTACTGGAGCATTTATATATAAAAAACAGGAACATCAGAAGGCTGTTGGTAAATTCTGTCTGCCAAATTAGGTTGGTGAAAATTGTTGGCATCTGTAAATCTCAGATTTTAGTAATGATAATGTGGAGATAAGGGGCAAGGGTAAAGAATATTTACTTTCTACTCCATTCAATAAGATGAAATTTATTAGATTATATAGTCAATTTTATCTTTAACTCTACACAGCAAGATCAGGATTAGCTTTTCTCCAATCTGCTGCCATAGCTGATTTCCCTTCCATCCTCTAACAGCCTTCATCTTTTGCCAGAAAATTTGCTTGCAAAAAGCACACAAAGCTCCAGAGAATCCCAGGCCCTGGTGGGAAGCTCAATGCCACCTTCATTCTGATCATCAGAGGAGACTTGACCAGAGCCAAAGGTGTGACAAGGGTAGGCAACACAAGACAACTCTTGGTAAGGTTTACCAACTACTCTGCAACCCGCCTCTCCTTTGGCAGATTCAAATCCATATGTTTGATGCATGCATCCCACACACCAGGCTGTAGCCACTACTTCTGCTTTTAAAAGAACTTCTGCAGCAGCTTAGGCTGCAATTTTTTCCTCACTAGTGATTTTTTTGTGTGAGGTTCTTTAGTACTTTTTGTGGCCTAACCCATACTGTCTGTTTTCTGAGTTTGTGCTTACAAAAAATCAAAGTATAGGGTCACTGCATGTGGTAATCTATACAGTAAGTGCCAACAAATTATATATTTTTAGCCCTCCATGAAACACAAGTGTCTTGTTTTGATAGTTACGCAAGATTTAGAATTTATGTAATATAAAACAGCATTGAAAAAATTCATTTGCTCATGAAAAGTAATGTTATTTTTCAAAAACAATTTAATTATATTCTCCTGGCATTTTCTACTTTGTAGCTTTGTTTTGGAGGTCCTCATTTATGATAACATATAGAAATGTGAATACCACAGACATGATAGTCCTCTGTGGATTCTGCTAAGAGAGTAATATCACATTGATAGGGGGTGTCCAAAATCTTACCTGTCACTGTTATGATCCTGTAGACTCCTAGAACTTATTTTCCTTCTCTAGAAGAAGCTTTGCTTTTTAAATTAAACAGCTCAGGAATAGACTACTCTAATTCATATAAAAATTTATTAGGAGCTTACAGACAGTAGCTGTATACTGATTGCCATTAGTGCTGGTACACAAGCAAAGAAAGAAAACATGGAAACTGCTACACAGCTTTTTAATGTTAGATGTATGCAAATAAATTTTTTTCTATGAAGTTTTCCACTTTTTAAATCCAAGCCTAAATATTTTGGGAAGTCAAAATGTCACATTCTTTCTGAATTGGAACAAATATTATTTTGGACTTCGTAATTTGCAGAGCAGAAGCTACAGTTTTATCTGAAATTCACATTAGTCAACTGAGAGAGACCTATGAATCTGTATATCACACTGAAGACATCTTATACATCTCTGACAATGAAAAATGTCACTGTAAATAAAAATCAAGTACTTTATTAAGTAACTGCAAGGTGTTTAAGCATATCTTTACCATTCTTATAAAGTTTTTGGGTCATTCCACTCCTTCTAATTAAAGGAAAAAAAGGAAGGTTAAAACCTAGTACAGTTCTTTCAGAACAGAAACAGCAGACAGTATCTGGATAAACTAACCTGGAGATAGAAAAAATTCTAAGTAGGCATATGACATCTGAAATTGTGGAATATAGACAGCAACACATTCAGCTCATCCATCCTTCCAGTTGTCTTAACTTATCCCTTGTCTTTCACAGAATACAAAAACTTCTTAAACAGAAGAAGGATAATAGCTGGCAGGTTGTACAGTAAATGATAAATGTAGTCTCTATCAATTAACTTCTGTATATGTATTTCACTGCTAAAAACGCCTACTTTCTTTTCTTTTTCTGTTCACTAACTATATGCTTATCATTCTTCATTTGTTAAGAATACTGAAAGTAGTGTGTGCGAGCAAACACTTTTTTTCTATTAGAACATGTTTTTTGGGGCTTGTTTTTCCCCACAAAAGAAAACATACAGATTGCAATATCACACATTTCCTCTGGAACTCAGAGGAACTCATGATTACTCAGAGCATTGCATAGATATTTGACGGAATTTGTGTTCCATCCCTTGTAGGGGCAAAAAAAAAGAAAAAAAAAAATTATTTTTTCAAGTTTAGTAAATGGTGTTTGTTGGTGACATAGCTCCTGAGTATAATTTATCACTTCTTGAAATTAATGACCTAAGTCTGTTTTTATATTACATTACGAGACTGACACCTACCAAGAACTGTGGAAGAATATGCTTTTTTAAGACTTGTTAATTTAATTTATGTAAATTAATTGGCTGAGGTTTTAGAATGGATTGCAAAATTTTCTCATTTGGGTTTCTTTATTATAGAGGAGTCAGGTGTTGAAATTTTTTTAAAGCTGTGTTATTCTGTTCTCTGCTGGTGTAGTGTGGGCAGAGTCTCACTTGTTAATTATACTGAGAGCACAGGAAAGGATGAAAAAAAATCTTGACAGTAGAAAAGAATAAAATAATTTTCACTGGCATGCACTTCAGCTTCTCTGTATGGGATCAACATCTTAAAGAACTATATAATCAAAGAATGAATCTTGGAATAGTTTGGCTCATAAAACACCTTTAAAAGGACCTTTCAGTCACTGGTGACTTTCCCAGACTGTCGTAATTTTTCAAATGGGATGGGGAGCACCTTAGCAACTATATTTGCCAGATCCCTCAGGATTTAGAAATGCAACTCCTTGTGACCCCTCTCATTGACTTGTATATGTTCAGGTTCCTGAAGCAGTCTCAGACCCGACATTCTGCTACATTCCTCTGCCACTGAGTTGAGAATTAGGGATTTGGCAGACAGTGAAAACTGAGGAAAAAAAATTGATGAGTACCTCTGTCTACTTCATGTTAGTGTCACTGGATACCCCATCCCCTTTATCAGAGAAAGTACAATGTATTTTGTGCTCCTTTTCTGAGTAACACACATATAGAATATATTCTTATAGTTCACATCCCTTGCCAAGTATATCTCTTTTTGTGCCTTGGTTTCCCTGATCCCTCCAACACCCTCAAACAATACCCTCAAACAGTATCACTGTATTCTTCCAAGGGCGCATGTCTGTAGTTTCACTCCCAACGCATTTTGATATGGCATTATGATAGCAAAAGTGAGATTTCTTTCAAAAAATAAGAGTGTTGGGAAGGATGATGCATCAAGACCTTGCAAAGATGGTTTTTTGGTGAAAGATTCTAAGAGTGTAAAACCTGCAGAAGAGATACAGTTAAAAGCAAGATTTGAGCTATAGAATGCTAAACAGGAAGACGGTGATTAAGTTAGCTGATGACCAGGGCCCTGATGACTGAGCACCACCCTTGGGAAACAACAGAATCCCAGGGGGATGGGCCTTGCCAGGTGACAGGGGAAAAGGTGGGTTTTCCAGGTTTTTAGTATGGTAATATAATAGTTCTCATAGGCTGTATGTAAATCCTGTAGGTTTTGTATCCTGTACTGGTTGGTTGGTGGTAACCAGATTATTCAGCATAGAAGGGGATAAATGGTATTGTAACAGGAAGTTCGGGGGGTTTTTTGGAATTGGGACCACGCTTGAGCCGGTGCTGGTCAGGCTGGCTGTCCCCACAAGCAATAAACCACGTGTCCAAAGAGCTTCCCTGTCTCTGGAAATCTCTCATCGAACCCCAGATAGATTGCCACCTTTTCTAATATAAGAGTTTGTGGCTACAGGATCACTAGACAGCAAACACAAGATTCTATTAAGTGGAACATGAAAACCATTGCAAGTAAGTTAATTGTTAAGAGCCTCTCTGAAAGAACAAGAACAATTCTCACATTTCTCTATTGAAATGAAGATTAGAAAAGCTGAATACAAAACAAGAAAGAATATGAATTTCATGTTCTGTATTGCACAGTTAATAACACTGTTTGTTCATGTATTATTGTTCACCTCATTTCTGTGACTGACTTTATCATACTAACATAGACCTACACCCATATGGAGATAGAAAAGTGTGCTGCAAAGCAGATTATGAATCTTCCTGTCAATTAGGAAAATTTTACATTTAAACAAGCAAGCCAAAATAAATAAAATCTTTAAAAAAACACCCTTTAGGCTGTTCAGACTGCATCAAAATTTATTTAGAGCCACATTTATTTCTTTATGCTGAAGAATACATTTGGTGCAGGTAGCTCCTTGTGTGCACTGCAGAGCAAGCTGCAGGTTGAGCTCTGGACTGGCAGGAGCCCAATCCAAGGCAAGGGCCGTGACCTGCTGACCTTTTGCATAACAAAGGGCCTGGGGACCTGGGGCTGGCCAGAGAACAGGACATCCAGAGACAGCAGGAGCTGAAGACTCACTGGAAGAACAAGACCTTCCCACAAAAACTGTGATGGTATAAAAAGCCGTGGGGTTCCTTTGTTTGGAATCCCTCCTCCAAGGCACCAGTCCCAGCTGTTTCCGTGTTACTGTGCTGTGAACAACTGGCTTTAGGGAACCCGGCATGTGGAATTCTGCTAAGGGAAACCTGTGTTTGAACTGGTAAGGAAACCTGGTCTGACTGTGTGAGAGTGGGGCATGTAGGGAGTTCAACCAGGCAGCTGCCAGATCAGAGAAGCTACTCTGGCTGCAAAAAGGCCTCAGTCCCAGCACTGAATGTCTGGTAGCAGGAATGTGATTGACAGAGTGGCTCCTGAATGGTCAAACAGAGAAGTTTCCTTAACATTTGTTCTTACTAACCAAGACAGCCAAACCAGTCGTATTTGAATTCCTCTGTAGACTTAAAATTCCTTGTACTGAACTAGTTTAAAAACAATTTAAAAATTAACAACTATTAACCAATATTAACCAATAGCCACTAAAAAAAAAAAAATTAAAAAGCACTACAGTGTTAGTCCTTCAGGTTACAGATTAATATGAGGAAGTGATAAGCAATAGATTAATATTCATGTTCATTGTCATAATAAATGCAGGAATGCAATGAGAAGCTATCAGAGAAATTTATATGAATAATTGCAATGGAAGTATTACTAATTATATAGAAAAATAAATAGATAAATAAATACTGGGCAAAATGACCAGAAACTATATATTCATCATTGAAGTTAATTTTAGGTATTTTGGATGGGCTTTCAGATGCACTTAAAAACAGTGTTGCCATGAAAGTTAGTAAGAGGCTTAATAGTAAAATACATTGGAGTGATGGATTTGAGCCAAAATTAATCTCTTTATGTCTTTTAGCACTACTGTGCAGAGAAGGTTTATTTTAACTCAGAACAGAAACATGTCTAAAGAGATTGCTGTAACTTAGCAGGAATCTGTAAACTGAACTGCTCACATCCTAAACAACAGCTAGGAGGGAAATAAGCTACCAATTTTCCTGAGGAGAGAAGGTGAAGCTTTCAGAAGAACCGGGTAAAGACATGTTCAAGATCAGCAGGAGGAAAGCAATTTTCATGCCAAACACAGGCAGATAAGCAAATAGGAAAGTCTAGAAAAGAAGAAAAAAGACATATTACTGGCAGAAAGTATCAGATCTAGAAAACCAGACAACAATAAAGAAGATTACTAAACATAATGGAAATTATTTAAAATTCTGTCATTATATTTTCCAATACCTGTTGAATAGGCAAGATAAGCAAAGACAAGCATTCAACACAAACATTTTGTCAGCTTTCTCCCAGGCATTTGAAAGCCAGCCATCCTAGGAAAATAAAATATTCAAGACACAAATGTTTCCATTGCCTACCCTGTATCAAATATCAAAACCACTTCACTAATTGAGCAAGATCCCAATAGTTGTCTGATCAGATAAAACACTGGCAACAAGATGCTGGTTTAGTTTTTCATAGATGACAGAAAGGAAACTGCAGAACACTTTCACCTCATTAAATCCTTTTGATAAAGCACCTTCAATACACCTGCTGAAATTTTACTCAGTCAAATAAATTATTAGGATTTGGACACAGCAGCCATGTACAGTGCCACCATCAGGACACGTATTGCAGAGTTTGAAATAAGATAGTGGTCTGACTGGAAGGATTCAGACAATAGGGAGTGACAAGGAAGGTTATAGAATATGGAAGCTTTGAATTGTAAATGCTCTAGAGTTAGCGAATTAAATCCAAGTTCATTCCACAATGCTGCAACATGGGTCCTCTTCCTATCCCTCTCCCCCAGAAGACTGCATAATAACAGACTCCTTATTTGCACTAATGGCAACACTACTGATTGGGGGAAGTTTACTTGACATTATGCTTGCAAACGTGAATAAAGAATTCAGTTCACAGCCATCATGTTGCTAAGCTGTTGCTTAACAGAAATAGGGGTCATAAGTTTATCAGCTACAACTCGGTTAATGCAAGGAGAGAAATCTAAATTAGATTCGATGGACAGATCTTGTGTTGTAAGCTCCTTTGTAGCTGACATTTTTTTTAAGCTTTTTTCTCTTTCTAACTGTACCTTGAGGGATGTACAGAATACATGCTCAGGAAAAAGATGCATTTAGAATCCATACAAAACAAGGTCAGAAGGGAGGATTGTTGATAGAATGTGGAAATGGAAGTGCTGTCAAATATGCTTGAATAGAATTTCCATAAGATTTACAGCACTTACAACTTATCAGACACAAGAAAATGGGACCAAATTTTTCTGCCAGTCCTAAATGTTTACATAAGTGTTCTAAAAAGCAGATGTCAATTGACATTCTCTGTTGTCCAGGCTCATTGCAGACCACAGAGAAAATTAATTTTAGAACACATTGAACTGAGCATTGCTATGAATAAATTAATTAAGACTGTCACAGAGATTCTTACACCTTTCTTATGTTCTTATACTCTTATGAATCTGCAAGAGACTACAAGAAGACTAAATCCCCCTGTGCAAGTTCCATGGTGTCAGGAAGGACTTTAATTGATAACTGTGTTACCAGCATATTTTAAATTGGATATTTGACTTCTATGGTGTACTATCTGACAGTTTTCATTCCCAAGGACTGTTATCTTGGACATCTGGATTTCTACTGCCTTACTGCTTGAATAGACCCCAGCGTAGTCTGTAACTGAGCCCTCTGGATAATTTGAATGAGTAAAAAAGCACAGTTAGAATATGTCTTTCTAGATAGGAAGGACACAGATGTGTCAGTAGGTGAGATAAACTAAGTGGGTAAAGAAACCCTGCTATATGGGCACATCCAAATCAATACATGGAGCAGTGGTGTACCGAGGTTTGGTCACTGAAGACCAAAATAATTTCTTCAAATAATACCTCACCGGTGCTTGCATATCTTGTTTATGCATGCATCTTGTTTTGTTAGAGGAAAGACCTTGTAAAATAAAAATATGGAGGAAGAGCTCAAGCAGCCAGCTGAATTATGTGTTCAACTCTTCTACAAAAGCTAAAATTTTCAAGTCAAAGATTTAGAAGCTACCATGGAGGAAAGTTTGCACCTATGAATTTGAACATTTAATGAGCCTGCTGGATGTTTAATTCACTGGAAAATTCAGTTCATGAAGAATTCTTCCTTCTTTGAAAAACATTTAAAAGATTACTGTTTAAAATAGTGTCTGTAGGAGAAATTGACATATCCAACCTGCAGTGTGTACAGGTTGCATCTATAATGATTTTTCAGAGTCTTAATTTTAAGAAATGAAATTAAGTTTAAGTTTCACTTTTGTGATATACTGGATTTAGTTCCTTTAGATTTTATTAAAATATTTTTATTAAAATTTTGTTCAATTACATCAGGCATGTGTCAGTAATTTTATGCTTGTAAGAAGTAAGTATAAACATTCTTATACTTGTATATGCAAGTCTTGCAAGGATGGTTAAGATCCAAATATTTGTGCAACTATTTCTTTCTAGTTTACCGTTATTATTCTTGTCAGCTGAATCAATTTTCCATAGGTAATTTGATCTTAAAATATAGAGAATTACAGAAAAATTGGCTTAATCTAAATGACATATTCCACTCTGTAAAAGATGTCAATATATAGAAGAGTTTATGAGCCATGTGAGGTTTTTTAAAGTACTATAAATAGGGTCACAGGATTTAAAATATCTAGGTTAAAAATTTGGATTATAAAAAAAAAAAAATTATAGTTTTTTTACTAACTAAAAAAGATATTAAACAATAAACTTCTAACAAATATCTAAAGAAATCTCAAAATCACTTATGCATATACTTTCAATTAAAATTTATGTTCATGTTAAACATTTTTTTTATTTTTACCTAGCATTAGACTGTGTTTTAAACCCCTTTTCTGGGAGCAAAAGATTTTTCAGAGCCTGACAACTGCATGGGGAAAATTACACAACGGGGATACCATATTGTCTACTCTGCTCTACACACTCAGCAGATCAGGGCACTCATCTGGTGAATTTATGAATCCCAGAATCACAGAATGAGTGATGTTGGAAGGGACCACACCTGGTCCAACCTCCCTGCTCAAGCAGGGTCATCCCAAAGCACATTGCACGGGATTGCATCCAGATGGTCCTTGAGTAACCCCAGTGAGAGCAACTCCACAAACTCACTGAGAAATCTCTTCCAGTGCTAGCTCACTGCAAGGTAAAGAAGTTCCTCTTCATGTTCAGGTAGGAGCTTCCTGTGCATCAATTTCAGCCCATTGCCTCCTGTCCTCGCTGGTTGACATCACTGAGCAGAGCCTGGCTCCATCCTCTTGGCACCCTCAGTACAGATACTCACAGACATTGATGAGGTCTCCTCTGTTATTTCCTCTTAAGTCTGAACAGGCCCAACTCTCTCAGCCTTTCCTCACAGGAGAGATGTGCCAGTCCCTTAATCATCTTTTCCCCGTTCTGCTGGACACACTCCTGGAGCTCCATGGCTCGCTTGTTCTGAGGACCCCAGAACTGGACACAGCACTCCAGATATGGTCTTACCAAGGTGGAGTAGAGGGGCAGAATGACCTCCCACTACCTGCTGGAAATGTTCTTCCTAATACACTCCAGGATACCATTGGCCTTCTTGGCCCCACAGACAACCTGCTGTCCACCGATATCCTGTCCTAGTCTGGTTGCATGTCTATCTTGTAAAACACAGCAGGACTGTTTTTTCAATTAATTATGTATTTTGGTTAAATAATTAATATTATTTTCCACCTTTCTTATGCAAGGAAATAGACTTGATATCCCTGCTTAAACTTTCTCTACTTCTTTCTACAATAGTTTGCATTAATAGCAGTAATCCAACAACAACAACAACAACAAAAGTGGTAAAACATTAATGTTATATTCTGCAATTTAAAAATAAGTAAAGGAAGTAAATACAATTTGGGTATGACCCCACAGAAATTTAAGGAGAAACACTATTGTTATATTCCTATGTGTTTATGGTAGGTTAAAATACTGGACCTAGACTCATTGTAGTCTCCAAGAGGACTCCAAAATTCTGAAATACACTGGGAAACTTCACCAACTCCTATTGAAAATCTCCAGTGTAACAAAATAGATTGCAACTCCAGTTTTCAGAACCAGACATTCAAATGACATTCTCATCCTCCTATTTTTTAGTGTATGTTAGGATTCACTTATTCTTTTACATAGCAAGGCAGAACATATTAGCCAAGAGTTTCATGTGATAGAGATACTACAAACTTTACATTTTCTACTTCATAAGGTATCCACTAATTTAAAAAAAAAAAAAAAATCCTGGCTTTCAAAAAAATTTGCAGACTTTTATATGTTGTACACCATTTTTGACTCTGACCAGATTTTTATGAACCATTTCAGAGATGAAATGAAGGCTTATTTGCCTTGTGACAAGTTCTCGATTCTGTTAGCATGCGTACTGTTCATAAGCTATTTGCTTGTGGTTAAAACTGTAAATAACTGTTCTTACTGTACTTCTATAAAATTCTGCTGTTGGTATCCATGTCTAAACAGGGTCAGAATTCAGGTTTTACTGGAAGGCAGCCCTTATTAGAAAACCGATATCTATAATTCAGTTCAACTGGGATGTCTCCTGCTGCTGATACTGCAAGCTCATATTTTTTATCTATCACCCAATCCTTAAGGGGTTTTCCAGCATTGCAATTGATTTATTATTCTGTATTTAATGTAGTATTTTCATTCTGGGATGCTTTTTCAAATAAAGTCATAACTTAGAATCTGCCTATGTAATTTTACAAATCAAAGTTAAAATTTTTGGGACTTTCTTAAATAAAAGCTCAGAAAATGCACCTGAGAAACTATTTGATTAACTAGGACTTAACTGTTTCTTATTCATATAAACTGATATCAATACATGAATTTAAATTGCCAGGGGTGAACATTAAATGCATGTTAAGTATTCCCATACAACAGGTGAAGTACTCGGTATCCAGATATTGACGGGTGAAGATATAAAGAGTTAGTATTCAAATTATTAGTGAAGAGCCACCATCTCACAGGAACCATAACCTTAGAATATAATGCAAGCTATTGAAGCACAGGTTTATTTGATCCCTGCAGTCACTGCAGAATTTCATCTACACTATCTTCTGTCAAGAGCTTTTGGAGAGAGGTATAGAGAATATAAGCATTGCATTCCACCTGACATTAATGCAAATTTAGTCAAAACTATTAAATCTCTCTTTAAATGCCATTTAAAAAGTTTTAAAAAAAATCTGGATTCTCATTCTTTGATTACTGAGGTTTTTAGCTAAAAACAACAAATTGATTTCTTATCTTTCACATTAGAGCATTAGTATAAGATACAGGAATTTTAACTTAGAAGCAACAGAAAGGTTAATTACTTCACTTGAGAAATTACTTAAATAGCTTTAAGTTTGTGGAGCTAAAGAAATTTAGGGTTCAGTTCCTTGAAGATTTTGTGTTCCTCTCTTTCTATATTTTTTCCCAGTTTAGTGGACTTCCATATTTGTGTCCCTAATATATTTTATATGTAAGAGTGGCTGCAAAGGAATAAGCAAGAGGGCAAATTTGTATCTTCTCTTACATATTCTTAACCCACACATTTATTAAGAGTTTTCAATATTCATAAGAACCATTGTATAGTTCAATTGATTGAAATGATTGGGTTCCTCAGAACATGTTTTATTACAGCACAATGGAAAATATTTGTGGGAGATTTTTCTGTAGGTTTGATGTCCTAAAGAGTGAAGTTTTCTGTAATTCACATAGAACTACAATATTCTCTGTCAACATATATAAACTCCACAATTTTCATCGCATGCACCTCTACCCTCTGGCTAAAAACACCCCTCTCTCTCAAATGCACTTCATTCTGCGTCTTCTCCTCCTTCTTCTCCTCTTCACAAGGTGCCAGTAACATCTGCCCTGGCATACTTCATTTCTTTTCTGGTTTGTATTCACACTGATTATGAGGTCTGACCTCTCTTCCGCCGCTCTGAAGTTCATTCCTACTTTCAGCCTTTTCCCCTGTAGTTTGGAGAACAGTTATCATTGTCTAAGACAGCCTCGGTCAATCATGACCACAACTTGCCTTTCTTCAGCTGTTGATTTTTGAGTGTCTAAATTCCTTCCTCTGAGAGACAATAGTGTATCACTGATTCAGAGAAACTGAGCAAGCTAGCTCATTTAACATTTCACCATGTCACTCTCTTTCAGACAAAAAAAAATAAAAACCCTTTTGAGAACATGAAATAAGAATTGTACTGGAGAAATGTAATAATACTATATGGGTATGATGTATGTATACATAACCTTTTAGCTAATATTAAAAAATACTTGTAATTGTTCCCTCAATAAATATGTGAGAAAATGAGAGAGTTTACTCTAATGGCTTTCCTTTGTATTTTAAGGTGACAGTAGTTCAATTTTTTCTTAAAAATATTAGGACTTAGCAAACCAATGCCCTTATTTCAAACAAAGCTACAGAATTACTAATGGCTTTAAACTACACTCCACATAAACACTCCAAACTTTACTGGCAGCTATACAGGTCTGAGCCACTATATATTTCACATCACTAAATGGGTGTATAGCCATAGGACAATTGAACAGGTTTATTACAAATTCTTTATTTTGCATTCCACTACAGCTTTGCAAAGCTAATTGATTATTGCAAAGTTTCATCAAGCTATTTTTCCTGCATTTCATAATATAAATTATACACACCCTGAATGGTGCAACAGTTTAATTAACATATAAAATCTCTGTATGAAAAAGGAAACATTACTGTTTGTTCTAAATAAAATATTAACAAATTTCCACTAATAAAAGCAGCATTTAAATTATTGTAAACTAAAACCATAATTAAATACTAGGACTATAATCTTTTCATACAATCAAGAGATAACTGAAAAGGATTCCTTTAAAATCAATATTTCCTAGACTGTACTTAATAGCAAAAATATTACAGTACGATGCATTTGTGAAGATCTGGTTGCTAGTAGCAGTACTATGATATTGAATAATGTCTTACTGCTGTTATTTATTTTCTAGACAAGAAGAAGGCATAAACAATATAGACAAAAACTGTTGTCTTTTACATCTTTTACTTCCAGTTCTCACATCTATTTACCTGGATTTATTGCCTAATTATGTAAAGGTTTGGGGTGTGTGAAAATGTTAGAAAACAAAAAAAAATGCTATGACAACAGTATTTCAAGCATGACCTAAAAATGTCGTAAATAAATATTGCAATGAATGTTGTAGTCTCAGAAAAACATGTAGTTCATAGGATCAAAGAATAGTTTGGGTTGGAAGGGACCTTTAAAGGTCATCTTGTCCATAATTCAGAACCCTGGCCAACTTGACCCTGAATGTTTCCAGGGATGAGACATTTACCTCTTTAGGCAACCAGTACCAGTTTTACTACCCTTACTTCAAAAAGCTTCTCCCTTATATGTAATCTCAATCAACGCTCTTTTAGTTTAAAACTATTATCCTTTGTCCTATAGTAACATACCCTGCTAAAAAAATTTGTTCCCTCCTTTCTTAAGAGGCCCCCTTTTAGTATTTAAAGGCCACAATGTGATCTCCTCAGTGTTTTCTTCCAGCTGCACAACCTCAACGCTCCTCTTTTCCTCACAGGAAGGAAACTCCCTCCCTCTAATCAGTTTTGCAGTCCTCTGCTGCACCTGCCCCAATAGGTCCTTATCTTTTACTGAGAATCCCAGAACTGGTTACAATAGTCCAGGTGCAATCTCACCAGAGAAGAGTAAAGAGGGAGAGTCACTTCCCTCAACCTGCTGGTCACATGTCTTTTCATGAATCCCAGAATGCAAATACACACTATTGGCTCATTTCCAGCTTTTCATTGACCCCCAAGACCTTCTTGGTAGGGCTGCTTTCAATTCTTTTATCCCTAGCCTGTATTATTACCTGGGGTTTACCCTGTTCAGGGGCAGGATCTTGCACTTTAGCCTTGTTAAGTGTTATGACATTCCCATAGGCTCAATTCTCAGGCTTGTCCAAGTCCCCTCAGATGGCATCCCATCCTCCAGGTGTGTCAGCTGCACCAGTTTGGTGCAGTGTGCAAACATGCTGAGAATGCACTTGATCCCACTATCTGTCACTAGTGAAGAAATTAAACAATACTGGCCCCAATACAGACACCTAAGGGAGACCACTGGTTACTGATATCTCTGTGTACATTGAGCCCTTTACTATTACCCTCTGGATGCAACCATCCAAATGATTGACTGCTGAGCATTCAACCCCTCAAATCCATAGCTCTCTAATTTATAGAAGACAATGATGTAGGAGACTGCGTCAAAGGCCTTAGAGAAATCCCAATAAATTACATCCATAGCTCTTCCTTTGTTTACTGATGTTATCACTCCATTGCAGAAAGCAAGTAGGTGGGTTAGGTAGGACTTGCCCTTGGTGAAGTCATGCCGGCTGTCTGGAATCACCTCCCCATCCTCAGGGTGTTGATGAGGATGAAAGGGATGATCTGTTCTATGATTTTCCCAGACCATAGTGGTGAGGCTGACAGGTGAGTGGTTCCCAAGGAGGATTTACGCCTTTTAAAGATGGGTACAACCTTTCCCTTTTTTCAGACACCTGTGACTTCACCTGACTGCCATGACTTCTCAAATATCATGGAGAATGTCCTTGTATATACATCAGCCAATTCCCTTAGGAATCTGGGATTCATCTCATCTGGTCCTACTGGATTTTGTATGTTCAGGTTTCTCAGTGAGACTGCTCCTGTCTTGCAGTGGAAGGGACACTGTTCCATCAGTCCCCATTCTATTGTCCATCCACTTGAGAGGTGTGGAAAGAAAGGTGTTGTGTTGTGGGGTGTGTTTTAGAAGTGGAGCAAAGCCTAGGCCCCAGTAAACCTCTTGGGTGAGAAAGGCTGCTTGGAAGCTCAGGCAAGACAGGGCTCACACATCCACACACCCATGTGGTAGCTCAGCAAAGAGAGGAGGAAGGTTCCAGCAGCCCAGATCAGTTCCAGCCAGGTTCATTGCAGATGCTGAAGTCTCCAGTCCCAAGAGAGGGACACCCCCCTGGTTTGGGGTTAAGTACAGGTTTCAACAGCCATTGACCTTGGGGCACGGGGGTGGAAAAAGGGGCAGGTAAGGTCAGTGACCTATGGGGAAAACAGGGCCGGCCACTGGGGACTTGGGACACAATGAAAGAAGACACCACAGGGACATGGCATTTAGGAGAGCGGAGAACTGGGGCAAACCATTGTGTACAGAGCACCACTGGGAGGAGGCTGGGCAGGTGACTATATTCTGTCTTGCCAAGGCCAAGATACAGGTGTTATGTCAAGGGGCTGCAGTGATTCCACAACTCCCCTGTTTTTTCTTACTAAAAAGACATTCCCAATGGATTTCTGCAGGCACTTAACTAAGCAGGGGAACATAAGCAAAAGAATAAAAACCATGATCACAACCCAGAAAATTCCCTTAACAAAGAATGAAATCCATCCTGTCTGTGGGCCTAATTTTCTGAGAATGTAAAGGTTTCTGCCTGCCAGACTGCTGATTTCTCTGGCTTGAGAAAAATCCATTTATGGTTTCTGTAAACAGTAATATTATTTTCATAATATCTCGACTCTCATGGTCACTGCTCTTCCAAGTGTTGTTTCTGTTATTTAGCCTATGAAGAGAAGTGTTGTTTTTACTAACCAAGTACGTGGTTCTTCAGTGCAGAATGTTATAAAAGGACTGCACAAAATGAGAAATAAAAGCCTTCTGAAAGCCTTCTGATGTTGGTAACTACTGGAGTCTAAGTTTGTCATTTTCATGTCCTTCCGTGACATTGTCAATCCCCAATGTCCAAGAAGTTCACTGATCCAGTCTGAGTTCTCAATCTTTAACTCTTTTACTTGTTCTCTCAGCTTCTGGATGTTAGTGTGGATGGATTCTGAGTGCAAGGAGAGGGTGAAACAGCACATTCCTTCAAAGTCATGGCAGCCATGTCCGTGAGCAAGTAGTCAATCGCTGCACGAGCATGTCAGGTAATCTCTGTGTCGCTAAGCAGGTCACTGAGTGCAGAAGAGGTAGCATTTGCCTGCTGACTAAGCAAACATTCCAGGTGAGAAATCTCACTGAGAGCCTTAGCTGTGGCCTCCCAATGTGAAAATAAAGAGACCACGGTTCTCTTTCCTTTATTCCAATTATAAACTTGGCTATCATAATTTTTGTCAAATTTAGCATATGACCTCTTTTGTCATACCAACTGAGAGGTTGCCATTTAAGTCTGAGGCAAAAAAGTTGTTGAGAACCTCATCCTTCTTGTCATCCATTTTTACTAGTTTGTCAGTGTCACTTATCAGGATTGGTACCCTTTCTTTGACCTTTCTTTTCTGGCTGACACACCAGTAAAGCCTTTCTTATTCTTTCTTTATCTTGTCAAGTTTGGCTCCAGCTGTACCTTGGCCTTCCTCATTTCTTCCCTACACACCCAGACCAACATCCCTATACTCTTCCCAGGATACTTGTCCCTGCTTCCATTTCCTGTGCATTTTCTTCTTGACCTACAGCTTCACCAGAAGATCCTAATTCTGCCAGTTTCATTTTCCTTGTCCAATTTCTTGCACCTGGGGACATGAGCTTTTACGCTCTATGGAAGGTGTCCTTAAACATCTGTCAGTTTTGTTCTGTTCCCTTGTCCCTGATGACAGTTGTCCAGGGAGCCCCATTAACTAACTCCTCAAACAGCTAGAAGGTTTTCTTTCATAAATTTCCAGGTCTGTACTTTTCACCTCACCCTCAGGACTGCCAACTCTACCAGTGCATGATCACTGCAGCAAAGGCTGCCTCCAATCTTGATGTCACCAATTAGCTCACTGTGTTGGTGACAATCAGGTCCAGTAATGCATTCCACCTGGCAGGACTGTCTATTGCCTCTCATAAGTTATCCTCTAGGACACCTTCTTGGTGCCTGTAGATAGCAGATTCCATTCCAGGAATTTCATGGATTGCCTACAGCGCTATGAAGATTTTTTTGGTAGGAGCCTCAGACAAGATATTTTAACAATGTGAAGGTCTCCTGAAAAAGAGGCAAAGAAGTGCTTCTATCATACTTCTATTCAAGATAATATTCTTGAAATTATAAAGTATATGAAAATTATTGTTTCAATTAATGTTTCCATGGCAGGATGGTTGGAAGTCATGATCTGTAAGGTCTCTTCCAATCATAGCATCATTACAATGATACTACCTTAACTAAAACTGTTAATATGAGTACAATTTTAAATATCTTGAATCCTGTGTACTTGTTAATTCAGAAGACTGTTAAAGCAAACTTACTAGATATCAACTTATCAACTGCAATTTTTATCATGTAAGACAATTTTTTTTCATCCACAACACTTGGTTAATGCATCTGAAGAAAAAAAGGCAACGAAAATTTAATCTTTTTATCTCATTAGGTTCAATTGCGATAGATTAACATATTTTAAAGGAAATTAGTTTCAAACTGTTTCTAGTTTCTGTGCAAAAATAAAAATTTTTGCACAGAAACTAATGCATCGGAAAAATATTCCAAAACAATGCATTTGAGGAAACAATTACTAAGGGCCAGTCAATACAATGTAGTTCAAATATTTCAGTTCTAAAGGGCAAGTGGTGTAATGATAAAATGTGGCTTAAGATGAGCATGTCTTTGAAATATTTTCATTCATTTTTGGTTTAACATGAAGTTTTACCTTAAAATGGGTTGGCAAGGATAATATTAGAGGATAGACAATTGATGTTAAATCTACCACCTGGATACCAAAAATGAGTATCAAAGAAAATTCATTCAGTTCTGCCTTTGAAATGCTCAGAAATTAAATGTCAATTTGATTTAGGGTATTAGTGCCTCCAACCATACCAAAAACGTATTTATCATTTTCTAGTGACAACAGACAGCTTTCTAAAAAAATATGTAATTTTCAATTGCAGTGATAAATATCTCTTTGTTCTAAACCTGAATTACAGAAAACAGCATGGAAATTCACTACTCTTCAGATCTTGTATTTGATCCTCATACTGATCTCAGCAAAGAATAAGTCCCTCTATAACCCTTGCAAATCTTCTACCACATAGAAATATACTAAAACTCAGTTAAATGAATGGAAATGCATTCATGAACACTGTAGCCTCTCCAAAGAGCAATAACAATCAACTTCATGAACATTTCAATAAAGAAAATACCTGATGATTTTCAAAGATAACTGATGTATGCTTGCTTTAAATCAGAGAGGTGGAATAAAAAGGATGCAGGACTTTATCTTTGAGAATACATTTCTGATTTTAAGAGTGCTTATTTATTCCATGTGGAAAATCAGCCTCTTTCAATGCTCTCCATTTTATCACCAACAATTTAAGGTACCAAAGGTAACTACTTGTCAGTAGACTGCTAGTAACTAAATCACTAGCACCTGCTATTACTAGCAATCACAATTCACTAATTTCTGAGTTTACTCTTGGTAAATTGTGATCCCTAATCATAGATTGGTTATGTTCTGCAAATACTCTTGACTTTACACTGTCCAAATACAACAGAATAGGTTTTGTGCCTGGGCCAGAGCGCAAAATTATTTTGGTGAAGTTATATGTAACCATGAGAGAGGTATAAAAAAGTTAGTAGCCTCCAAAGAGCTAGTATCCCATTTCCTAAGGTGTGGATTTTGGACACGGAGACAACAGTTTTCAGAGAAGGTAAAATAGCAGGGGGAGATAGAAATAGATCTCAAGCATAAGGTGGATGTGTTGCTGTGGCTTCAGGCACTCACAGCATGCAAAATGTACAAAGTTACCATATGTTCTATTGATCTACTGAGGACAGTATATGACTAGCTTTAATATCTCTTCAACTACCCCTCTCCTCACACTCCTACAGCTTGCCGTTTCAAATATAAGTAACTGTGTTGTGGAGGATGTTCCACTATGTGCAACCATGCAATATATGCATTTTCCAGGGGAAGTCTTCTGGCTCAGCAGAAACTGGAGTATAAAGAATATGTACACTCTCTTACTTCCTTTCTCTCATTTTTGCTTCTAAGCTTCTCCAGGAAAGTTTTACTTTAGGTGTCTAATTTGCTGAGAGATGAGTAAGTCACACAGTTGAGAAAAGGCTTATTAATTACTTTTGTTTTAAACAATAAAGAATGTCATTATTTTTCTGTGGAAATTTAGTAGGACACTGTAATATAATTAATCACTGTGTAAAAGCTGATACAAACCCCTCTTGTACCTGATCACATTTTCTACTTGCCTCTCCAGGATAACCTATTTTTAAAATCTTGAGGACTAGATCAAGTAGAAAACTAGTTTCCAGCATTCTGGATAAGCAACAAGTTCTGAAAACCAAATCAGCTGTGTATGAGTTGAAATTACTCTGGTATTTAATAGGGCTACAGGCTGAGACATGCTGACCTTTAGCCTTATGAATTAAGAAATAATATTATGAAATGCTGCCACCTGTCATTTGAATTAAGATTTTTCCTCATGGTTCCTAGAGAAGGATGAATCTGGAAAATTTCAGTCCTTTAAACTCTAGGAAAATAGTGACTTTGCAATCCAGCTTCATTGTGAAATAATTTGGGACTGAACTGTTTATGGCAAGAGAGGCTAAAGAATTCCAGCCTACAGACTTATGGGCTGGGAAATAATTACAAGGACTCTGCAAACTGTGAAAGACTAAAAGCAACAAGATGTGTTCTTGTGAGACCCCACTGACTTTGTACAGTTCTGGTGAGCCCAAAGTAAGGAGGACATGGAACTGTTGGAGCAAGTTTAGAAGAGGGCCATGGAGTTGATAAAAGTACTGGACTACCTCCCCTATGAAGACAGGCTGGGGAAGTTGGGTCTATTTTGCCTGGAGAAGGTGCATGGAGCAACTCATAGCAACTTTACAGTATCTGAAAGGGGCCTACAGGGGAACTTGGGAGGGACTCTTCAGCAGGATGTATAGTGATGGGACAAGGAGTAGTGGGTACAAACTGAAAGAGGAGAAAATTAGGCTAGATATTAAAAAAAATTCTTTGCTGTGAGGGTGGATAGGCATGGAAAAAGGTTGCCAGAGGAGGTTGTGGATACCCCAAGCACGGCAGCATTGAGGGCCAGGCTGGACAAGCCTTTGAATAACCTGATGTAGTAGGCCAAACTACCCATGACAGAGGGGCAGGGTGAGAACAATCTATAATGTACCTTCTAACCCAGTGATTCTATGTCTGAGGAGAGCATTTTATACTCTTCTCTCAGGTAACAAGCAACAGGTCAAGAGAAATTGGACTCAGGTTTCAAAGGGAAGGTTTATACTGGTTTTCAGTAAAATGTTATTCACTGAAAGTGTGACCAGGCATTGCCACAGGCTGCCCAGGAAAGTAAAATCACTTAAAAAGATGTGTAGTTGTGACAGCTTGTAATATAGTTTAGCAGTGAACATGGCACTGCTGGGTTAACTTAGACTTCATTATCTTAAAGGTCTTTTCCAACCTCAACAAGTCTATGATTCAAAAAGCAATTTCTCATCACACATCCCAGTAAAGACCTGTACTCTTGCCAAGCTCATGAGCTCACCAACAGCCTACATGTGGGCAGAGTATTCATAAACTGAAAAGAGGAAGTCATATGCAGAGTGTTTGTCTATATCGAACCAACAATCAATAACAAAATAAAACAAATGAAACTATGTATTAAGAAGCGTGCTTTAGAAGACAAGTCTCACATGCATGAACTGAATGTTGATTACATCTCCCAGTAATCACAATGAGACATCATGTGGAACTATGGCATTATCACAGAATGGTTGAGATTGAAAGGAACCCCTGAAAGCAATCTCGTCTAATATCTCTATTCAAGCAAGGGCCACCTAGAGGCAGTTGCCCAGGCCCATGATTTTTTGTTATCTCCAACGTAAGAGACTACAACCTCTCTGGGCATTCCGTGCTCAGTGCTCAGTCAACCCTAACTGTGAAAGCAATTTCTCAGTTTCAGGGGAAGCTCCCTGTGTTTCCATTTGTGCCAATAGCCTCTCATCCTGTCAGCAGGCACCTCTTAAAGCAGTCTGACTTTACTCTCACTTCAGGTATTTAAATACATTTACAAGGTCCCACCTAAGGCTTCTTCTCTCCAGGCTAAGCAGACCCAGCTTGCTCAGCCTTCCTTCGGAGTGCTCAAGTCCATCACATTTCTGGCTGTTCACTGGCCAGTCTCCAGAAGATCCATACTTCTTTTGTTCTGGGAAGTGCAGAACTCATCATATAACTCCAGCTATAGCCTAAACAGTGCTGAATAAAGGAAATTACATCCCTTAACTTGCTGTCAATACTTGCTCTGGAAAAGGGAAAATGATGTTTCTCAAGACATCATTAGCCTTCTTTTTGACAAAGTCACATTAGTGATTTATGTTCACCAAGTCCCTGATGGCACTTTCTGCCAAGCTTCTTTCCAGATCAGTGGGCCACAGAGAACCCTCTGATGTGCAGGACTTTGCATTTTCCCTTGTAAATTATGAGGTTCCAGAAAGCACATACCTTCAGCTTGTTGAAGTCCTTCTGGATGTCAGGATGACCCTATCAGCCACTCTTTTCAGTTTTGCATCATCAGCAAACTTACTGAGGGTACAGTTTGCCCTGTTGAGTACATTAGTGAAGTTGTTAAATAATATTAGACCTAGTATTGACC
>WEIU01024129.1:0-27453 GCA_013389925.1 Aegithalos caudatus
GAGCATGAAGACAGCAGCTGTCTGCTGTAGAGACAAATTATTTTCATTCCATAGATTTGGCTGGGTTGCAACTACTCAGTTATTCTGAGCAGAGGATTAAAAAAAAACAATAATTCCAACTCACATTTCATCTTCGCCACTCTCTTTTCATCTCTCAAGCTTCACAACTTTTAAGTTTTGTCCTCGCTTCCAAGCTGTCAGTGATATATTATAAAATGAATAGCTTGAAGTGTTTGGCTACCTGGGGCCATAAACCCAGCAGGTCAGCAACAGAAACTGTTGGGGGACTTTCTATGGCTTTTGCTGGAATTAAAACAAAACAATCAGGGGGAAAGCGTCATGGGTACAGCAATAACTTATTAGTTCTAACACACATATCCCTGCAGATCACAGCTACCTCAATCTGCTTAAAAAATGGCTTCCTTGGGCTAGCCAATCTTTCTATTAAATAGGTTGGTCTTCCCTGGAGCCAAGATCTGCCTCCTTCTGCATGGCTTATTATAACAGCACAGGCAGTATTTTTTGCTCTGACAATTTTCAAATAAAAATCAGTCCTATAAAGGCTGAGATTGTTTATTTTTCCTTAGGGCATTCAGTTGTTCTGATTAGGGGCAGAGCAGAAGAAAAGTTGGATATTAAAACAGCAAAGATGGTGTGAACCTGAGGTGTTAGTTTTAGTTTAATTAGGAATAGAGGAAGGCACATAAATGAAATTAAATCATATAGCGCTTAAGATATGCAGACAAGGATACACTGTGTGACACGCCAGTAAAGATCACTCTGGTAAAGACAAAGGTAATGGGAAAAACATCCCACACAACTAGAGTAGCAAAATGGGGTGGAAAAAGTAGACTATTATCATTTTTGATCCAACATTCAAAAGACACATTTTGGTTTATGTGAAGCTTATAAGTTACTAGCAAAACCACAGGTATTCTGAGAATCCCATGAAAACTCATCATCTTCTATGATTACAGATACACCAAAATGAGTGAATTCATCAAACAAAATACATATTCACTCCAATTCATATGTACCTTCTTTCCTGGATCTTCTGGACCGTAGAGGAAAACGGACCTCAGATTACCAACATATTGCAAATTGTGGGGACATTTCTCCCCAGACCATCTCACATTTATATGACATCAGCTGAAGGTCATGTTTAAAACTAGGCAGCCATTGCTAAATGGAAACTCTGAGTTGGATCACCTCATAGCTATGCTTACACAATCTTGACTTCTAAAATCTTCTTTCAGTCACAGGAGCCTCCAGTTCCTTGGTATAACCACTATGGGTGAACATCAGCACCTTGTTCTATGCCTCAGTGATAATTACCTCACATCTACATGCAGAGTTCAAGCACCTGAGAGCAGAATGTCTGGAGAGGAGCCCTGTGTCCCTTGGAAGGGTCTGCAAGTCTGTCCTTGCATAACTAACATATTATATTATGCATATTATCCAGTTAGATCCTAATATTTTTGGCTAGATTACATAACTGTTAGTATGTCATTCTCTTGCTTATTAATTATTCAGAATAATTTACAGTAAAACAATTATTGGTACTACTGCAACCTGAAAGTATTTTAGTTTTTGAAAGAGTATAAGTGAATTTACCTCTCTTTGGATTAATGTTTCTGTGATTTTCATAAGCATCACCGTTCACATTTCATGAAAATGTTAAATAGCACAGACAGCAAACAAGCCTGTTTTGTACTGGTGGTGTGCATAAACTGTACATGAATTACTAAACTCTCTGATTTTTAGAACTGGGTAACCAGAGCTCATCCAACAAGACATGCAAAACCAGAAGGTTTTAGTTTTGCATTTGTCTGTGATCTTTTTGTTGCTTTCTGGGAAAAAGATATGTTTGTCTTTAAGAATGACTTTATGCAAGGCATCAATATGTATCCAGGAGCTAATTGAATGCTTTAAAATGCTTCACCTTTGCTAATCCCTAGCACTGTTTGTAATTGCCGTGACTAATCCCAGCCTGTCACTTGGGATTATTTCTGCTTCCTAACAGAGTGAATCCTGAGCATTCAACTCAGGGTATTTATATGAATATTCACAAGTCATTGGATATTTATATTAACAAAATTATTTAGCTCTATGATTGACCCAGGCTCACAAACTCAGAGAAGATTTCTGTTTTTTTACTTCAGAAGCCAAGCTTTGGGTAATATTAACAGCTGGGTTTAAAAGCATTATTGGGGTGGGGGGAGGAAAGGGACAGAGGGGAACCAGCACAGAAAGAGCAGTGGATGCCTCTTTTATGAACCTGCTCCACAGAAACCCAAGACAATCCAAAGTAGCAGAAGCCAAACTCTTTTTCCTTATCATTATTGAAAAACTCAGGTACAGGAGGAGGAAGGGTGGGAAAGTTCCATGTGTGTGCAAAAAGTTACCCTTAGCACAGAGTTAAAGAAGATTCTTTTCCTAGCAGAAAACTCTGCACCAGAACAATTGAGGCCAACTTCAAATTACATATGAGCAAATGAAAAACATCTAGAACATTTCCAGCCAGCTCTATGAAATGTTAAAGCAGAGTTATAAAATGAATTGGCACCTTAGCTGTTTTCAAGTGCAAGCCAATAGCCCACCACAAAGCAAAGCACTGTAGATTTTGTTTTGCCTTTTTAATAGACTTCCTTTTCCATGATTAGTTGCAATTAACAGACTGAAACACTAAAACAATCTATCAGGTTAAGCAACAAAATAAAGATTAATAGACCAGCCTGTCCCTCCGCTTTTTTTGCCTCAACCTCTTCTCCTAGGACTTCAAAAATATCTGCTTCTGGAATGTTAAATCAATTCTTGTTATTCCTAGAAATAAATTCTCATATATGTTATAGAACTTCTATATTGCTTTTACATTCCTTAAAGAAAAAGTCAGCCAAATAAACTAGCACATAAATCCCTACAAACCACCAGCAACCCTACAAAAATAGTTTGAAGTCTTAGCTATAACAGCAAAAACCACCACAGATGCTGCATATTCATATCCAGTTTACATCTATAATTCCAAACACACTACTACTGCTGCTACTGCTGGAACTCATTCTGGATCAAGAAAACAGTTTTATGTCAAACCTTTCCATTTCAATCACAGGTACGAATAAGAATGTCTATATTTTTAATTAAGGACTGTTCTGAAAAATTGGTTCCAGTAATAAGTATTTTTATGCACATATATGAATTTCTGCAGATTTAATGAAATGGAGAAAAATAGTTTTACACTTTTAAAAAAGCCCCAAACCATAAATGAAGGAGCTTCAATATAAATAAAAAATGAACAATAGCTTGAAAATTTTGAAGACAAAACCTGAGAGATTCAATTTGATACAAAATTCTTCCTGTAATTTGGGCAGGAAACAAGTGGAGAGGGCAATGCAGAGTGACTGCTATGATTCATCTTTACTGTGGTTTAGAGACTAAGCCATGCATCTGGCAAGCAAGGAAGAAAGGAATTTTATGAGGGTGGCAGAAAAACCACAAAGCAATATGAAAACAATAGACAGACATAATTTAATAAATTCATATTATTAAATAATTTAAACCCACTCTGTACCTAGGAGTCTCCTTCAGTTTACTGTAAATGTGCCACAGTTTCATTGCAGAAGAGGAGCTGAGGGACAGCTGCAAATACTACACATTATGATGTCTGTAATTTTTTTCAATATACAGTCATGAATCTGAAAGAGGATAGGACTGACCTACCAGACCTTTTTTTGTATGAGAAATGAAACAGGAAGACATTGCTACATTTCTGTAAGGAGACTGATTGATTTTACACCTGTTACATCACAAATTTTACATTGGCAGGCTTAGTTATCGCAGTGACAGTGAATAGAACTTGCTCAGAGAAGCTCTTAATACGTGGCAAGAAATATATACAGTAAATCAAGCACTCCAGCTTGACAAAAGAACAGTTGGGAACCTACAGACTTTTCATACAAATGAACAAGAAAAAAAGAAATTTATGAACAGGAGAGAAATTCATCTCTGGAGGAGGGCAAATAAACCAGCCCACACAGTATGAACTTGATGAAAATTCTGTATTTAGGGTCACCCTAAATACAGAATAATTTAGATGTGTTTTGGTAAGTGAAGATTGTGCTCCTGATACTTAGTCGTAGGTGTCTGCCTGAGTCATGCTAAACTCTCTCTCTCTCCTAGGACACATCATATGGTAAAATCTACTTCACACAAGAAAAAACAATCTCTTTTTCTCTCAGTCTGGGGAGCTTTTTAGTGCTACAATCTTTAAAAGGCACCTACATTTGCCTCAGGGTTTCACAATATTCAGTTTTGCCTGGGCCTGGAAAAACACTCCTGTGAACTGTTCCACCAAAATATCTCAGCTTTGAGCGCTGAAAATTAATCACCTGGCTAAACACTTGACTAGGTTCAAATTTTGTGTTTACTGTAAGTATTTGAAGTCATTAAAAACACAGCATGAATGAAAAACAAATATATATGATGTTCTGTAGAGAGTTCAGTTCCATGAAAATGTAAATGCTCAGCACATAGAGAAGATGATTAAAAATGGAAAAGACAGCTTGAGCATAAATATATATGGTAACTACACAGCAGTCACTGACAATGCTGCATCTATTTTACAGAACATTTAAATCAGCAAAAAGTCAAGATAGATTATTTAAATGAGTCCTTATCAAAAAACATATCTTAAAATTTCTATGGAAGAATAATATCAGCTGGAGTATACTTTAAAGACTGTAATTGGACTTTATCCCAGAAAGGGCTAAATAAATTGAAATATGTTTTATATCATTATGAATATTCTTTTGTGATAAAAATAGTTTTATATTTTGTAGCAGTTCAAAAAACTGTGCAACAAGGGAATAATAATAAAGGAAAAGAAGCAATCAAAATGAGAAAGGGGGAGATTTCTTGTATCCCTCTGCAAAAGAAGTAACAAATTACTTCTGTGAATAATTTCAAAGACTTGAATAAGCTGCATGCATCTCCCAGATGGCTCTCAGAAAGAAATATTAAAGAATTGTCTGAAACACTTGCAGAAAACGTGTAAGACTTTTTTAATCTCAAACATAAAAACGTGCAAACTACAATATTTACTGACACAGTTTTATCAGATAACCCTGTAAGAGAATCCTACAATAGCATAATATCAGGAGTCTATAGTCCATGAAATTTCCTGAGTAAACTGAAGATCCTTCCCAACATGTATATTTCTTCACCCAAAGCTTTGGGTAAAGAAGCAAAGAAAAGTTTCTTAACTAGTTTTTAAAGATTTTGAACAGGACAAGATTTAATACCTGTAAACCACATGTAATCTACCTTCACCCATTTAAAAAATCTCTTAAAAAAAAGGGCCAATTTCACTTCTGTATGACAGTAGTACTCTGTCTCTGCAAGAGAGCAACACCATTTTTTTAGTATTGAATATACACAAGCAAATGAACTTAGTCTCAGAAGTGTTTAAAATCATGTTAGCCATGAATTTTTTAACTACAGCATTTGTAACTCAAAAGAAAAATAAATTTATATGGTACTCTACAGATGTATATTTAGATTATTTACAAACATTTAGAAATGTTTGATAAAGCACTTGGAACCACATTTTATATGCAGACACCGACAGGTAGATTCTCCACATATTTTTTGCATGTTGTCTTTGGTAGAGGAGGCAAAAGCTTTTTAATTTTGCTGTGTTATTTTGCATTAAAAAGTTATTTCAGTACAGAAAATAGTGTTCTCAAAGGCCACTGGAGCAGGATTTCTGTCTTCAATCTGGACTGGAAGTCAATTCTAACATTGTTTCTGAGCAGATGATCAGTTCAAGCAGAAGGCAGGCTGCTATAGTTTGTACTAGGATGAGACCAAAGCTGACATTTAAGGACTTGAAACATTTATTAGGAATGGAAGTGGATTTGATTTTTTTGTTAAGTGATGCAAAGTATCTGGGTCACTTGGAGGCAGGAGAGGGCAGGAAGGCACCTGTGTCTGAGCACCAGTCATGGGGAAGGACATGGAGAGAGGCACCAGGGAGGGTGACAGAACCACCAGTGGTTGAGCTGGGGTACATTCTGGTCCTGTCATTTTTTGTCTTCTGGTTCTGCCAGCAGTCTACAAAAAATGTTTTTTACTTTGCTCATATATGGTTTTAAGAATGTAAAATCAAGCATCTGCATCACAGACGTTTCTAACATTACAGCTAGAACAGCATAACTTTACATTTCTGTGTGCTTTTCCTTCTTTTCTCCTCTTCTCTCCTTTCTTTCTTTCCCTCTAAGCATAAACATGAAAACCCCAAAGCACCCATATAAATAGCACACACAAATACACTTGGGTGCCCATTCATTACTCACCCTGTGTCTCATTTTCTCACCTCAATAGGAGATATGATAGTTTTTTAGATAAGCAGCCTGTGTTGTCTTCTCTTTTTGGTCCCCTCTGATACGTGTGCACCCATACACAAAGGAATGGCAGAGCTGCTAAATATTTGCTTTTCCACTATTTATAACTCTGAATCAAAAGCTGTGCTAAATGAATTGCTGAGTGCTATCCCCATGAGAATGCACTTTTTACAGTTGTCCTGGTCTTGAACCTTTCCATGCCAGCATGGTAGTGATTCAGTTTTTCTGGTGGGGAAACCAACTCTTTTTCCAAAATGTCCATTTTTACAGGACACAGAATATGCCATTAGGTTACTCGAGGGATTAATAAACCTCAGAATCACTTGCCTTGTCTACAGTGAAGTGGCATAACGACTTCACTGCTGCATTTTTTTTCCTGTAAAGAGGGACATTAGAAAACACACTGGAGAGAAATGAATACATGCCCTAAGCCCCTAACCAGCACTTACCGTGTACCTGAGAGCATATTAGGAAAATAAAGAAGAATCTTCAATTTACTGACTTAAAATGATTTTTGTCTCCCTTTGCTCTCTGGACTTCAAAACTGAGTCTTGCAGAGCTTAAATTACATTTTACATGCAAAGCTTAAAACCTAATTTACCATATTCCTATCAGCCAGCAGATAAAGTCTATAGCACAGTGGTAGATAGCAGTTTCCAAGGGCAATACCTATGCCCAAAGCTTTCAAAAGCTATAACATGGAGGATACAATAGAGAAGGTGATACCCATCAGAGTACTTGTCCCCGGACCCTTTCCTTTCAGCTTCGGGCTAGCTATGTATCTGACTAATCTGAAATCCTCTCATCCCCTGGAGAGTGTCGCAGCCACTAACATATATGGATTGCTGCAACCTCCTTTCTCTGCCAGTGCCACAGTTATCTCAGTTCAGGGACTCTGAAAGAATCACAGAGGGGACAGATAACTATATTTAAGCCTTAAGAATTGCCATCTTTGTGAGGGCTAGCCTCACTTTCCCATCACAGATAAAAGGGACACGGCAGCTTCTTCTGAGACAAACAAAATTGCAAGGACCATAAGGTAAAAGCTTGAATAGCACAAGAAAAAAAAAAATGTATAGAGCTGTCTTATAAGAGCACAAAAGTATTGAAAGCATAGATAACTTCCTGAAGCTGGCAGCTGTAGTTCAGTGGAGCCGTGCCAGCCTACTCCAGCTGAGCATCAGTCCTGCACTCTTTACAAACAGAAATAAACATTTTATTAAATCAAACCTTCTCCTTGCTGTGCTTTTACATCTAAGAACTTCTCCCAGCAGGCAACACCCTGCTAATGCTGCATAAAGCATTTTAGAGACACACTTCCTGGGTAGTTTTTGCCTGAGAGGAGAATCTTCTCTCCCTGGTCTCTCATCACTCCAAGCACCTGGTGCCACTGCAACAAGCACCTTGTGCTTTATATTTCTCTGCTTCCTGGTGTATTATTGCCTCCATCACTGGTCTAGGCCTTAACCATCTTTCCAACAGTAAACAAAGGGCTTGGACTTTTAAAATAACATTAAAATTAATGCTGTGAAAATTAAATTAATTCCTATTTCCACATTTTCAGTACCAGCCTGCCAAGAAATCACCGAGCTGATGGGTTTCAGCTTTCAAGGTGGCCAACCTCTTTCTGAAGTTTAGTTCCCAGCCCACGCATATAATCTGTCATACTTTGATCCATCACAAAAAAAGTATGACAGCACAACGAGGTGTCCCTCTACATCTCAGCTGTAATTGCTCAGAATTTTGCTTAATCAGGAAATCCTCAGTACCTGTGAGACCAAAGTCAGGGCAGGCTGCTGTGACAAGGGTCATCTGCTTCTCTCTGGCTGCTTGGTATTAGCACAGTAGACAGTCTCACGTTACTGGATATGCTGCATTGGCAGGGAGATAATAAACTTTGCTACAGACTCTGGAATTCCCTTTGGGTTTCAAGTAACAGGCTTGCCAAAAGTGGCTCACCTTATTTTTAAATATTTTATGATTGCATAAGAAGTGCCAGATGCTGCTCAGGAACTGGACTTAGAGCTAGCCACTCAATCAGCAGAAAAAGGAAATTCAAACAACTTTTATTTAGCAGCTGCCAATATAGAGGAAAAAGTCTAAACAAAACAGCTATGCTCATGATACAATTTGGGTTTAGAGCCACAGCTGAAGTGACACAGAACATTTTCCATTCAATTTGAGATGGCAGGTACTGTATTTTACATACCACAGACTTATTTTTTAGTCAAGACAGTTTTTTCCTCATGTCAGTGGAATAGATGCTTGACCACCTGTTCTCAAAATTGAAATGTTTCACTAAAGAAACAGGCTCATTATCTATCATGCAGAAGATGTGTCATATTAGGGGTAAACTTGGAAGAGGAAGATAACATGAAGAGAGACAGTAAAATAATAAGCGGCAAAGTGAAGACACTAAATTTAATGTTTCTGGATTTTGCTAAACATTTGATATGGTGGCCCACAAAAATTTATTTGAAATAAATTAATTTAATATCCACTCAGGAAAAAAAGCATTTTCCTTTGTCTAAAATTTTCCAATATATGTAATGATAAATCAGAACTTTTTGATTGAGATGGAAGAGAATTTTTTGGGGTACTACAGGCTTTGGTGTTTGCTTTCACACATTGACAGATATAAGAAAAACTAAAGAATTTAGTCTTCAGTTCTGAAAGGTATACCACTGCACCAGCAATATTATTGGGAAGCTTGAAAAGAGGGTGACTAAACATGTGGTTGAAAGAAAGCTAAAATTTCATTTCCAAAACCTTCATGAGATGATTACATGAACGATAACATTACATGCAGGTTTTTAGGATAGCATGGATAGAACAATTTTACCCAAACTAGAGCTGGGAGAAGAGATATGGTATAGGATTGGAATACTGGCAGTTAAATGTGGGAAAACAAACAAAAACAAAACAAAACAAAACAAAACCAAAAAAAAAAAAAAAAAAAAAAAAACCAAAAAAAAACAACAACAACAAAAAAAAACCAAAACTCCAGTTTCTGAAAAAGTTTAGGTTATGAAAGCCCAACAGGGAGAGAGGGAGGAGAGGATGACCACTGAAGATGAGGTCCCTCCCATCTGAGGGAACTTAGACATTATAAAGCTCATTGGAAAGAATTCTTAGAACTAGATAAAACTGTTTAAAAATATATAGTTATAAAGATATGTAATGAAAAGCAGAAATTACATTGTTGCAATGAGACATAGTCTTTGTCTAAAGGCAAAAAAGAAAACCCAATAAAACCTTCCCCTAAGAAATTCCTACTCTGAACAGATTTGTACAGAGAAAGCACAGAAGCCAGTGGAGTTATTATAGTTATGCTGGGACTCAATCCAACAGGTAAGGAATATTGCAATATTGTTTCGGTAGCTACAGTTCAACTGGGGAGAACCAGGAAGAAACTCAGAGCATTTAAGAATCCACAGGAAATGTAAAGAACAAAGTGCAATAACTTCTGTAGTTTATTTCAAACTCCCAAAGAGCACATAACTTGAATAAGAATCTAAAGTACTTTTACAACACTAGCTAACTAAAATGAAGAAGTCTCATACAAAATATTTAAGTATTTCTTAGATGAAAGAAATTTGCTTTGACTGAGTGATAAAGGATCAAACAGTGATCTACTGCCCTATACTTTGAAGATAGGTTCTAGATATAGTCTCAATTATACTGACTGTCTTTCAAAGAGACAAACCTGAAATATATATAAATATATATAAAATACAGTCATGACCTTAACTATACTTAGTTAAAGATCCAGCAATCAACAGCTGTGAGAGTGGCCCAACTCTAGTGATGTCCAAACTGATAAGATACCATATGTCACATATATTATAATATATTCTGTTTCAAGGCTAGGATGGAAATACTGAACCTGTTTTCAATAAATTCACAAGGACTTATGGCTTCTTTTACCTATATTAGGTATATATGTGTATGTATATATGTATATTATGTATAATATGTATATTAGTATGCCTAAAATTCAAAACAACTACAGAATATACATATTCCTTGATTATCCATCTATAAAGCTATTTGCCAATTTTTAATATTGAAAAAAAATGTCTGGAAATCTATCTGCAGTTGAGGAATATAGATGCAGCTAGAGACCACACCTCATTCCCTAGGTATCATATCCCTAAGGTACCATCTAGTGTAATGGATAAATAACATCCTGCTAAGTTCATAGACCCTACAGGTTCACAAAGATAGCTGAAAACTGTATGATAACACCCCCTACATTCAGAGTGGGCACAAGTGAGACATAAAAACACTTGAAAATGTTGTATTTAAAAAAATTAGGAAATTCCCATCTCTTATCATGGTTTAGGAGGCTGCCTGGGCATATTAGGAGCCTAAACCTGAGCTAAACCAGTCCATCTTTTTTGAACATCTCATTATGGCACTGCTAGACATGTCATTGTCAACAAAAGCGCTAAGATAAAATGCAAGTCTGAAAAGAATTTAAAAAAAAAAATTACTCATGAAGGGAAATTATGTGGGGGGTTTTTGTGTGTTTGTGTGTTTTGTTTTGGTTTTTGTTTTTGTTCTTAATATTCCTTCCTTTCCTGTCCACACCCACTTGGCAGCTGGACCCATTTGTTCCTTCACATGTACATCCACCCACCCCCACCCCAGCACCTGCAGTAGGAGCTCCATGTGAATATCTAAGGCCTTGCTTTTGAAGAATTTTTATTTTGATAAATGAGAAAAAAAAATGAGCTTTCTGTAGTTTTTCCTCTCAGGAAGAAAACCCAGTAGAGATCTAATGCCAGTACACTTGGGCAACTTGGCAGTAATATTATTTAAGAAAAGAGATCAAAAGCTAATAACCTCTCTAGCTTGGCAAGAGCTTCCAAATGATTGCCTTCTAGACAATTTATCCAGAGAACTGCTGGTACATTGTCCTGGTGGAGAAGAAACCAGCAGTTGGTCTTTGCAGCAAAGAAAGCCTTTTAAGCTCCTACTAGCAATCCTCTACAGAAGAAATGATTAAGGAAAAGTCACCTCCAGACACACACACAAAAAAAAAAAAAAAAAAAAATAAAAAAAAAAAAAAAAAAAAAAAAAAAAAAAAAAAAAAAAAAATTCCTCACAATAAACCAGATGGGATAAAATTAGAATCTGTTATCAAGTCTGAAAAGCTCAATGTTAAAGCTGTAATTGCAGCACTGAGAACTGCTGTAGAAGGAATTAATAAAGCTGCTTTGAATTAAAAATGGTCAAAAAGTGCAAAGATTTAAGAAAATGAGTCTCTCCATAAGAGGAAAAAAACTGCAGTATTTCCCCAGATGTAATAAGCAACTCATTTAATATATATCAATATTAAACTAATAAAACTGAATAAGTCCAGAGGATATTGAAGCAGTGGCTTCCATCACTTCTTTAACTTCTACCTTGCATCAGTTCCAGGACTAGATCCTGCATTTCAAGCTAGATTGCTCAACAGCAAATCCAATATTATGGGCACGGTCATTGCCAGGGTTTAGAGTGTTAAATCACACACATTACACAGAGTGGGACGCAGCAGTGGGATTTGCATGGACATTTGCAAAGAGGATTGTGGATGTGACTGATGGTGCCTCCTGCCTGTGCCTGGGCAGCTGCTGCCCTTCAGACTCTGCTGACTTGGGAATTTGCAAAGCCCAGTGGTTTTGCTCTGCAGAGCTAAGGACCCAGAATTTCAGTCTGCACCAAGTGAATGCTCTCTGCTCAAAAAGCAACTCCACTGAAAAGAGAGATTTCCTCTGGATGTCTCACTAAAGACACAAATTTAGAAGTATTGTGGTGTTTCATAAGCAAAATATCCCAAAATGGCCTAAATTTTTTCTGAGGTCTCATGAGCTTAGATATCTTTCTATGAATCTGTATCCACTTGTAAATTGTAATGCAATTTGCAACTACAACCATTTCCAGATAATCACACTGCAGATAAGATTTTTTTTTGGTTGGTTAGGGGATTTTTTGCGGGGTTTTGTTTATTTGGTTTTTGGTTGGTTTTTTTGTTTTGTTTTGTTTTGTGGTTTGTTTGCTTTGGTTGGTTTGTTTGTTTTTTGCTTTGTTGTTGTTGTTGAATTTAATTTTTTTTTTTTTTCCCCAGGATGCCTTATAGGATTTGGTGGGGTTTTTAACTGTACAGTTTATTCATACTTGGAAATGGTATTTTGACAGCACGAAATTTCGGCTGACATTATTCCAAGTTCTACTCCACTGCCATTGACTGAATTTAACAGAGCATGAACTGGCCCTGTGGTTCTAGTCCATCAAAACACAAACTATATATGTTATCTGAAACAAAAAGGTCGGTTGTTTGGCAGTAGGCTTTGAGGCAGAGAAAAAAATAATCTCACAAGGATCAATATACTATGAAACATCTCTATAGAGAAAGGTATTTTTCTCTTCCACTTGATGCAAGTGTAGTCATTATCCATCTGAGACTATTCCACTGAGTCATATTCTACTGAGACTATTTATTTTTTCATGTATCTATCTAGTTGATGAGTTACATTTCTGTTTTAAAGTTAGTAGAAGAGGTAAAACCCTGTCATCTCAAAGACACTGTTCTTGGCTGAAGTTGCAGATCTAAAAAAAGAAAACCAAAAAACAAACCAACCCAAAAATAAACTACACATGCTACTTACAGGATGGAGGTGACCTGGGTCTCATGCCTAAAGATACCTGCTTAATCTTTTGGAACATCCTGTGGAAAAGATCAATTTTCAGTTGACAGGAACATTCAGTGTTGCAAACCTCCCTGCTGGCATACAAAACCGAGGTCATTTATTAAAAGGAATATAATGAATGGCAGGGAAGATCCTTGTAGTTTTATGGATACATACCAAAAAAAAAAAAAAAAAAAAAAAAACTTTAAACAAAAAACAACAAATAAAAAAAAAAAAAAAAAAATCTATCTAATCAAAGACTGCAAATTAACAGCATGTTAAAGCAGGCTGGTTTAGTGTCTGTGGTTACTGACAAGTCACCAGATGCTCAAGATCAATAGATGTTTTGCATCTTTTAAATATTCTTCTGGGTTTATAACTTAATTACTCTTTTGAACTTCAGTTAGCTTTGGCAGACATAGTTTACCTTGAGTTATACTCATTAGCTAAAACAAGATGCCAGCATGCTGATGTAGTACCCATGCTTTTATTTCCAGTTGCTCACCTGAGGGCTGGAAGACAATACACAGAGATTCCAGCTTGTCTTCCACAACACAAAGTTATGCTTGATTTCCTGGCAAGTATGGGAAGTCTGTTAAACAAAGAAAATTATTTTATAATCTTACATTAATTTTCAGGAACAATATTTTCAGTTTTTTGGGCACTGGCAGGGCCTATAAAGAAAAGTTTGGGAAAACATTAAATGTCTGATTCAGCAAGAGGGGAGAAAAAGGAACTACTCGCGACAACTGTAGTTGAGTTTAGGGAAGGATTAAATTGTATTGCTCCTGCTTTGGTACCAAAACCTTCAGTTTCACCCTATTCCAGTTCTGCCTCCTCCAAATATTTTGTTGAAGGAGTGGAACATGAGTTATCTCACTAATGAGTTAACAAAAACCTTGCTTTGTAGTTTTTAAAATCTGGAGTAAGTCATATGGGAGCATACAAGAAATACAGGTTACAAGCAGCCAACATGAAGGAGAAAATTTACTCCTCACAAAAGTGTGTACACAACAATAAATCCAAATAGAACAGGCTGATTTGTTAAACAGCCACAACCAATAATACATAACATCAATCTTAAGAATTCTTTTCATAATTATATTGCACTATAAATTACTGGAAATAAGGATTTAGAATTGGGAGAAAATATGCTAGAGGAAATAAATCAGATCAAGGATGGTAAGAAAGAAAAGCATGAAAAAAAGTCCTAGCAACTCAGGGTTAAAATACATTTCTCTGTCTCTGTGCATTTTGCAATAAACACTTTAAAATGATTGATGGGGATGGACATTCTATCAACACCTAAAATACTTAAAATTCATAATAAATCAATCAATCCAGAATGTGAGCAGGACTCATGTGACATAGGCACTGCTGGTGGTTTTCCCCCCCCCATTCTCCTTTGTTTTTTTAGAAATAGTTTCTATTTATGTATTTTTGCATGCTATGAACATTCATTTTTCATTGCATATTATTAGTTGTGCCTAATTCCTGCTGCAGTCAGCATTCTCGTTCAGCTGAAACATGATATTAGGTTCTATAAACATGGATTTCAGAGCTTTTTTTGTCAGGATGTTTTCCTGTTAATAAGTGACACAGGTTTTTTCATACCTAATTCTTCTAGGTAATTTTTTTAAGCATTCTCTTTACACTAGATTTCCTGCCATCATGGTGTGGATAAGTACTAAAAATCAGTTGCATTTTATCTTTTTTTGGAGGTTTTTTTTCAGTTTCTTTTTTTTTTTTTTCCTTCTGGTCCCAGGTTAGTATGTTACCTAACAGTTTTGACATATATCACTAAGCAATTTATATTAAGTACATTGAGCTGCAGAAACTAGGATTTCCTAATTTTCTGGTTTCAGTGATTGGTGATTGCTAACTAATAGCTTTAGCATTCCTATAGTTGTGCCATCTGATGACTGCAAAAACCTTCAAAATATTCATTAACCAAGCCACACAATACACCTGTGAGCTAGATTTGTATCAGTCATTGGCAGATGGGGAAACAAAGACACAGAAAGTTCAATACCTTATCAAAGAGCCCAGAGGGGGCCTCTTGCAGACATGCACACCAAACATTTGGAACCCAGATACACCATCATTTGGTGCTGCACATTATTATTATTATTACTACTCTTCTCAGGTCTTCCTTCCAAGTCTCAGACCACAATCCCGCAGTTAACTCCAAACTCTTCTACCGCTACTCCTCTTCCCCAAAGCCACTGTTTTCTTTCTCTGGCCAACACCCTGTCTGTCACTCAGCCATGTGTGACACTTCTGACTGCTCTAGATTCTCGTGTTCTGTTGGACACTTCAGAACCAGCTTTCCTATCTTGGCTTCACAGATAGATTTCTTGTCTAAAGTTTTATCATATATCAATATCTACAATCCTTTTCCTTTTGTCTCAACAAAGGCAATCTCAACATAATCAATATTTCTCCAGAAAACATTGCTCAAGAGATAATTTCTGTAAACCCTTTGCTTTGTCTTTGTCATATGTTCACTGGTTTCCATTAGTTTTTTTTGTTACAAACATAAGCCATTGTTTTCATTTTTGAAGTCCCTTATAGCCTATTCCTGCATTATCTCTATCAGTCATTGGATATTAAAATGGTCAAACCCCACCACTGATGAGTCCTTACAAAGGTTGCAGGATGGTAAACGTCATGTCTAAAGCTGTAACTTGCTGATACAACTGGAATTCACAAGAAATAAATGAAAATAGCCTGATGATTACTTACTAACATTTAACAACTTTTAGCTAGCAATGTTATCCTCCAAATATGAATGATAACTGATTTTAACACTTCTATAATCATAGGTGAAGCAGATTTCAAGGCCATAAAACTCTTACTTGCATGCCTGCTGTCTGTCTACTCTGGAGAAAAAGTAAAAACACAATCGAGGACAGAGAGAATAGGAAGAAAGAACTTCTCTACATCTTTACAACAAAGGGATTTATGAGAAATATTTCTGTTGAAAAGCTGTTCTGCTGAATCCAGAAGCATTTTGATGCCTAAGGCCCTGGACACTCAAATCACAATCATCTATAATTTAGAAATGCAAGTGAGACCACACCAAAGATGATCATTAAAACCAAGTCAAGAAACAATATTTCTTCTTATTTTACTCTGACACATTTTGGGCAAACATTTTAAAACATATTTATTAAATAACTCCTTAAAAATTACAAAATACATATGTTTATATAATTGTCATAGTGTCTTCGGGGATATTTGGTAGTAAGTATTTAAATCAAGATAGAAGACTAAAAAAATAACAACACATGAACATAGCAGGAAATGCTGGTATATGAAATGAATTTCAGGCTATGAAATAATCCTCAATCTGTTATTTCATAAAGAAATACAGTTATGATCAAGTTTTTAGAAACTCCCTTTATACAAACATTAAGTAAGAAGCAGAGTGTTTTCAATTTAGTGTTTGTATAAATGGAGCTTATACAGAAAAACAGAAGAAAATACAGTTATACATTTAAAACAGAAAAGAAATGATTTTTATTGACACTGTTCAGTTGAATTTTGATAATTTTGTTGAATTTAGACAATTCAAAAGGCTGTCTGAGAAAGAGGTTACAAGAGAATAGACAGAAAGATGTTTCTAAATTTGGACATTTTTCCTTTCATTCTTCATAGGGCAAAACTCACCAAATTCAAGCTATTGTCAGTTTAGGATGTTGTAAACTGGTGGTGGTGTGACAAAACCTGACATTTGAGATGAATTAAGAATGGAGAGTTGGTACAGTGATGGAAATGTACCCACACCAAAGATGACTCCCAGCAGCAGAGACATTCTGACAGCCACGGCCTAGGTTCCAGTAAATTAAAAAATGAAGAAGAAAAGGTAAAAAGTGATAGAAGAATTTAGTCGGCAAATAAATCAGTAAACCATGCCTTTGTACAAGGTGAGCATGAATATTGGGAAAAAAAGTTATATTTTTAAAAGCTCAGCTTGGGGACAAAAAAAAAAGCTGGTGTCAATCAACAATTTCAATAGACAACAGTATAAAGATAAGATATTCCTTCTCACATATCTTAGATATAATGGGAATGTGTATGAATGATTTGCAGTCACAAATGAGTCCTACAACACTTGAAACAATCATCAGTGTGCTCTGCTGGCACCTCTAGTAGGGAAAAGTCTGCCTGCACTCCTGAAATGTAATAGAGATCAGCAAGGAGATGGTGAGCAAACAATGTTGAAGGTACATGCAGCAGGAAAACCTCCTTATTCTCATGTTGTTAAAATACTTTTTTTCCCTGTATTCTTAGAATGGTATTTACACCAGGAGCTGTGAGTGGCTATTAGGTATTTTTATCAGACTTACAATTCTAAGCAATTGAGTGTATGTGAGGCAAAGCTCTTGTTTGGTTTTCATGTGAATTATTTTTTTAAGCTGTAGTAACTCAGTAACTGCAGAAGTCATTTAAACAGTCATTTTATGATAGGGAATCTCTTCTTTCCTTGCCTCTCACCTTCACTTTGAAGGGTCAAAAACCAATAGAGATGGTAATTTATAATCCATTTAGGAAATGCGTCCTACTCCTCTGGGAGGATTTTATTTTGTAGCCTGTTTCAGAAGAGAAGCCTTGTGGGTGTGGAAGTAAGATGTGGCCAGCAAAGTAAGACATCAGTACAGGAGTACAGGTGGCAGCAGTCTGTGAGAATTTGAAAAAGGAGGGAGAAATCAGCAACAAGCAGGAGAAAAGGCCTAGGAATTACACAGACCTGGAAGCTTTGGTTTGGAGAGTAGGATGCAAGGTGTGTGAGGTGATCAGACTGGAAGAAGGAAGGCACATGGAAGGAGGTGGGGACTGTAGAGGAAGGATATTTGAAGTAATGGGATGATATGAACAGTGGAGTGGATGGGAGGGGAGAGAAAAGAGTGCAAAGAGGCAGAAAAGGAGAACATGGTCACTTCTGTGGAGAAGGAGAAGACTACCTAAAATGTGGGAGTGCAGAGATTATAGAAGAGACTCAAAGGAGCAGAGGAGTCATGAAGAAGAAGTTATGAAGAAGAGTAAAGTGATTCAAAGCTGGGCACTTTAAAATTATGTGGTTAAGGAACACAGAAACATGGACAAAGTTCTTCCAGCAATAGAGATAATGTAGTCAGTCTTAATATAAAAGAGCACATACAAATGCCAATAAACACTTGATAAGAGGTACGATGATTAATTGCAGGAAATGTAATGCGAGGGAAGAGTGATGGACAGAGATAATCCATTAAGTAACATCTTAATACCAGCATTTTCCCATCTCCTGAGACACCAGAATCTAATTAAAGAAGTTAAATAAGAATGAGTTGCAAAAATTGATGTCCTGGAAGCGTGTGACATCGGTCAGTGTTAAAAAATTTTAATACCCTAGCAGTATTTTTTATTTGGCAATTTAAAATGTGAACACTATTATTAAAAGGGGCTTTTTATCACGAAATTAGGTCTTTTAAGATCCTGAGTGTTCTTGGTCATATTGGATCAGATTACTGCCTAACTAAAAGGAGCTTTAAAGTTGGGGCAAATTTTAATAAACTCAAGCCAATTTCTAACATTTTTGTATTAAGAGGCATTAATTATTAACAAGTTCTGTGACATCCATATTTGCACTTTTGCTGAGCCATCAAGCTAAATGTTATGAACAATTAATAGTGATAATTGAGGGGTTTAAAGCCTTAGCATTTGATGCCAAAAGCCCATGAATCTACAAGAGACGACAATTCTTGAACCAAGCAGCTTAATATTTCTTTTGAGCAGGAACAAATGGCTTTGTTTTTAAAGACACTGCCATTAGCAGAGCGAACGACTTCCAAAGCAAAAAGGAATTGCCTGCCAGTTTCCTGAGGTATGTTGAAAAGACCTTGTGATATGAAGTTTCACAAGCTAATGACAGGAGCAACAGAAAATAACACTAAAAGGAATCTATTACAGACCCTTTGGCAAACCTCCCTCATGTGGGAGGTTATTAATGGGATTGAAGTCAAGGAGACATTTCCTACCCAACTGTGCTCATTGTAGGATGACTGCCACAGCCTTACCACTGGAGCTGTTCCAACTTGACCCTCATGTAAAAATAGAGCATTTTAATAATGTCACAGTGAGCCTCCCAGATCCTTTTAAGAACAGTATCTCTCTTTTCATGAGGCATCTCTTTCTGAAGAGCATCATCAAGCAGGCTCAGAAGTGAGACATTGTGTTCATTAACAGGTTCCACCTTGACTCCTGTAGAATACGAATCACTGACCTGCTCATAGGGAGGGAATTTTCTTTAAGTCAGATGGACAATTATTTTGCTTCCTCAAATAAAAAGGCTCTACTTTAATAAGAAGAAGCTAGAATAATGAAACAACCCTTCCTAGCAGTTTGTAAGGAAATCTTGTAATACTGAAATTAAATACATGGAGAAAGAGCTGTAAAATTTGTGGGCAGAAGAAGAAAAAAACTAAAGTATAATTTATGCTGCTTCAGGATTGGAATTAGAAATACATTTTAAGTAAAATAGACTGACTAAAAGTTCCTCCCTACAGAAGTTGGAGAAAATAAGTTCTTTCTTTGGGAAAAACAAAATAATAAAGATTCTGCTAACTGCCTAGAAAATATATTTTAAAAAGTCTTCATGAAAGAAAATCAGGATTTTTTTTTAATTATTATAACACCACGTGAGATGTTTATTAAAAATCAGGAAAATCTCAAAGTTCCCTAGCAGCTCCTGCATTATTTCCAGAGAATAACATGGGTAAAAATGTGCAGGGAAAGACTGACAACTACAACACCAAGAAAATTCTTGTTACATATTCTGACTCTATTGATTACAGTTGATCAAAGGACAAAAAGTCGTTCAAGGCTTTATATTCTGATTTCATAATGGAGAAAATGTGTATTGAAACAGAATTGGGACAAATTTCCATTTTTAAACACAGAGTGATAGAAAGATGTTTCTCTCCTTCTTGGTAGCCAGGTGACAACCAAGTATGTGAGAAATCTCCATTAATCAGCCACCAGACCCTTAATTCAGTCTCATCTGTTTCTTGGAATAGTAATTACAAACCAGACCGCTGCTGGTAGCTGCAAACATTCTCTGCTTTGGGGATACATATTAATTACATATTATGATACATGTTAATTTATGCAGTTAACAGCTACAATTTAATCTTGCATTTCATAGCTCTTCCTCTGCTTTTTCTTTATCCTGAAATGTAGCACGTCATGATATCAGTTTGTGCTTCAGGAGCTACGGGAACTTGTTACAGGAAGTTAAATGACATAAAGAGTTCTAAAGCAATGAAATTATGTATGATGTTTTCTTTTTATTTTTTTTTCCTCACTACACCCTCTACTAGTCAGCCTTTACTTGCATTGACACTAGATTTCTACCCATTGTTTCCTTTTTTCAATTTCTGTTTTATATAGTGCAGTGGGAACATCTTTGTCCTTTTCATTCTTTTTTCCTGTACAAACAGAAGTAATTCAGTGGAATTCAGAGATTAGCATGAAGAGCAGAAAATGATCAGTGAAGTACTTTAAAACTCTTTGTAGGAAGAGGAGTATTCTAGTTACAGTCTCTCAGACAACAAATTGCTAAATTATGCTAAGACTGAATGAAGTTTGAGATCAGAGAAAGTCTGCATTAGCTGATTCTGCAGCCAAAGCAGAAGAAAACAATGACCTACATGAAACATACACAAAACGTTTTGGTTCCTTTACAGAGAACATGAATTGGCCAATTTAAGCAGAGTTAATTGAGAGTTGAGGTCTAATTCATTTCAAGTGGTACTATGCAAGATGCAGTAATCTCTTGGCTACTGCCTGTACATCAAGATTTGTTGTATTTAAAGAGAAGGAATAAAGAAAACTAAAAAAAATCCCCACAAACAAACCAAACCCCCCCACATCCAGCAACTACCTTAAAAAAAAAAAAAAACCTACCAAAAAAAACACAAACCATGAACAAACAACAACAACAACAACAAAATAAAAACACACCCAAACCAACCAACCAAAAAAAACAAACAAAAAAAAACCAAAAAACCAACAACACCCACAACAACTAAGCCACAAACACTCTCCCTCCGCCCCCCAATATTATTTAATGTACAAGATGTGATCAGGAAAAAAAAGGTTAACCAATAAATCAGTACTTGAAAATCATTGGACACCTTTGCCCTTTGACTTGAGTGTGTGCCTCAAGACAGAAACTCACAGCTGAAAATAAGTCAAAGCGTGTAAAAAGTCTGTAAAGGACACATCTATTTCTCATTCAGCACAATATCATACACGTGTGCAAAACAAAATGATCATTTTAAAACAGGGATTTAATATTCAATTTCCTTCAGAACATTCAGATGGTTTAACTTCTACAAGGGTATCCCCCCAGTAAAATAATTGTTAAGTTTGTTGCTTCTTTTCACACTCCAGCCTCCTTGGGTTTGCAGTACTGAAACATTATGAGATGCTCAGGAAATGCCTAATTAAAGCACATCAAATCCATGGAGATCCACGCTTTGGCTTCATTATGTAGAGACTATCACTGAATATGCAAACACTATTAAAATTAGGACTTTTGTTCCTGTTTATTAGAAATAACATTAAATATGCAGTAAAACATCTCAGAGCTCTATATTCATAATGTAGGGGATGAGGATCTTTAGCATCTCTTTTTTGCTGCCCATGTAGCCACATTTGCAGGAATATAATGGCCTTATGGCACAACTGAGAGATGGAAGATTATACAGGGAATCAGTTTGAAACTAACTCTTCGATATTAAAAAAACAAAGTTGATTTGCAATACTAAGTCTTCCTGTGATGTCTGGACTCCCATACTATGGTGCTCTTATGATAAAAACAGAAACAGTGAATGTTGCAAATTAATTTTGCTCAAGTTTGAGAATGGACAGAACTGGGTGAAAAGAATTATCTTTCTTTAAAAACACTTCACCTTTCATGGGAAATAAATAACAGTGTTTTGGTGATCCCTTGGATTCTCATTAACCTGAAGTTTACATCCTTTTCATTCTTACTCCCAGGAGACCTCAAGAGATATACAAATTACTAATAATTAAAACTGAATTATCCCTTCTGAATAGATAACTGAATAACTATCATTATTAGACTACTATTTTACTACCATATATGCTTCATGTAAATGAACTAAATCAAAGAATAGAGCTTACCTATACTTTTGCATCTTCATGAATGGAAAAGGGTGTTCTGTGTTCTGATCAAGTAGCCTCTCAGTACCATATAGAAACTATATTACATGGAAATTATAGAAACATTTTTCTTTTCATTGATACACTATTGTGAGGATTTCCCTTGCTGTGTTCCTGGCATTTCTCCAGATTTTTCTATTACCCTTTTGAACCTCCAGGCCTGGAGAACGGACTGCCAGGAATCTGTGTGAACATGGAACAGCATGAACTGTTTTAGCATCTTCCTCTTTCTTCTCCCACCCCCACAAGGATTTAAGCTAAAATAAAGCAACCCAACAGGATTTCTCTCCAGCAGAGTTTGGGCTCTGTTTCTTCCTAGTTTCATATCAAATTTACAGGTCCTGCAGGGAGGAAGGTAAACAGAGAGGTAAAACAAAGGCAGTGGCTGTGGCAGTCTGACAGTGCACAGACTCGAGCCAGGCCTGTGAAGCAGTGGAGGCAGCATTTTCCAACTTGTTACCCCAGAGATCGAGTAATGACACACTGCAGCTCAGACCTGTGACTGACAGCTAGGGAAACGAGCTCCCAGCTACACCAGACACTGCTAAAGAGCTCTGCCACACCACCACGCTGAGGGACTTCAGCCTACTGCCTCTAAGTGCCATTTCACATGAAGAAGAGATTTTGCCTTTGAGAGATTCTGCCATTATTGTAAATTATTATTATTATTTTTATTTTTATTTTATGGAGGAATGGGCCTATCATGCAAATTTTGAAACACTTTGAAATGAAAGGCATTAAATAGACAGCTCCTGTAAAGGGATACGTTATTTCTACATAGAAGCAGCAGGTATTTCTAATAATCTATTCTCTATATATGTTTTTAGAACATGACCTTAAGATTAACTCAGTTGGTTAGAGCATGGTACTAATGATGCCAGGGTTGTGGGTTTGTTCCTTGTATGGACCATTCACTTAAGGGTTGGACTCCATGATCCTTCTGGGTCCCTTCCAGCTCAGACAATTCTGTGGTTCTCTTCACAGCAGTGCAAGAGAAGCAGAACAAGTTATAATTACAAGTTCAATTGTATTATGAGTGCCTAAAATAATTTTAAAAGCATTGAAGCAACAACAAGGAAAACTTCAGTTTTGAAACTGAAACCACACAAAAAAAATTCTACAGATATAAAGGTGGGATAATGCTTGAGAAGAGTTCAGCTACCTTGTGCTTACCTGAGTTCTGCTTTTGTTTACCCTGCAATGAGTCCTGGAGAATTTCTAAGACTTCTGGGTCTTGGAGTTTGTCAAGTTATCTACACCTTTTCTCATCACTATTAACGTGAATACAATTCCTTCACCTGGTACTGGAACTCACTGGGCATCCCAGTTCTTACCAACAGGACTCAACAGAGAGGATAAAACATAATTAAGAATTTCTTTGGTTTCCTCTCTGAGAAGAAATATTTACAGAGAAGATATGTATAGAACGTGGAGGCATGATGCCAATCCAAGCTGAGGGATTTGTAGAACAGCTCTGCTACCCTTGGGTTTTATCTCTTCATTTTCAGAAAGGTGTTTGGTTTTGTAGTTTTTTGTGGGTGTATATATATATATATATTTTTTTTTTTTAATTGAATTAAGTTTATGAGGGGAACAAAAGTTATGGGGGAAGAACAGGGAAGGGAAACCAAACTTCCAGTCAGCTAGAGTAAATGACAGGTTTTTTTTCTTTGTCTGGTTACTCATAGTGATATTTGGATGCAAGAGAAGGAGTGGATTTTTGAAAGAATAAATATTTGCTTCTCTAGTAAGTCCCAATGTCAACAACAAAACTGAGAGGCATGTCTTGGCACTGAACCAATCATCTGAAATCTCTATAACTTCCTATAATGCTGAGAAAACAGATTTCACTACTAATGAGCTTTAAGGATCCCATCATTCCTCCTACAGCAAGACAGTAAAATAATCCATGTAGTCACTTCAGAGAAAGCTGGACTCTGCTTCCTGTGAGATCAAAATACTGAGCCAGTACACTCACATGCCTTTCTGATACTCAGGTTACGTATTTCCTAACAAATAAACTCACCAAACTCTAATCTTTGCTATCATCTCAGCATGTTGATCATGAACAATTGCTGATCTGAGCACAGCTTTTGCACTGATATAAGGCAATCTGCTGAACCAGATTGTAAAAATTTACTGCATCCCCTCTTTCACAAAATGAGAGGAATTAACTGGGTATGACTCATGATATCTTTTTATTTAATATCAATCATTACAGTTAAATTGAATTCCATGTATTTTGGAGCATGGACAGTCTTAAATTTCTGAAAAACCAAACATGCTTCCACCTTTTCTTTTTTCTTGGCTTACTGTTAAGCCCTTCTATCTCTCTAGCTATTCTCATCCTTCAGTTGTCAGAGAATTAAGAACAAAAACCTAGCTGAGAGTTGCAACAGCCTTTAAGTTAAAGGAGAGACATAGATACTTGATGATGAAGAGGTGCTAAAATTAAAATCTTGGCCTGATTTGTCTGTTTCTGCCATCTGCTGGAAAACAGAATGACCCTTCTGTTTTGGGTAGTCAATGCTCCTTTCTTGCCTCTCTCCAGAGCAGACTACGCATGTAAGAAGCTACTGGGGAAAAAAAAGAAGATATCAGGAACAGAGATTTTTCTACCAACACCCAGAAGCTTTAACTGGAATGAGATGGATGCAGATTGAAACATTGGAATGAGAGGCCAGAACTCCAACACAGTAGAGTTTACCTTTAAGAGTTACAGACTTGTCAGTGCTCATACAAAAAAGAGAACAGAACTTGATGTTAAGCTGTTGACCAGTGATAGATATGGATAAAAACTTCAAATAATTATTTTTGAGTATGAAAAACAGCACAGTCAACATTTTCAAATAGTGCAATTTATAACTGGGCAACTACAGGTAACTGATTGCCTTTCTCATCTTGAGGCTCAGGAGAGGATTTTTTTTTTTTTTTTTTAAATAAAACAAAGTATTGGGTACTTCAGACTGGTTCAAGAGAAAAAGTGAAAAAATGCTGTTTAACTGCCTTCAAGAAAGGAACAATGTTATCATCCAAAAGTGATATGAAGACTCTCACTATGTAAGATTTAGGAACTAAACCAAAATTCTAAAAACCAAAGGAAATCACATGACTAAGCCAAATTGCAGAGGAAGTACCTGAGGGTATATAAAAAGACATGGATCAAGTTCACTAATATATTTTCCTTATTCCTCCAATATTTTTTCAAAAGGTTCTTTAAGTGAATGGTCTAACTCATGGGTAGAAATTCACAGACTTTCCAAAATTAGACCTAACAAATACATAATAAAGTATGGGTAAAATAGATCTGAAAATCTAAATCCAGTCTGGAAATATCTAAAATTAATCAGGACCTTGAGAAATTTTTATTTTAATACTTATAAAGTAACAGATTGCCCAGCAGTTGCCTGGTAACCCTACTGTGGTAGAATCTAGGGATTGTTAGGTCATACTTCAGCTTTACAGGTTTTAATACATTTAAAAAGACAGCATCACCATACATTATTACGGACAACATATTCACTATGGAATTCTGGATGGCAGTACATATTTGTGCAAAAATGTGCCATATTATTTATTATGTATATGTTTGATTTAAGTGATTAAATTCTTTCAAATATACTGTATGTGTCCACTAGGAAATTATTTCTCTCATATTTCCTAAATTCAGAAGGCATTTATGAATGTGTCTTCCAACTCTGGTTGCCATGAATGCATTTTCAAATTCTGATTACTATTAATGTTCATAGTTCTGCTCTTCCACTTTAAAAACCTGAGAAAACAGAAAAATCTGACCTTTAAAGAGTTAAAAACTGAAAATCATGAGTGGAGGGGGTGACAAGGAACAGAGCAAAGAAAATTTCAGATTTACCACAAAATTACTACTGAACTTAGAGTTTCAAAGTGTTCTGCCTTAGACTGGGAGAAATTATTTTGTACTTGAGATATATTCTGCAGTTTTATCAAAGGTGAAAAGCAATTGATGATGAAATACATGAAGCTGCTGTAGCAGTGATTGAGAAAATAATTTTTATCATAGAGTTTATACACTAGAGAAAACATGAAGAAGTGCTTAAAATAGTTCATTGATCCTTTTTAGATATGGATGTAAGGGAAATATAAGGTATCACTATTACAATACACTCTGCAAAACTTTATCAGTCTAATGCAGTCATGCCTAGTTTACAAACACCAAGGCAGGCAAGAAAAGGCTCTAATTTTATTCCTAAATATAGATGTAAGGTTCATTAAAATATGCATTTGAACTTCATATTCATATTGATTTCTGATTAAGACATAGCATCTTGAAACTTTCCTTCTTTATCTACAAAAAGAGGAATATCCATACAACATTAAAAAAAAAAAAAAACAAAACATGAATCAACCTAAAATTTGTATTCAGTAAGATGATGGTGCACACATTTACTGAAAAAACCTGGCAAGCATCTTCTACTGTACAGCTCCAAGAACTTACACCTCTGTCTCTATGGACTGGTGCAGACAATTGTGCATTTATTTTGCTACAGTCCAAGCAAGCTGGATATGAGCTACATGCTGTAGATTTATACTGCACAACTCAGCCTCTTCTCCAGTGACTCCCAGTGTACCAGATGAGGTATTACTCACTTTGACATATGGCAAAATATGCATTTATGGGTATGAAGCAAGTTTGTAGGTGTTATCTCCATACCACCATTTTCTTAATATACTGAGAGAAGAGAGGCACAATATTTTAGATTCCCAGTTGGAACTCACACTGATCCTCACAGAAATACAAACACCTCACCTGAGTCCATTATCTGGCAGGCATGACACCAGTGAAAAACCTTATGAGTTGAGGGACTGGACAAAGAGAGGTAATTCACAGACACTGTGGGGAGAGCAGGGCAAGCTGATGGTGAAGGAAAAAGCATTTTTCCACAGCTTTTAACTATGTGTCTAATATGATTCTTGTTTGGATTTACTGCTTTCTGTTATTCTCCAATAACTGTTACCCAAAATGCATGCTCAAGAGTCCAGCTGTTCGTTCATTCTGCTTGTGTTGCAGAAAATGGAAAACACCAGAGAGGGTCAGATCCAGTCCATAACTTACACTGATAACAACCATCTCCTGAGTGGAGAAAAAAAAAAAAGGATCAGAAAGAGCA
>WEIU01024129.1:35087-69547 GCA_013389925.1 Aegithalos caudatus
AAAAAAGTAAAATTTGAAAGCTCATATCGAAAATATAAATGATCAGATGATGAAGCTTGAAGAAAGAAAAAGAAATCTCCTTCATTCCATTTCTGTTCCACAAAAATGCAAAAATTCAATTAACCTCAAACACAAATGTCATTGGAATTACAGAAACAATCTGTTTTATTTGTCAGCATTCCATATGAAAAGAAGGCTATATTCAACAATATTTTGCTGTACTTTCTTGTGAAGTGTTGAGGTTAGAAACTTCCTTGAAATAATCTGTACATCCTAACATTCACCAGTGAAAATTTTCTTCTGATTAAACAGTTATTCTCTAAAGCAGAACTGACACCTCCTGAGCAAGGAAGCCTTAGAAGGTCACAGATTCTGTCTCCATAGGAGGCCAAGCTGTTTAGCAGAAAGTATGACCTACTGTAGAAACCAATGACCTACTAAAAAAAAATAAACAGTACTGTGCTGCAAAGTAGTGGAGCCAGCTGAGAAATAGAGACCTCAGTAATGAACTGCCTTCCTCCTACAGAGATCAAATCATGTTAAGTGGTGATGTTAAAATAAATCACATTTTAAATCTTTACCTGAGACACTAACTTAAATTATTAATTCACTAAAATATCAATTTTATTTTTCAACATATATGAACACAGACTGAAGTCCAAACTCTCAGCTGAACACCCACTGGGAAAATATTTAAAATATTTATTTAAGCCGTAGGAACTTAATTTTTTTTTTTCATAAATTAAAAACTCAGAATTATCTGCTGAATTATCAATGAACTTTGAATCATGACCTCAGCTTGAGAACTCAATTCCTTATTAACATTGTCGAATAGTAATCAGTTTAAAAAGCTGGAAATAAAATGTCAAAGCATTAATTGTAGGCTACTCTTTTGCATATAATACAAATACATGAGTTTAAACCTCAGAGCAAATTGTGACAGCATCCTCCCTATCAGGGGGACTATGACCATCTGCACTACCCAACAGCCCCTTTAATTAGGCAAACCACAAAAAATATTGCTGAAATTTGAGAGAAAATGGGCAATGCTTCATAGCACAATTTTAAAGATAAACTTGGTCATCGCTCTCCAAAAGAAACCAAAAACTAAGGAAAAAAAAATATTGTTGAAAGCCATTGAGTACATTTCAGCAGTGCTGTGCTCTTGCACCAAGTTGATCTGGCTGTGGGTTTAAAAAGGGGGTTAAAACTAACACAGCAACAAGATGCAATAGTGATCAGTCATCTGAAAATTAGGATGCTTACAGTGTTGTATTTCACATGTAATTGCTGAGAAAGGCAGAGGTGCCAGGCCCCATAGAATGTGCACACGAGGGGAGCTGCAGGGAGCAGTGCTGAGGTGCCACTAGAGAGTCAGACATGAGGGATTAAAAGAATGGCCTTAGAATGGCATTTATCCCATAGAGCCAAATACAATTCAAACTATCTCCAGAAGAACAAATCTGCTCTCATAGGCTGAGGTCAGGGCTCCTGAAAAATAAATGGTTCCACAGCAGAAGGTGTTTCCCAGGAAAAAATGCAAACACTTTTTATTCAGTAACTGATCCTTCCTGTGCTGCTAGACTGACCATGAAACTAAATAGAACAGCATCTGCAAGGCCATCATACTTTTGTGAAATAAAACATAAAATATCTTGGGTAAATTTTTATCTCAAATAAACATTTTCAGCTATGAAGAAAATTCTACATGTTGCACTTCATATTGATTTCTGGTTTCTAAGAAAGTATATTTATCAGCTAAAAGAGCAGATGTCCCAAAGCTCAGCAAGAGGAAGAAGATTTTGTCATGCAGCCTTTTTAACACATTCTAATAAGCCTTTTCACAGATTAAATTTCACAATCATTTCTAACCCCATCTACCTACAAAAAAGTAGCAGGCAGTGCTCTCCTGCAAGACTCACCTTCTGGGAGAAAAGTGTTCTAATTATATTATGTTTTATTCCCCAGCAATGCCATAGTTCAAACTGGTTTTGATATCCTTTTTCTTCCAAGCAGAGAAAGGACTGTATTTTCTTTCTGTTACTGATGTTACAAGATGAATTTTATAAGGGTTTGTGTCTGGGACTTTCTGCTCAGTTATTTGATTTGTAGCTGCACAATATAATCCTCCTATCACTTGAGCTAATACAAATTCCCAGGCAAAATCAAGATTTACACCTACCTTAACGAGTAAGACCTATTAATGTATTAAACCTCATAGCAACCCAGTAGTACAACTAATTAATATTATCACCAAACTTGTCATATCTAATACTTTCTTCAGAAAAATCAACCTAATCAGGTTTGCTGCCTGCTCCTTTCAGATATTTTCAGTGCAGTGCCTCTGCAGATCTGCTCTTGGTGTGCACAAAAACATCCACTGACCTGGTACACAACACGTGGGGACCTGCAGAAGTGCTGATGTGTCCTTATGATGAAAGGAGACCTGTTAAAAAGTCACAATCCACAGCCACAGAATCACATCTCAATTACATAAATCAACCACCTGACAAAAAATTAACTATAGACATGAAAGAACAGGGAGTGTGTCCAGAAAAGGGACATTTAAAGGTATTGAAAGGTGTCCAGGTGTGGTTCTTAGGGACAGAGTTTAGTGGTGGGCTTAGCAGTGCTGGGTTAACTGTTGGACTCAAGTATCTTAAAAGAATTTTTCCATCCCCAATGATTCCATGATTCTGTGATCCAAGCAGAGCAGAGCTCAGCACCTCTGTTTAAATTCTGTAAACATAGATGACTATCCTGTGGATACAAAGAATGAAATCCTCAATCATTGACACCTCATCATTGGGCTAAACATTAGACTCTCTCTTCTAATGTACACAAAATGTACATTAAAAGGGAAAATTGTGAGATGACATAAAAAATACTCAAGTGTTCCTTGACTCATAGCTAGCTGGGGAATAGATTATTTAATAAGAAATTTACTATGCTTCCATAAAACTGCTTGTTAGGTCACATATTATAAACTTAGAAAAGCTGCTAGGAAAAAAAAAATATATATCAAGAAATCAATTTCTAGTCCCTGTGGTGATGTATTCTAAGTGTGAACTGTGTTATACCTGGGGAGCACAGATTTGAGCCTTAAATAGAAAAACTCTGGCTTGTCTTAGCTTTTTGAAATATCTTTTTAGTTCAGATTTCCTTATCCATGAGGATATGCCTTACTGTGAGAATGCCATGCTCCCATTTGTATTACCAAATATGAAATCAATCTCACATAAAATTATCATTATTAGCTGTTCCAGAAGCAGATTCAAATTCAAAAAGTTTGAAGAAATGGAAAAAGCTCCCTTAAGTTTTCCCTCAAAAACTCATTCCAAGTAGAAAAAATGAGGATGGTGAAGGAGACCAGGGGGGAAGCCTTAAGAGGAGGGTCTGAGGTCAGCTGGTCTGTTCAGTCTGGAGAAGAGGAGACTGAGGGGGGACCTCATTGTGATCTTCAGCATCCTCAGGAGAGGAAGAGGAGGGGCAGACACTGATCTCCCCACTCTGTGACCAGTGACAGGACCTGAGGGAATGGCATGAGGATGAGTCAGGGGAGGTTTAGGTTGGAATTCAGGAACGTGTCTTTCACCCAGTGGGTGGCTGGGCACTGAACAGGCTTCCCAAGACAGTGCCACAGTCCCAAACCTACCTGACAGAGCTCAAGAAGCTTTTGGACAAAGGTCTCAGAAACATGGTGTGACTCTTGGGGTGTCCTGTTCAGGGCCAGGAGTCGGACTTTGATGACCTTGAGGGGTTCTTTCGAATTCATCCTATGATTCTGTAACAAAAACTAGCAAGATTGTAAACAATCATATTTTTGTTACAACTCAAAAAACCCAAATACAATACTTCAATTGTTCAGTAACTTGAGATAGAATAACAGAATCATTGAACCATTTATGTTAGAAAAAGACATCTAAGGTCATCAAGTCCATTAACCTAGAACTGCCAAGTCCACCAGAGCTGTTCTACCTTTTGGAAATCAAGGAAAGAAAGATTTAGGATTAGATGAGAGATATATGCTATCCTCTTCTCTCCAAGTACTATACAATATAAAGAAAGGGGAAGCAAGAAGAGAAACCTGTGCTGTTGTATTTCTGTGTCCAAATGTCACACTCTATTGATTTACTTCCTTGAGGACCGGCAGGAAAACAAACCAAGACAAGTATGAATAAGCAAAGTCTATTTATAAATATATTTATATATATCTTAGGCACAACGCTTGTAGGTATAGACCAATATCCCACCTAAATATTAAGTAGCAGTGCTGACAACATGTTGGAGGATGACAGATGACACTGGCAGCTGCTGTAACAGGGAAGGACTTTTGCCAGAGCTGTCACTGCAGCTCAGAGCTGACAGCCAGCTCCGAGCGAGCCCGTCTGCCCTCGCCACCCCGGTGTAAGAGATACTGGGGGGAAGGTTTGACAAGCCCACGCTTCTCCACACGGGAAACACAAACAGATATCATGTCAGGGAATACACAGCATCTATAATTCATCCCAGGTTTAAGCCATTTTGAGTAAAGGCATCTATGGTTAGCACGTTACATTTGTAACGGGTCAATCAGAGATTTTTAAAAACCTCAACCAAACCACTACAACCAGAAGCAAAAGCTTCTCAGTATTTCATCTTGTATGAGTACTTAGAACTCCCTGAGTCATCTTTTTCTTAAATAAAAACAAGTAACACAGGTAATAAAAAGCAGAATACGATAAAATTTGAGATTTTTGGACTGAGAAATGTCAGGGTGAGATGAACAGGGAGAAGTAGGCTGATGAGAACCTCTCACAAACTCTTGTCTTCCTTCTTCCAGTTTCTGAACCTGGGAAACTGGCAGAATAGCTGAGAAACCAGTTACCAGCTGGCAGAAACAGCTAAGGTAGGTTGAGGTAGAAGGAAAATTAATAGATTCCATTTCAGCAAGGCGACAAAATTAAAACATCATGACATGATCTTAAAAAATATATAATTTTAAAATAATAAAAAAAATTATTCAAAAATTTCAAATCTCTACAGCTTTCAGAGGCATTTCTATTTTCAGACTTTTGCTCATGATATGCAACTCTTACTAATTTTTGTGGATTTCTGTATAATTTTGAGCTTTGAAAAGAACTCTGTTTAGTGACAGCTGCTATTTCTTTATTCTCATTTAACTCAAGGATCTAACAGAAGAATAAATTTCTCCTTTATAATGAGATTTAGAAAAAAAAAACTAATAAAACCTTTCACAAAATAAAATATTTTATATTTAGGGTGTAAAATTAGCAATAATGTTAATCTTGTCTAAAACAGCATTACACTTCTGAGGTCTTGAACCAAAAAATGCAAATGTCTGGGTGACCTGTAACATTGATATGACTAATTAGCTGCAATCCTCCTGCAGACCAGGCAGAAGTAAAGATAATGAGAAGGTCAAGGAGAGTGACTGAAGAATTGGTATAACTTGTGTTGACTCCACATAGGCAGTGCCATTAGAGACTTTGAGGATGATATGCTTCTCTAACACAATAAATATTCCAGAGTCACTGAGAAGGAACAAGATTCCTGTCATTTTGACTGTTTTTCCATTCCCAGAGTATTAGAATAGTGACTTGCAGAAAAGCTATAAAGCTTATCAACTCCTACTAGAGCTGCAAAATCAAAGTCAAAATAGTTCAGAAGACATTTATACAGAATATATTGCCTACTTTTATAGAAGTTTTAAATGCATGGGACAGGTGCCTAGGTTTGGTACAGTCAAGTTCTCATTAATTAACATACTAAAGAAAAAAAAAAAGGTTGACTGTTCCAAATTACAGCAGTAACGTAAAAAAATCTAGATTTTATTTCTTATTTTTAGAGGTACCCAATGTGTCTACACATTCCACTTATAACCTCTTCTATGCTTCACAGAACCACTTGTAACATAGATATTATACAGTTACCTTAATCACAAAGGAATTCCAACAATGACTGAAAAGAACACTGTGACTCCAAAGTGTTCTGCTAAAAAGAAAACAAAATACTCTCCAGAAAGGTAAGTAATAATTTCTGATGCGTCCAATAATCCCAGCACGTGCTAACATCTTGCCTGACTGAATACATTAGTAATACTTTATGGTTTAGCATTAAGAACATATTTAGGTAAGCAGTTAATTGAGATTAAAACCACATTGTCAAGTCATTCCCAAATCCTCATCCTCACAGGATTCTCGCTGTATGCAGCTGAGTTCACCATCTTTTCAGAGGTGCCTTCTCCAAGGACTGTTATCAAATATTCATCACAAAGAGATTTAAACCTGCTCATCTAGGTACACCAGCTTAGTCCATGTAGGATCATAACAAAGCACAGTTCCCAAGTAAACCTTGTATGGATAATTGATGAGAACTGGAAAAGGGGGCCAGCACCAGTTGTGAAACAGAGACAACAAGAAGAACAGCAACCATGACATTCACCAGAAATTGGGATTTATCACAGCACCAACTGTAAAGTACAGGCTAAAAGAGATATCACACAGGCCAGAGCCACATCTACATCTACAACAAAAGCAGCAAAATGTGGTTTGTTATAGCTGAAAGAACCTGACAGCTGAAAATGAATCTTTATACCTGGCAGAACTTTTCATACACAAGAAGACTTTTGGAGCCTCTTCTAACAGTCAACTTTCATGGTTTCACAAAACCCAAATTTTTATAAAAGCAAACCAACCAACTCAAACCAAAAAACACAAAACAAAAGAAGAAAATAAACAACCATAAAGAAAGCATTAAACATTACAGTTATCCTCAGGGAGAAATTCTTATCTTAAAAACTCTTTCATTATTGAAAATGGCAACTATTTTTGAAGGGTGTCTAGAGATGTTTTTAGTGCAAATCTGTTGAAACCATGAAGTGAAATTATTTAAAAAACTAGACTGATATATTTCCCCTGAAAAATGATGAGATGTCTTTTTTTTGTTTTTCAGGTTTGTTTTCTGTTATGGTTTGTCAAAGCTGTTTATTCTTTTTTCTTCTCATTATACATTTAGTCAACATATATTTCAAGCTTTTTTTTTAAAAAAAAAAAAAAAGCAAAAACACAACCTTGACAAACCAAATACAACCAGGACCCTCATGGTTATGAGAACTTCATGAAATACTAAGGTTGAAGTCACCGCTGTGAATCACACCAACACTGAAAATGTGGCCCTTGCACTGACTTCTGTGATAGACACAACTGCTGGCTCTGTTGTTATGCAATCCCTTACTATAAAATTAGGACAGGTTTGGTTGATTTTTTGTTTTGGTTTGGTTTTTTTTTTTTTAATTTTTTTTTATTATTTTTAATGTAGAAAAAAAACCCATATATTCCTCAAAACAGCACCATGACTCTAGGGCCAGATAGATTTTAGATAAATGTCTCAATCTTTAGGCAAACTTGCCCTGAATCTGTGAAACACTCAAATTATTTCTCACAAGAGCTTAATCAAANTAAAAAAAAAAAAAAAAAAAAAAAAAAAAAAAAAAAATTCACATATTATAAAATAAAACTCCTTAAACTGAAAAAAAAGTTTTGTCAGTTCTTAGCATTGCTGAGTAAGAGGGCAGAGAAATATGTAAATCAGTCATTAGAATAATCATGTCATAGACAATATACTAAACAAGCATATAATTTCCTTGACAACGGTTTGATGGTTACCTATTACTTTTTTATAGAATGTTGAATGCAATGTCCACCAATTAAACTATTTACAAATATCTGTAAAGCTAATTATCTTTTGATCATTATTCTGGCTTCTCTGCATGTTTATTTGTTTTCAGAGAGAGTTATCCACATTAGAACATCCAAGCACCCGAGATCAGCATGGCACAGTGTTGTTCAGATTTTTCCAGGCTCATGACTATTTCCTGATGCCATATGACAGATCTGTAGCATTTTATGCTCTGATATGCTAGGAGTATCCAGCTAAAAAAATTGCAAACAAGGTTGATTTTGAAGGTCAAAAAAATAATAAAGATATTCACAATTTTTTAAGTGTTAAACATATTCTAATTTCTCTTTAGCGTTGACTTCAGTGTTTGGATTTAAATTTAATTAGCATTCATATTTCTAAACTACTGTGCTGAACTGGAAATCATTCAAGGTTTTTGTGTGTGTGTGTGTATGAGAAAAAGAATAGAAGTGAGACCATAGGATTTAATATTGATTTGTAGGATTTAACATTGTTTTCCTCAGCATCTGCAAAACCTCATATTTTGTATAGAAAAGAAGAAAACATGATGAAAACAGGGGAAGCAGCTTCACTGGCTTCTACAGTGTAGATGATCATGGACAGATGAAATAACATAGCATCAGCTGAGTTGTGATGGAAAATCTATAAATGTCGAAGAGGTAGGAAATTAATGAATTTTTGTTTTCCTCTGAGACTTTTGACACAAATACATCTAAGCAAACTTGTCATTTGAAACCAGCATTTCATTTGCAATCTTAATGAATTGTAAGCATCTATGCAATTGAGCAGAACATTGTGTATTAATTTAAAATTATGATTTTAAAATGTCCTCCTCAAACTCAGGCTATTACACGTTTCACCTGAAGTGCCTTTTTGAAAATAAAAATTAAAAAAAAAACCAACCCAAACAAAACACTGTATAATGCTAATAATCAGAAAATGGAAGAATACCAAAATGCTCTTAAGCAAAAAAGTGGATGATGGCTACTACCTTCAGCCAAAAAGCTTGGATTTCCACCCTTCCTGGGAAAACTGTAGGAACTGCTATCTAACCAGTGATCAGTCGAAATGAAGGTAAATGTAAATAAATCCAAAAACTAGACTGAATGTTTTTATCCTCCTGAAAAATGCTGGGATGTCTCTGCACATCAAAAGGCCTCAGCAGATGATCTCCTGCCACATCTTTCCAGAGACCACTGATGTCCACCTTGAAACAAAAAATGTTTCAAACTCAATTTTCTGTTAATATTGACCCAAAAGTAAAGATCAACAATGATAAACAGTGGCATAGGAGTCACAACACACAAAATCCAGTCCTGTTTGAGTGGGACAGCACTTTTCACATATTTAATTTATATTATTATGATTATGGTCTGTCACCTATATACAAACTAAAAGGTCACAGCTTTCTCCTTTTATAGAGTGTTCTTTGTGCATAATTTTATAGATGGAAACTTTTTTGAGCACACCTGTGGTTTGTTCTACAAGGTAACTGAACAAATTTTTTAAAATAGCACAAATATCTCACATAAGCGGTGACACTTTTCAGAGGAGTTTCCTAAAGCACATTGTGAATTTGGTATTAAACAATTCCATATGTTTGCCTCCAATTTGTGGCTAATTACAGCTAGCATTTTTAGCACCTCCTCCTCTGTCATGAACCTTTTATCAAATGACTGAAGAAAAAAATCATGAAGTTCAGAAACCTGCATTTGTTAAATATGCAGGTTTTATGAATCACAAGGCAATCTCAGACAGTGTTTTAGCATCTTTTTGTCTTTTGTTCTGACTAGCAACAGTACCAATATGAGATCATCTGGTGCAACACAATCTATCACAACCTTAGAGATTTCTGTGTATATATAATTACATGGACTCTTCTGTAAAAGACTTAACTTGAAAAATATTCTTTTTAATGAAGTATATTTTCCAAAACCTTTTATCGATAAATGATAAAATTAACATTACTTTTAATTTTAAGAGCACGTCACTTGATTTTCTATTTCTTTTCAAAGGATTATTTTGACATGTTCCTCTCAGATAAACTTCTTTTAGTCTATGTTGTCTCTCTATAAAGTTTAGATATATTCATAAAAGCCCTAATAGCATTAGCATTTAAAAATGTCCTGTATCAAACCATCAACAAAGGCTAGAAAATGTTCTATTGCAACTGACATCACAGAACTGAAAATATTAATTAATGATTGCATTTTATTTGTGAAAATAATTAGGAACAGAATTTCCCTCTAGTGATAAATGTGTTTTCTAGTACGAAACATTTTTCTTGTTGGTGGGAAAAGTTCAAAATTCCGATGGTTCGAAAAAAATTAAGCAGAAATGATAAACACTATTCTGTTCCAACTTCAATTCCTCAAAAAGAGATATCTTTAAAACACTATGAAACCATAATACAGCATATTTTGGAAAATTACACTTTACAACAGACAACAAGGCAAAATATCCCTGCAACATAAGAATTGCATGTTTCAACAGGATCATTTCCTTCCCTGGCAGAATTATGGAGTACACAGCAGGAGCCAAATGCAGCATTACCTGTGATCATTGTAATGGGAAGAGTTGATAGAAGTTGCAATTGTTCCTTCGACTCCATCCCTCTTCTACCCCTGTTAAAAATTGTGACAAATGATAAGCCCAGACTTTCTGATGAAGAGGTAATGATGGCTGCATGCAGATGAAAATTTATTGTCCTACCTTTGGTTTTCCCTTAAACAGACATCTTTAATGAATTCTTCCTCCTGAGCCCCCCACTGCCACCTAATCTGTAGTCTTAACAGTCTAAACAAGCAACTACTTCATTAATATTAACAAGCCATTTCAATATTTATAACACATAGCAAGACTAAGGGGAAGTGAAATTGTGGGCAGCTCAGCATTCAGATGCTAAACCTAAGTGACTGAGAAAGTACTTCACAAATGAGTGCAAATGGATGCCAAAGAAATCCAGGAGAGGCAGAAGGAATGTCTTTTGGCTATGTTACAGAGCATCCTGCTTTCTAGATATGCTCAGGTCTGCTCTGGATTTTTTGTTTCAATACTTTTATTATACATCCTTGCATCATTTTAATTTTATATTAAGACCTTGACTGGCAAGAACTTGTAACACTTTACAGGTATTATCAACAAGTGTCTGGAGCTACACTTTCCTATTAAAGTATTCTACTTCTCCATTGAGAAATGGAGCCAAAGTAGATCCAAACCCAATGCCAGTTTCTGTACATAAACACAAACAAGCAATCATCTATACTGTACCTATTCACCCTGAAGTGTCTTACATTAATAAAATAAACTGGTTTTTCAAGTTTCACAGTGGAAGCTCAGCTTTCCAAGGTCACCCCAACAACACTGAGCAATCTCACAGGACATAAGTATTTTGACCTGAAAGTAAATGGCTGAATTCCATTCACCAGACATGATGGAAACCACTCACAACAACACAGACCCAATTCCCATACTGCACAATGAAAATACTGAGGCTGTTTTACTCACCCTGTACATGAAGTTCAGCCTCTTCCATCCAGGACTCTCTGCTCCCTCTGACCCAAAGTCCAGATGTTACATACTGTGTGTCAGGCAGCTGGGTATGGATTTAAGTCCAGCAGCCTGGTGCCAGGTCTTACAGCCAAAGGCAGGACCCCAAGAGTCCAAACCCACAGTGTCCTTTTCCTTTCACCTTCCCAGAGGACACAGCAGCCTCCCATTTGAGGAGTTATGACAACTGAGTCAGCTGTGTCTTAACTCTTTTTACTCTATGGAGAAAGTGAACAACAGGACAGGCTAGGTAGCCCTCCTTCACAGATGCTTGGAAATTCCTTAAGATATATATTCCCTGTTTGTGTAAAATGTTGTCTTAAATTTGCAAAGAAAGTCATTGTCTCTTCTCTTAACTTTTCACATCACTTTAAGGATCCTCACTTTGAGTTGGATCCCACTATAAGGGAAGCCACCATTTCCACCTCTTTATTTAATTTGTAATAAAGTTACTTATCTAATGTATGAAGAAAGTTGCTGCCCTCTTTATTTTTTTAAGCCACAGGTACTTTCCAAACAAAGAAAAGACTTCTGTACCTTCTTGGGTTGGTTTTTAAAGTTTTTTTTTTGTTATCTTTGAGGAGGAGGTAAACATATCCCTTTTTCAGATAAAGCAATTAATTCTTCTGCTATAAAAAAATTGGTAGCATTCTCTCAGGTTTTGAGTGTGCAGCTCCCTTTTTCAACACTTAGAACAACTCTGGAACAGGATTTGTTTCTATTTTGTGAAAGATTTCAATACTTCAGAAAAAAGGAAATTAGTTGTGTTCAGTTCAGCTTGATTTGCAGTTTTTGCAGTCATTGCAAGAACAAAATGAGAAATACATTGAATATGCAACAAATGAAAATTGAATTATATCTTCAGGGAGCATCTGCAGGTACACATCCAAAGTAGGACAACTTTTATTTGTTTCATTTTATTATTTTACAGTTTTCATATACCACTTAAGCATCTCTAATTGCAGCATGTTTCTGAACCTCTTGCTCTTAGATCAGAGAGAACAAGTAGATACTGACAAAAGCTCCTCTGCTCAAAGCTGTTCTGCTTCAGAGGACACGTATCCACATTTGAGGAATCCTGAACTTGAGCTGGTAGGATCAATATTTCAGTCAGTATCAACTGTGCCTACAGAGATTCAAAACCAAAGCAACCTTGCAGTCAGACACAGGGCAAAGGAGCTCATTCTGCTGTGAAGGCATGCCTCTTGTCTCACAATTGGTTTGGGTTTTTTTTCTTTTTTTCTTTTTTTGTCCTTCTGCTGTTTTGCCAAAGACATTCATCATCAAGCATGCTTATACATTGTTAGTTACCTTCCTTGCTGCTGCGCTATACAAAGGGCTATTTATGTGTCACTTTCTGCTATTCTAATGTAGAAAGTATAACCACTTGTAATACCTTGATGACTCTTCTAAGCTAATTTTGGAGGTGCATACAGTAATTAATTTTTACAAAATTATGTCAGATATATAAAACAGTTAACCTAAGGAGAAAGTGGATAGTCCAGAAATGGCAACAGGCTGCAGAACTCCACATTCCTAATTAACTGGTTTAAATCTAGTGAAACTAGGTTAAAACTAACACCCATATGAAGACTATTATAATCAAAACACTAATTGCCCCAACATACAGCTATTTCTCTCCACTCAGACTTGTCCCATGTACCCATATCCATGGCCAGCTTCCATCCTGCACTAATTATTTCACTGTGTTGTGGGCAGTGCACAGGTCACCTTTTGGAAGGCTGAAAGAGTCTTGTCAGGTGGATATTTTCTGCTTGTCCTACAAGAGTTCAGAGGGAGGTAGCAGGAGGTGGCAAAGTCCCCACAATGTAGACCAATTTCTCAATGTGGAAAGTGTTTCTACAGATAACCACAGCTTAGCATTTTTCATCCCAAGGCTCACAGAAAACCTGCTTCCCCTGTGCCACCACATGTTAAAATGTCAAACATGACCTGACAAGAAGAGTAGGTTGCCCACAATAAATTAGGAAGTACTGCTGCCAGTGGGAGAGTAATGACTAGAAAACACTGCCACAGCAGGGCAACGTGCTGGACTAGGGTTAGAGTAAAATATCCTCTAACAATCCATGAGTCCTTTTTCCTGGCAGTTAAGAGACAAATGACCAACATTTGACTATAGAGCAACAGTTTCTGAAGAAGAGAAACATTTATTGATCTTGGATAGAGTTTAAAATAAGAAAGGGACAAGAATTTGATAGTTGCAATGCTGGATAATTACTTGATAAATTATGCTAATTAAAAAAAAAATTACCCTCTAGCTCTTGCTTTTTTCTACTGCCCATTCACAAAAATGGACAGAGCTTTACTGATATGATGAAGAATGAGTTTTTGCACTAGAGCTGTTTTTATCATAGTTTTGGTGTGGACAAACATCTTCAGCTTCAAACTACCATTTTGCCTTCTTTCACAAACAGCAGATCAAGTAGAATTGCTTACAACAATGATTATTTATATTACAAAATGAGGCTTTTATTACTTCCACTAAAATAAACTGAATCAGCTATTCAGAAAATTTTTCTGTAGCACATTTATTTTTTTTTCTAAAGAGAGGGATAGTCAAATCTCATTTTAGAAAACCCATCCATGTACTGTAAACCCAAACTTGTTTGAGAGAGAAGTTAAAGGTCAGTTCTCAGTAATTGTTTAGGAAAGGATTAGAATCGTGTTAAAAAGCCTAGTTTGCTGTTTTCCTGGAAATGTTGTTTTCAGCTCCAAGCATCATTTTGAATGAACTGCCTTGTCATTGGCACAGAAGATAATTATCCCAGTCCCACCCAAAGAACTGAGCTTGAGCCAGCAGGGACAGCTGAGCTCAAAATTAAACAAAAACCGTGTTGAAATTGAAGATATCGTACCATGTTTCCAGTGAGGTCTTATTGAGTTTTGAGCCACTTTTAAACATTCTAGAGGGTGTCACGTGCCACTGACCTACAAGCAGTGTCTAGGAAGAGCAAAACTATACACTCTTAGCCAGTAAAAATATGAACAAGGCTTTTACACAAATCTCATTCAAAGGGGCCAATTGAATGTAATACCTATAATCAATATCCTCCATGCCATCAGAACATACCAAGCCATTAAATCATCTAGATGATGGCTATTTAGGAAAGTTCATGATCAAGCATAACAAGTGAATTACAGTAAAAATACAGTACAAAACAAAATTAACAGAAAAAAAATATATATAGTATCATTATATAACTTGCTTCTTATGTAAAGCTTTTTTCTGGCCTCATGAAATGTCAGAACTGAGTGGATACAGAAGCAGAATAAACCAATATGTCCAACCCTAATGACTGCTTAGACTGATCTCAGTTCTAAAAGAAGTGTTTTGGGTTTTTTATAATTTTGTTTTTTAGCTAACTCGTTGTCAAGATAATATCCTTTATTAAGGAATCATTTAAAATGGAGTCATTGTGAGGTTTAATTTAGAAACTCATCAAAAGTCAAGTCTGAACATGAAAACTAGATTCACACATCCAACACTTAGCATTTGCAGAGACAACATCATTTCTTTTCCATTAAAGTTAATTATTTGTATGCAAGAAGTCTTTTCAAAGCTCAAAGGAAGTATTAAAACCAGTAATCAACATGTCCTTGAAATTTATCTTTTAGACAGTCAACTGCAGACAAACAACATATGCTTATGTCATACAAATTCCAAGAGAGTGTCTAAAGTCCCAACACACTGGAGATCCTGGAAGAGACACACATTTTATTCACTGAATTGTACCTTTCAGTTACTCACCTCCACATATCCTAGAAGACAACATGTAATTTAAAGTATACTGTTGCTCAGTCACCATGGTGAAAAAGGATGTTTAACATTCAGGTTATTTGACATGATCAGAGAGGCTGCAAGAGTGGCATCTGCAATAAATATGAAAGACTATCTGTACTTTGAATTTGACAAAAAAAAAATGAAAATATAAAATAAAATTCAAATTTTAGGCATGTTAAATGATGGCTTTATGGAGTCTCTAGTCAGGAAGTAAGGGAAGGAACTTCTAACCAGGTCCTGACTAGTAGCAAGGTGTGGTTCAAGAGCTGTGATTAAAGAGCTGCTCTGCATAACTCAAGCACACAAAAACACACCTAAGTTGGACACCCATAGGAACAAACAGACTTGCAAAGTCTGCTATTTCTTGGTACTACAAAATGTGAAAAGCAGAATAACAAAGAATAAGGAAGTTGTTAAAAAAACTGTGAAGGGCAGTAAAAAGAGTAAATTACTGCAGTAAGTTCAAAATTGTTTAAAACCATAGGCAGAAGCATGAGTCACAGATACATCAATTCTAAAAAAAAAAAAAAATTATGAAGTTGAGAAAATCTAGTTAAATATCAAAGTAGGAGAAAGTAGCAAAAATCCATAAGCCTGCTTTCAAATAGTGAAGATGTATGCAAATGAGGAAGATTGAAAGGTTCTTAATCTTCAGCAGGTTTTAGCAGGCCAAACATGAGCTTAAAAAACAGCTTTCAAAGAACTAAAACCAGTAAATACAGATTAAAGTATTTTTAAATTTTCAAACACATAGAAAAGAAAGATGCCTGTAAAAAGACTACAGAAAAAGCAGAACATTTAAGTGTAACAGGAGTATGCAAAGTAGATAATGCTAAAGCTTTTTTTTTTTTTAAATCTGTGCATCCATTTAGGGGACTATTCTGAAAAACCTTCCTTTGCAAGGTAAATATTAGTGATCCATGCCAGGCTGAAATACTGGTAGAAGAATTTATAAAGTTGGCAAAATGATTTTTCAGTAACAGATGGCACAGAATTCAAAAGGAAATCAAGGGTTAAACAGCTGATCTCTTGCTCATAAAAAATAATTGAATTAGTGAGCTTCAGAATAAAACACATCATGAAGGTTCAATAAAGCTCTTCTAAAGAGAAGCATTTCCTTCCAAATTATAGGAGTCTTCTGAAGAAATGAACAAGTACAGTGATAAATCAGGTTTGTATCTCACCCCCTTGGAATGCAACAAGGTGTCTCAAAGGTTAAAACTGAATACTTGTAGGAATAGGATGATGGCAAATGTCCTCAAACAATTGGAAAACAGAAACTTAAAGAAAAGTGACTAGATTTTACAGAGCCAGAAGTGTCAAGTGGGGAGTTATGAGTTATATTCATAAGTTGATACAGAAACCTGGATGAACAATAAAGTATGTAGTGCGTTGATGATCTTGACATATTCACAGTAGCAAAAACAATGATTTCAACAAACAGAGAAACTTAGAAGATTCTTCAGTAGAATTCATCATAGAGAAACAAAAGGCTATTTATGTATGGAAAAAAAAATTAACTCTACAAATACATTGAAAAGCTCTGCCCAATCAGGTACATCAATAAAATGATCAATAGAAATTAAAAAGAAAAAAAAAATCAATAATTAGGAAAGAAACAGAAAATAAGTCAGATTTCATTATGGATATGTAGAAAGCTTCCTCTTAAATGCTCTAAATTTTTGCATCCAAAAGGGCACACTGAAAATGGGAAGTTTTACAGGAGAACGTCAGTGATTATCAAGGTAAGAAATGTTTCTGTACAAGAAGTGACAAAACAGACTAGGATCCTTTAGACTGAAGGAGACATTGCAGGGTGAGGGGTACATGGCACAAATGCACACAGCCATGAGCAGGACATGGCAGAGCAAGTCATGACCTTGCTCTCACCCCAGGACGAGCTGCAGTGCATAAAAACTGGTGTTCAGTTAAAGGAAAAGTAAAACCCTTGGAAGGTGATAAAATGCAAAGTGTTCCTACTCTCTAGGAAAGCCCCTGACTGGAGGCCATGGGATTTTAGGACAGCATTCCAGGAGATGCCATTACACTTTTGCCATGTTCTGGAGATCCACTGCTGGCCTTTGTCAGACAGAAGATTGTCAGATGTGGTCTGAACTGATGTGGTCTCTCTCATGTCACTCATGTAACACTGAGACCATTCACTACTTCCAAACTGAATGCAATATTTGACTGTAGCCCCCATGAGTGTGGGCTTTCTTCTTTGTACAGTGAATGTACTCAGAAACAAGACATCACTAGGTATATTTGACTAAATACATAAGAAATGGCTGGAACGATATTTCATGTCAGTTTGCACAATGAGCAAAATGTATTCAATAAAAATCTCTTTCTTGTCTTTTTAATCATTCAGCTATTGCCCAATCACTTCAAAAGAGCTGATAGCATCAGGCAGATTTCCAGCTGTGCCTTATCTGTAACCAGGAAATAATGTATAAGCTTGCTCATGGAATAATGAACAAGCAATTAACAGAATCAAGACAGTTTCCAAATGGATCCTGTCTCTCTTCACATATCAGTGGTGCACTTAAAAAAAATATGTAGCTATTTTCATCTACCCTCTAGTTTCTCTAGGGCTGACTTTTAGTGCTCCTGACAAGGTGAGTGAGCTCCCAAAGCAATGGGAACTGATAAAATTCCTAATAAATAGGAATGTTCATGTTATCCACTCTGTAACATCTGCATGACACTGTTTTGTACTTGTGAATAAAAACTCTTAACAGATGTTCCCATATATATGAATCTTTCTGTAGAGGCAGTTAAAACTTCTTAGAAAGGCTATCATAATCCACTAGCCATAAGGGAAAATGGAAAATAAAAGTTTTAATAAATGGTACTTAAGGTAATCTTCAATGTATTGGCTCAAAAAAAAAATAATCCTAAGAATCTTTTATTAGATTTTTTTAAAATAGTAATTACGGTGAAATGATGGTAAAAGTGACTGAAGAAATTAATTTAAAATTAATTATTTTAAATGTTATACAGCCATATTCCTACAGCTAGAAAAGATACATTACAAATAATGAAGCAAGCACAGAACCTTGGGAACTCATCTCCTAGTAACTTAGAAACTAACTCAATCATTTCTGATTTCTCCTCTTTTTCTAAATTGTATAATTCTATTCTGTACCTCTCTCACAATTTAAGAAGAAAATGGACCAAAAATAGGTATTTAAATTTCTGTTTCAGAAATATTAAACTTTCTGTTCAGCACGAAATCCTTGAAGAGTAAGGAACAAAAAAACTAATTTGGCCAGGAGACTGCATCACTTACCTTGGGGTAACTGTTGATTTTGGCTGTTCTCACAGGATTTAGGAGGTGTGCTGGAGGTATCACAGAAGAAAATAAAATAACAGGATCACTGTGGGAAAAAATTTTGACAACACTGAGGGTTTGATTTTTTTTTTTTCTCTAATTTCACCAGAGATTATTTCTATTGCTGTTGCATTTTATGCTTCCACAACATTTTAGTTATTTGACCCTTTTGGTATCACAGCACATTGCAATAAAGAGAGATGCACTTGGTGAGGAAATGGCAAAGCTGTGGCAGCCTCACATACCAGTTGTTAAAACAGAGTTGATGAAACATTCTGTTTGTTGTTTGGTAGCTTAGCTACTTCATCAGGCATTCTGCTTATTTCCCCTCATTACTGGAATTATGCCTTTCAGCTACGGAGACCAGGAACATTAATATATGATTTAGGCAACAAGAATATTAAAAGTGTGTGTGAATGAAATACTGACTAGGCTAAAAAGAAAATGGGGCAACGCTGAGCATCTTCATTTTGCTGGTGCATTGTACAGATCTTACAAACTGTTTTAAGGGTATATGTTGAAAACAAAGAATAAAGCCCCTTTTTTTTTTTTTTCATATTAGCAGAAGCGCTTCATAGCCTTTCCACCTGCTAAATAAGGAAATAAATGAAAATTCTGCATTTTTCATTTTCCTGAATAATACCAAGAATAACATTTCATTTTAGAACTCCTTGATCTTTAGTTTCTGTCACACACTAGTTTAGCCATTACATTTTGGGGCTTTTTCTGACTTGTTGACAGTGACACTCCTGAACCTAAAGGAAAACAACCCCCCCCAAAAAACACACACCCTAAAAGCAACAAATACATTTCAAAGCATCTGGGAGCATCATTCCATTATGAACACAAAGACCACCATGTGTCTTAATATACATATATATAATGAACATTATTAATATAGGATTGAACCTCAAGAGCAAGAAAACTTAATGTGACTTAACCCTTTCATTCCCAACCAATCTGATAAAAAAACATGGTTGAATTTTCAAATTGAAACTCAAAGCATTCTTAAAAGCTCTGAATGGATAGTTTTATTTTTTTCTGAGTATTTTTCTTTTTTATTTCTAAAAGATAAGGAGTAAATTAAGTGATTTCTGTCTCACTGACTTTAACATTTTATGTTAAGAAACCAGTCTCAACACTGCCAAGTAATAACTTCAAAAATTCCTGAGCATTCAAATTTCAAAGAGTGAATTAGTAAAATGAATCAGAATTGTCATCACGACTCCTGCTAAAGGTAATGCTAAACAAAACTCCCACAATCCTTAATGAGATAAAATTAGGTCAATGCTGAGAGTTTCCATTCCTGTGAAGTGAAAAAGCACACCACCACCAATATTTTTGCTATAAATCCAAAGCTGATAAAAAGAATCTGCCATGCTTTTCCTGGTATGATCAGGCATGGAAAAGAGGACATGGTTGGGCCAGGAAAAACATCACCTTTTCCATAAGCAGCAGGGAACAATTGTGGAATGCTGATGCTCCAAGGAAAGCACAGATCCTCCTACCATTTCAGACTTCGATGAAAGAAAAAGTTACAAGTTTGGCAAAGTGACAAAATATATGGGACATGTAGATTTTAAGGATTTTTGTCAGCTATTCCGTGTGTGTAGTTATGACCAGATATGCAGATGGAGAACACAATGTTAAAACTTGATGAGTGAAGATGAGCTTTAATTAGGGTTAAAAAAATGGAGATGATCTGGCAAGTATACAATATTATGAGAGCATCAATTTTATGGTTTACTGGATTGTTGTTGCACCCAGGAGGCTGTCCTTGTACTGAATAAAAGTCTCCAACAAAAACTATATATACACATATATGCAAACACATGTTCCTGAATGTATTAACATGTCAATTGTTTCTTTCTTCTTTCAAATAATAATAGCATTTTCTCTAGCTACTGTTCACTCTGAATTTCTTACAGGCCTCATGTTAGAATTTGCCTGGAAAAATATTTTTAAAATGTAAATCTTTAAGCTTTGCATCTCTTTAGGAAATATGAACAAAGTTGTGATAGATATGGACAAAGAGATAGAAAACAGCATTACAGAAAACAGAGAGGAAGTTGTGGATTAGGAAATAGATCATAAGTCGGATAAGCAGGGAATACCATAGCTGTGAATGACCTTAAAAATAAAGAAAAGTGATCTGCATTGAAATTGTTATGAATTGGACGCCAAAAGATGGACTTGAGGAATGCAAATATTATTGAAAAGGTAATAAAAGTAAACAAGATTAGTACTGAAAGTTGTAGAACTATGGTTTTGATTGACAGGTAAAGATGGTGCTGTTCTATCACAATGAGAAAAAAATATAGAATTTAGAAGGGTACAGAAGAAAATTAAATTCTGGATGGATACACAGACTTTAGGAAACCAGATGCTATAGAGCTTATAGGGTGGGGGTGGGCAAAGAAGCCTGAAAGGATGAGGATAAATTGGTTCTGGAAATATAATTTTCAGCTTCCTACATAGCTGGGGAATGTATCCAGTAATCAGACCTAGTGTTACAAAGATAAATTGCTCAAGTAAGTCTTACTGTGTGGTTGTATCTTGCTTGATTTTCTGGGAAGCAGAAGTCTAAAATTTATCCAGTATAAATATCCTTCTTTCAAATTGCACCTGGATATCCTAAGAAACAAAGCTTATTCACAGGCTTGCTGCCTACCTTCCCTCTGAAAACCTTTTCAATAAATCACCTAAATCCAACTATGTAAGTCTGGCTGCATCAGAAACATTAAGTCTGAGAAAATCAGCTTCTGAGTAGGAAAAAAGATTAAATTTGTATCCCTGCAGAATGAGCAACTGTTTGAGTTCTCATTCATCAGTTGGTCAACCAAACAGCCATACATATTCATTTCAATAAATTAGCTTAGTAGCAGCCTGAAAGAAGTTACAAAGTACTTTTCTACCCATCTGGGGATTTGAACACCTGAGAAGGTCAAGGTACAGTGGAAGAACATAAAGAGTAGAGGAAAAAAAAAAAGAAAAGGAGCAGGAAAAAAAGCACCTATTAGATATAAACCCTTAGAAACAGAAATCATGAGCTGCAATGCTCACAAAACAAGTTCCTTTAGAAGATTCTCCCTTTGAGGTGTGTATAAAAGAGAAAACAAAGAAAAATATCTTTTACTCTCTTTATGACCTGGTTTTCATACTCTGATGTTGATGACTTAAATCAATTACAGATATATCACGGTTCTGGTTTATTCACTCTGCATCCAGCACATTTGCATTGTGCATTTCTACTGCTTAAAGTTTCCCTTTTCCTTGAATGTTTCATGAATTGCATGAGGCAAGATTCCAGTCTAGATACTTATGGTAGGTGCAGACTAAATATTCCAGACCCCTCGTGCTCACCCTGAGAACTTTTGTAGAAGGCAGGTCCAGGCCCACCATCCTCATTCCCCCAACACCCCATTGCTGTTCTTTTGTCACATATTAAAGCAGCCTGGTAGTAGTCCACAGTTCCTAGACATAAATGAAGGCAAATCTTAGAAGATAATAAAAGGTGTTATTTGGTGAGCTTGGGTGGTGCTGCCAAAATACCCAGATGTGCTGATTAAACTCTTCTGTAATAAACCTCTCTAAAGTTCAGTAACTCAACTAGTAAAGCAAAATTTGGCAAACATTACATTGTACAGAGACTAAAAGAGCTTCAAGTACCTGTTTCTGAAAGAGGAACTGCGAAATACATATATCTCCACCTAACTTGTTCTTAATTTTTTTAGAAAATACATAATATACAATCCTTATAACAAAATGAGTTTTATTTTACTTGTAACATTAATGAATGTTTCCTGGTAACTGTTTACATTCAAAATATGTACAGTATCACACATTTGTATGCCCAATCCTCAATACATATGTTATTCAGTGACTAGGAGCAAAACCCACTGCAGAGTAATGAATCAACAATCCAAAGATAAGGAATCAATGCAGCTAAAATGACTGAGCACATACTTAATGATATTCTCATGATCCAGATCTGGTATTTGGAAAAACAAAAAAATTCTATAAATTCCTTGATGAAATTTAAGACATTCACAGGTCAATAAATGGTGAGTGCCCTTCCACTTCAGTTAAGAAAATAATTGTTTCTGCTTAGAAACAAAGATTGCCACTGTGGAATGAACTTTTTTTGGAATGTTTTGGAATGTTTCAGTTCAACAGCTGCATATATACACTGAAACAAGCATTCTTCATCCTCACTGATTTTATTGAGACTTGGCAAAATAAGCTCTGATTTATATTTAGATTCTAATGAAGGTAACCAGATATTGTTATTACTGTGGCTGGAATGTACAAGGACATTCTCTTGTGTTCCCAAAATCCCCTCCCAAACTAGGTACCAACACAGCACTCAACTTGTTACTTTGGAGGTCTTCCTTGGTGGTGGGGAAAGTATTTATTGGTAGAAGAAAGGTAGTGAAGATAAGGCTGGAATTCTTTTAGACCTCATGTGTTACACATTTTTGGAGGTGTTATAAGAGGGTGGATTAACATTCACATCACTGCAGGTTTCAGGAATTTGAAAACATCTTTACAGGGTTTATGATACCTCTTGGGCTTCCCAGCTATCACATAAAAATTTTATGCAGATATGTGCTGTATCAATCTTGAAAGAATAAAGTAAATTTATTTCCAATTCTAGGTAAGGGACCTGGATCCACAATTTTCCTTCATTTTCTAGCAATTTACTTTCTCAATATTTATATTACCCCTGTTTTACTCTTTCAAGTGGGCTGTAGTACAAGTCTGTTACCTCTATAGTCACTTTTCAAGAATACTTCACAATTCACAATTTTGGTGTTCATCTCTTGGTGGATGAAGCTTGCAGTTTCCATCCTAAGCTAACTCTGCAGTCATTCTTAAATCCAACTAATTCTGAAATACTTTCCCAATCATTAAACTAGGGCTGAGGGAAAAAATCCTGTATAGTTAGATCACGCTATAAACAAGGACTTGAGGGCTGGGATTTTGGAAAGCTTTTAGTAGCTTCTAAACCACAGAAAACAAATCAGTTTCCACAGGTTACATCTTTTTGTGTCTGACTTTTAAGAGATGATGATGTGAAGATGCCCAGGATATGGCTTCATAGTTTCTGGCTGACACCTAGATATGCAAGGATGTGGGCCAAGATTTAGTTAGTGTCAGCTGTAGCTAATAATAGTGAAAATGTATATGCTAGTAGTTGTGAGCAAGATTTGGTGCTTTGCCATAAAAGCTGATGCCTTGGTATACATTTGAAGTCATGTGGATCACCAAACTAAAAGTTAGTGCTCCCTTCCCTTCTGTGCTGTTCTCTTCATCCATGTGATGCACCAGTCTCACCTCACTCCGGTACCTTATTCTGCTAACAAGAACACCAAGTAAACAGGGGTAAATATTTTGATGTCTGAAACCCAAATTCAGAGGCTCAGGTTCTGATGAAATCAAATCCTTGCTCTGGAGAACACCTCACATATGACAGAGCTTCACCTTGCCCCAGGGGTACGCAGGATGGCAAAAGAACATTCTTTGTGTATAAAACAGTTTAATTGTTCTGAAACATTTGTTGTTACATTGTTAAATGTTTCATTATTGTAGCAAAACTGAAGTTATTTTGTTGCAATTTTAATGGATTGCTTATTTTGCCTGCTCTGGCCAACAATTCACACTTACTTAAATCTACAATTCATGGCATGAAAATGGGTGTTAAAATTTTTATCCGGAGTACAGAATTTTGCCACTAACAAAATCAGTGTTTTTTCAATTGTTTTTGTAGTCTGTGGTGCACTAATATATTCTAGTGTTATAAGGACCAAAGGACTCATTGAATGCTGTAACCAGGCTTATGTTATACAAATACTTCATTCACTGAAATAGCCCCCAGAGTTATCCAACATTTCAGCTTCAAGAATCCATCTATTTTACACAAGCCATTGCAGCTTGAGCCCATCTCACATTGTTGTTGCTTTGGGTTTGTATCTTCCTCCACATATGCTGCGTAAATTTAATGCAAGACTTCTCAGTTATGAACAACAGTCCAAACATGAGGTTTTTGGAGTAAAGAACCTACATTTTACTCTCTAAGAGAATTTAGTTTCAAGGATTCATTGATGTTACAGAATGAGACCAAGAGATGAATTTGTTCTTTTGTCTAAGAACTTTTAAAAGCTGAAACTCTTTGTGATTTTAATCAAAGAGCAAAAGTATTAATGAAGGTCTTAACCATTTTATTTTTCTAAGGAACTTGGGATTTAAGTCTTAAGTGTCTGAATCTATAAAGGCTTCATGGAAATTAAACTACTGTGAAAAAAACATGATGATAAGAGCTTTCTTTGGGGTATGAGTTTTTCTTTCCTTTTTCTCCCTTGCCCCAAAAAACTCTCTACTGCTTAAGACCTTTTTGAATATTTAACAATTTAATCTTGGCTTATAAGGGCAAAAATTAGTATTAGACTCCAAGGTTCAGCTTCCACATTACGTTATATCAGTTTGCCCCAATTTAAGTCAGAAATTGTTCATAACCCAGCTAAAATTAAAAAGAAGTTAGACACATATAAGGGGGTCCAAAGAATAGATATTACACACAAAGGATAGGGGACAGGATTTAGGAAACAATTAAAAAAAAATAATTAATAAGAAAAAAAAAGCTAAGTAGACTTAACTATTACATCAATAAAACTCTATACTGGGAGATGAAAATATGAATGTTGATGTCATCATTACATCCTCCTATCTCTGCACTGAAACACAAATCATCCAGAAACACCCACCCATTCCTTTTTAAAGGTCTGTATTATTGCAATTATGATGAAATAAAACCACAGATTTAAACCCATCAGGAAGCATAAATAATTAATACTTCCCACAGTGCATGACCAACTGGGCCATTTTGGAAAGGGATGGGAAGTGAAGGAAAAGAGAAATGGAGGAATTATGTTTGTTTGTCCAATTCATTAATTCTGTTTCCCAAAGGCACTTTACTACATTTTAATTGCAACTACAGACACACCTATGCTGGCACGTCCTCCAACCATTACTTTCAATGTTTCCAAATTTCCCTTGTCTGTAAATTTCTATTTTTTATGAAGACAAGATGACATAGGAGCTTCAAGTTTGGCTGTTCCACAGAGACAAGGGTTTAAACTTCAAATAGAAACCTTGCTTTAGTCTTAACTGATGAAAACTGTATGACTGCCTGTGGTTTTTTGTAAAGCATCCCTACCTGTTATAATTTTAAAAGTTTAAAACCCAATTGCATCAACCCTTATGCTCAATAAAATGACAATGGGCAACTGAAAAGGTCTCACAGAGTAGCACCTACATATTTTTTAACATATTTATATTACATACATTGTGATGAAGACCATATCTAGACACCAAATAGCCACTTCAGAGGTTTAGAAATATCCTACAATTCCTACTGCCATAGCCTTTAACAAGCAACCTTGGGGGATTATTGTGAAAATAAATATTTATGCTAGTAAGGACTGATGTCTACATTAGTAGGTAGAAAAGCCAAAAGGGATAAAATTCTTTTTTTTTTTTTTAAGATTAATTTTCTTGTACCCCTATTTTTTACCTGATATTTCTAATGGCATCTAACCATGGTGGTCTATCCTGAATAAACTCCACCTCATGAAACTGGGCCTTCAGAACAAAATTACTTGTTTTCTGAAAACTGACAATGTTTTCACGTAAAACACAAGTGTTTTACTCTTAATAGCAAAATATGTTTGTAAATACTCCTAATAGTAAATTTGTTAAAAAAAAAACAAAACAAAACAAAACAAAAAAACCAGAGATAAGTAACTTGTTTTATGTCTCTTGTTTCAAAAATAACCAGTGTCACAGATGTAAAACCTTCTGGATTTTTTTCTCTCTCATTCTTTCACTTTCATGTTCACTACAGCAATGACAGATACACACAGGGATGATTTGTAATTAAATTAAAATCAGCAACAAAAGGTGTGTAAAATGCATTTACTCCAAAACAATAAACAAGCACATGATTAATTGCTTGCAATATGCCTACCTTTGATGTGTGAAAATAAAGATGATGCAGCACCTGATCACCTTCTAATCAATTCAACATCCACCTGGTGGAGCAGCACATCATTTAGTGCCAATTTAGACAGGTTCCATGACAGAACTTCCTAGACCTCTGGTGGAAAGTCACCAAAACAGAAAAAAAAAAAAATATCCATTTAGCTCTTCCCCCTCTACAATGACTTAGACCAATTTCCACAGAAGGAAAATATTCCCCAAATGTCTATAATTCAAACAATGCAGTAGAGCAAAATGTAGAATACATAATTGCTCATTTTTAGGCACCCTGATAACAGAGCTATATATAATCACTATTGGCACAGTATATGTCTTTTGTCTTGTTTTGCCATAATTTCATGTGTATTCACTGACTTATACTCACAAAAACCACAAAGAAATAAAATATAGAAGACCCCTTAGCAGAGGCATCTAATTTCACTGGCATTGTGTTCTGAATCTCTGAGCACACTCTTGAATTGCACTGTAGCACAGTAAGACTTATTAAATACACCAAGCATACAATTATGTGCACAATGAAAATAAAGAGGAAAAGATGTGGTAATAAGAAATACCATTCCTCCTGTGTGCAAAATTCTATTAGTTTGCTTGTAAGTTCAAAAGTGTAAGAGTTTACTTACTTTCTTTGGGTATCTGTAATATTTACAGAGGAGACTTGGATTACTGTTGATTTTCTTTGTTTTACTGGAGAAGCAGTTCCATTTCAGAGTGAGTGATGATAATACAGATCATCTGAATTTTATGGTATTCATCTAAATATTTTACGGTATTCATCTAAAATGTGTTGTTGTCAAAGCAATAGTTTACACTGGATTTCAGCAAGGTTGCAAGTCAAAGTCTATATTCAAGATTTAGGAAAATACTTTTTTTCCCCACACAAGCCTTGTAGATATGTCTGAAATGCCAGAAACTTGAGATTTTGTGATGTGAGCAACTGAATGTAAAGCAATGTAACAGTGCAATTCACAACAAATTGAATAAACTAGGTTTTCTAGCAGTGCTAAAATATTTATCCCCATCCCCACATGCATCTATACTCTCTCTTTACATCCTCCACAGAGATGTCACCCTTTTGTACCTGGATGTAGAGAATAAAGAATAAAGAAGAAGTCAAATCTCTAGCTTCTGATTTTGTTTTCTTCTAGTAGCTGTGGGGTATTAGGAGTTTAATAGAGAAAAGATAAGTGTGCAAACATTCATATAGTAGCATTTCACCTTTAAGGCTGCATAATGTCACATATTCAGGAATTATCTGTATTAGTACCCTTTCACAATTTCAGGGGGAAAAAAAAAACCACATTTATATAAACAGACCTAATATTAAAAAACAAACTAAATAACTACCAAAAAAAAATCCACAACCACATTTTGCTAAATATGAAAATATTTAAGATATTTAAAACTTAAGATAAGAAGACTAGCAAAAGTAGCAATCTTTTCATTCCTAAGCAGAACATGAAAGCTCAGTGCAATGCAGGGAGATATCTTCCATTATGACTACAGGCAACTGGTGACTCTAAAATCTGCTTAGCTCCTTGGAGATTGGTTGCATTCTTTTCCTATCAGATGACCACTCGAGTTTCACAGACTGCTCTACAGCTCTTTTTTACAATAGGGAGCATTCTGCCCAAGCCCTGGCAAGTTGTCATTGATTGTTTCAAATGTTCTGTATTCAGCTATTCACGGAATGATTCACTGGCTTTTCAAACTGTAAGCCAGCCTAGTGTGTCAAATATGCTTCTGCAGATAAAGGCATTTGTAAATGTAAAGGCATCTGTAAACGCAAAAGGTGTTTAACTATGTATGCAGCCTTTACAAAGAACAGGCAGCAAGCGTGAGACTGCTCCTGGTGAGAAAGAAAATAATTCAGCATCACTTTTTCCTCTCTCTGAATTCAGACTGCAAAATAAAGATTTACTAGGCTCCCACATAATGAAGTTAGGAATTTTAACAATACATCAGGGCTGGCCTACCACTATTTCTCTATTTTCTGCACCACAGAAATGTTAGCACTGTGTCTCCCAAGGAGCTATGATCCCTTTACAGTGTGAAAAGTGTATAAATACAGGGGCTGGGAGGCCTCAGTGGGCAAACCTACTGGCAACAAAACAATAAACACTCCAGCATATATTTACAGACACAAAATCCTGGCTTGCATTTGAATTAATTTACTCAGAAATAAAGAAAAGAACCAAAGGTTTAAGCAGCGGAAAAGGACAGAGAGATCCTAACATTTCAATACTTAATTACTCCCTAAAATTTCTCTTAAATCATGATTCCATTATCTTCTCACTTCTTTGTTATATTTCCAGATCTCTTACACACCACTTTATTCCTTTCAGAAAGAGAAGGAAAAGCACAAAATTGTGAAGGTCGTAAAAGACCTCTAAGGTTGTTGAGACCAACAATTAACCCAGAACCACCAGGTTCACCAGTAAACCAAGTGCCACCTCCACACACTTTTAAAACTTCCATGAATCCCATCAGCAGCTTGTTCCAATGCCTGACCACCTTTCCAGTGAGGAAATTTTCCCCATCAAATCTAAGACTTCCCTGGTGGGACTTGAGGCCATTTCTTCTCACCCTGTCACTTTTTACCCAGAAGACTGATCACCCCTCATTATAATTACAGAATTATTTAGGTTTGAAAAGACAATTTTAACACCATCAGGTCCAACCATTAACCCAGCACTGCCTAGTCCATCACTAAACCATGTTCCTTACTTCCATTATCTTTTAAATACATCCAGAGTTGGTGATTCTACCACTGCCCTGGGAAGCCTCTTCCAATACTTCACAATCCTTTTGGTGAAGAATGTTTTTTTCTAATATCCACTCTAAACCTCTCCTAGGCACACCTGAAGCCGTTTCCTCTCATCCTGATTACCTGGGAGAAGACACCAACCCTCACATGCCTAAATACTCTTTTCAGAAAATTATAGAGAGTGATATGGTCTCCACTGAGCCTCCTTTTCCTCCAGGCTAAACCTTCCCAGCTCCCTCAGCCTAATAAAACTTGTGCTCCAGACACTTTGCCAGGTCTTTTTCATTCTCTGGACTAGGTCCTGCACCTCGATGTCTTTCCTGTAGTGAGGGGCCCAAAAATTAATACACAGTTTGAGGTGAGGCCTCAGCAGTGCTGGTCACAGACCTGAGCTGGCTGGGCCTGATCCCCTGATTGTCCTGTACACTGAAGGTGTGATGGCACTAGAGATGATCTGCTCCATGGCATTCCCTGGCTCCAAGCCAAAGCTAAAAGACCTGTAGTTCTCCACATTCCCCACACAGTCATTCTTTTGGATGTGTGTTACCTTTTCTTACCTCCACTCAGCTGGGACCCTCCCACTTGATCAGGGCTGCTCATAAATGAGTGAAATTTGCTTGGTGTCCTGTTCTGGAAGTTTCCTTGGCACTCTTGGGTGGATCCCATCTTGCACCATAGACTCATGCATGTTTCAGTAGTGTAACAGACCTCAGCAAAGAAGGATGACTTTTTCCTCCCAACTAGTTCAACTGAATAAAAGTTCCTCTTCCTTTAGGATTAATGAAGACAAATTGAGTGTGCACTGTGGGAGATCTCCCAGTGAAGGAGCATGAATATGCCTAAAGCAACTCTAAGTTTAAATAAAACACAGTGTCAGTATGTTTACTCTTTTTCTCAGTGACTTGTGAAGCTGTGTGTTGCACTGCAACTCAGAACACTCCACAGAGATCTTTCACAGTTCTGAGTCTCCCCAAATCTTGTAAGTTATGTGTGAAATAGCAGATCATATGGAGTTGAGAAAAATGAGTGCAACAGGGGAGGGACCAATAGGTATACAATTCATATTTTAACTTTGATGGCATCTCTTATTAAAAAAAAAAAAAAAAAAAAAGGTGCTCAGAGGACATTATATATATATATATATACACACCCAAAATAGAACACACACAAAGTAGAAGAACAAGTTGTAGAATTGTTGCACGCTCCAAGAAAAGACAGAAAACCCTTTAAAATAGGAAATCATTGAGCTGAAAGATCAAGAAATAGCACAAGCACAAAACACTGCATTCAAGGCAAGTAATAGTCAATGTGTATAAATGATGTGGCACGATGGATTCTGCCTACAGTGAAGAACTTTGTTATACCCATGCCTACTTTCCAACTTCCTTAGAAAAATCAATGCCCTTCTGTAGCATGTGAATGGATTGTATAGAGATGGCAAGTGCTTGCTGAGCCAAATGGGTAATGCCAATAAGACTCCAGTATGATTTTGACACAGCACCCAGTTACACCACTGAAGAAACAGGCACAGGATTTGTCATCATAAAAAAAAAATTAAAAAAAAAAAAAAAAAAAAAAAAAAAAAAAAAAAAAAAAAAAAAAANAACTTTGGGGGATGAAAAAGTGAACGTCACAGTCCTGTCTGCAATGCTAGCAGATGGCATGAAATTGCCACCATATGTGATTCTGAAGCATAAAACAATGCCGAAGGAACAGCTGCCTACTGGAATAATTGCTAGGTGTCAAAACAAGGATGGATGTCTAAAGACTTAATGAAGGATTGGCTGAATGTTGTTTGCAATAGGTGACCAGGTGTGCTATTAACAGAAAGGAGAAATGCTTGTCCTAGGCACATTCAAAGGGAACCTACCACTAGCAAAGAGTAATATCAGAGAAGTTAATTCTGTTCTCTGGTCATAATGGAAGGAGGACGTTCACAGCTGCAGGTGGCTCCATGTACTACCAACAAACCCTTTGAAGACCAGTTGGAATCTATTCTAAATGGCTCTAGAGATGTGATCATGTTATAACTTCTAGAGAAAATAATGTAGTTGAGCACAACAATGGAGTTAGACAGAATGATACCAGATAAACCCAGAAGCTGCACTTGAAAGTTTTAAGAAATTCCATATTTCATTTTCTGTGTTGTTGGAATCAAAGGCAATTTGCTTGAGTTCAAAGAATTTGAGAGCAGGAAAAATTCTGAAAACGGACAAGAAAGTGTATATGAGCAGGAGAGAGAGTTGATGGAAATGAAGAGGGATGAGACGTAATAATATTTTTTGTTTATAACTTTTGTTTTGGATAGAAGGAGATGTCTTCTATTCAAACTTGTCATCTTTCCTGATCAATATAGTAGGTGGCTCTGATGCTCAGTCTCAGCATCCCAACTGCAAAAGCACTAGAGGGAGGTCAGAGCTGCCTTGCCCCTGTGCACATGAACTAGGATAAGCCATGACTGGGGAAGGGACAACTGTGCATCTTCTCCACCAGCTCTGACTTCATTTGAACTAGTGAAATTAATTTGGAAACAACTTCATTATCAAAGCACTTGTGCCTTTCAGATTAAAGACAATAGCATAACCCTATCTCTCACACAACAGCTCACATTTTCACAACGTGGCCTCACTTATTCCTAAAAATCCAAACCCAAACCCACACAACCAAAAAAACAACAACAAAAACAAAAACCAACCCTGCCCCCAAAAAACCCACACACACCTGCAACCAACCAAGCAACCAATTCCAGCCATATAAAGTGCCTCTCCACACGGGGGAAAAAAAAAAACAAAAATCAGTCAGAAAGTATTGTTATGAATTTGTCATGTATCCTCCTGGATTTTGGCCTATCATTTACATACTTTTTTTTTTTTCTCTCTGAACACAGGATTGCACTAGTGAGTAGGTGACTCTGAAATGTCTTGGGTTTTAAGTCAACAATGCACACAAGAATACAATTTTGTACTACTTTTGTATAAACATATTTAGAGAGGCAGTTATAAACTCAAAGAAATTCTTATAAAACTTCAAAGCTTACCCACACTATTAAGTTGCTTTTTCCTCTTGCAATATTCGGAGGCATACCACTCTGTTGTGATAGTAGGCATTTTTGCATGAAAAGTCTTCAGCATGAAGAAGTGCATAACAAGAATATAATGGAGGCTGTATAAAGAGATCAACTGCTCCCTGCCATGCTTAATGTAGTTTACATTTTGTTAATTATAGTTTCTCCCAGGAGCATCTAAAATTTCTGAATTTAAACACAATTTCATTTGAAATTTTAAGACCTGAGGAGATTGACACAGTTCTTGCTCAGTTCTGTTGGAGTTACACTGGGAGCTGGTTCCTCCTTGGTGCTTATAGAGCACCCATTTTTAAGAGTGTGCTTTAAAAGAGTGCTCTGGAGTTGGAAGAGCTTTAAATAGATTAACTGGATATTTGCATCTTTACTACTTCCCAGCAGCTATACTAATTTAGAACTAAATCTTTCCTGGACTGATTTACTTCATCCTCAGCTGCATCTTTTGTCAGCACTGAGACTTGTCTTGGTAATTAAAGGAGCAAAGTCAGCTCCCAGACGAACATTTGAGTAGAGTGACACAAAGACACCTTAGTGTCACCTTTATTCACATATGATTTTGGTGTGATACTTACTTTGTGACATTGCATCCCAAACACAGTCTGCACTATTTTAAAATTAGTTCTTAGATCTAAAATTTAAAAATGAAATGAAGTGGCACAACCGTTTAGCCTTGTGGCAAATAAATTCAGCATTTGCACATGTTGAAAAATATGGAGTTGCTATATTAAAGTTATTTTAAATCTATCTTCATATGGCTCATATTTATCACTTTTAAAGACAAATCTCTGCGAGAGAAGTGTACCTTGGCTTCTTAAATATTGCAAAGGAAAGATGTTTAAATTTATAGCTCCCACAGAAGCTTTAACTCTATTCCCCTATGCACATACTTTTCAACAAGACCTTTTGGTACATGATCACAAGCAGCACTTAAGGGGGAAACAGGCTGCTAGCTGCTTCACACTGGTAGATTTATGGGGAGTGGGCTGGGAATAAGTGTTGCTTAGGAGGTGGCAAATACCAGTTTTTTAAGCAGGTAAAGCAATACCCCACTTCTGGCTTCCTGAGAAATTATCTCCCCTTTAGGATCAATTTTCTATTAAAATAAATTCAACTGAAATCAAATTTCAGGCAAGATAAACAGGTTCTTGGCTTGCCTTCTCTATCTGTGGAGCATATGGAGGATATTAAAATTATCTCTTCCAAACAAAAGATGTTTCAGCACTCTGGCAAGACAAAAAGCAATGCAGTCCAGTGTCTGAAGGTTACTTCTGCAGATATTATTAGCCATAGACCTAACTCGCTAGCTTTGTTGGCCCAAAAGAGATAATTTATTAATTATAAAGAGTTTAATATTTCTCTGACAGAACTGACAGGACAAATACTTAATAGAAAGATTGCTTAAGTGCAATGTGAGATCATCATAAGATAGAGTGTGATGTGTGTGCCTGACAAAAGAATGTTCTTAGTAACTACTGACAGTGGGATATTAATATTTCTAATTTATTTCTTCACACTTCTATGTGCAGCTAGTGTTGTAGGACCAAAGTTTCCTTTTCTTTGTGATAAAATTACTTAGAGGTGAGAAAAACTTTCATCTCTCCAAAACTTTTCACCGTTAGACCTGCACTTTCCTTACAGTTGTCTATGCAAAAGGGAATGTGGCTCTCAGTCTTGTTTCCACTCTTTGTAAAATCTATTGTAACTGAGTCTCAGTGGGCCAGTTAAATAGCCAAAAAGTGAATTAGCATGGAGACAAAAGATGTCTCTGAACATGAATTTAGTAACAGATTTTTTTCAGAATAAATAAGCATATGGTAGATCAGAATAACAGAGGCTTCAGTGTTGTATCACAGCAGACACGTGCAGCTCAAGGAGATTCCTAACAGACTTAGCAATGAATGAAGACTTATCCTCAGAGAAAATAATACAGTCAAGATCTCAGTGTTCCTTCACAAAGAAATCATTTATGCCAATTATAAACATGAATTGGAAGATATATGTCTTTGTTGTTTCAAAACTAAACATCAAAACATTTCATCTGAGAGTGATGAAACAAAATGCTCCAATTCCTAAAGAAAAAAGAAAAAACAACAAAAACATAAATCATTTTTAAAGACTGAACATTTGAACAGAATAAGGACAAATTATTTCCTTTTTTTTTTTTTTTTTT
>WEIU01024129.1:77080-88066 GCA_013389925.1 Aegithalos caudatus
CCCCTCTCCTCCTGTACAGTCAGTGGAGATAATTTCAGAAGGTAATTTAGTACATGAATGGTTGAATATGGCTGTTTCTCTCTCCACTCTCTGTAGAAGTGACAGCAGAGAGGTACAAAAGATCAGAGGAGCTCACTGAGCTCAGTTTCTCATGGCTGAGGACAGCAATGCAATGAAATATCTGTTTTAAAGGCTCCACAAAGCACCTGCACCACCATCCCCAATTCAGTGTGGGCAACTTATGATTAGCATGATTATGAGAAACTTAATGGCTTGTGATACCTTGACACACACTTTAAAATTTTAATATAAGGTCACAAGTTCACAACTATAATTTGTCATAAAAGGGCAGCAAAAGTCAACTGCACTGCCAAAGAATACACTCCTTTCACTAATTGGGGATTTTTTGCATAAAACTTCCACAAGACCCTGAGCACCCATGCTAGTGAGGAGCACAGACTTTCCTTGCCTCCATCCCCACCAACCTGATGCAAGAGATAAACCCTGACTCCTGAATTAGGCAACTCATCTCAGGTACTATGAATTTGACCAGTTTTAGCATTGATTTATCATAGCACTTACAAAGGGGCCATGAATTAAAAAAAAAAAGCAAACCAAAAAAAAAAGCTATTTCAGTACAGCAAAACAGTTCCTTCGGAATAACGCAGCATCCAGGACAAAGCCTCCAAAGAATTTCTAATAGTTGCCCAGAAAATTGCCCTGTCAAAATCTACACCCTCTGTGCCACTTCAACAGCAGGAAGACCTGGATACCTAGCAGAAATATTTTTGGCATGGAAAGCCTAGCAGCAGCTGACAGAAAGCACATGCACATACATAACACCAACGCAAAGGCTTTGCCAAGGGACAAACAGGGCCTAATCAGAGCATGCCACTCTCCAATAACTCTTGGCTGCAGAGTTGTCCCCCTTGCTCACACCACAGTTTAGCACAATTTGGAGATATGATTGAGCTATTATAACTTATGCAGGAACCTTCACCCAGGGCTTACCACAGGAAAACAAACAAACAAACAAACCACTACAAAAAACAAAACCAACTATCCTGAAGTCAATCTTCCTATATGTAACTCTTTCTGGAAAAGAGATGGTGCAGGGGTGATGTAAAAATCACTAATTTGAAACACAACCTGGGGAAGGTAAAAGAATACTCCCTCTGATAAATTTTTGCACCTTCCAAAGGCACAAAATAAAAATGGATTGGTTATACTGAAAAGGTTAAAAAATAAAAAAATAAAATTGCAGACATCATGAGGCATGCCACATGCTTGAATTTGGCCGAGTCACCTTTAATGAGAACTACAATGATTTAAAAAAAAAAAAAAGTTTTCATTCACACATCCCATGGCACACTTGTTTCTCAAGTTACACATGAAAACTGCCACACCTCACAGTGATAATGCTCCCCATAAATTCAAATAGGTTATTACCCTCAGCTGATCCATCAGAACAAGCGTTTCAAACCATATCAGACAAGTGTAAAAATTCACAGAGATTAATGAATTTAAGATTCAAAGCAAGCAGTGTATCTTTGAATAAAATATATTTGCAGGTTTTTTCTATAAAGACGAGTTAATTCATTAAGCATGTGTATGAGCTGATACAGTTCCTGAAAAATTTATTGCCATTTCTAACTAGCAGACTCTTTCCTTTCTAATCAGTTCTTTCCAACTAATACTGAATCAAGGTTGGAAAGAAAATTGCTCCTTAACAAGGGTGTGATACCTAATGTCACAGCATACTAGTCAATGAATGTGCTTTGTTCTGGTTAGGCTTGCAAAATGCATAATTCAAATTCTTTTCTAATTTTATACAAGCGGGTGGTTACTGTTAGATTAACACAATATTCTCTTTCTCTGAAGCTTGCTACTTGGCCATAAATATACAGGAGCCAGCTGTAGGCATTTCCACACTCAAACTTCATCCAAACTTTTTGGGTTTGACACAATGCTTTATCCTAATGGGCTTTTATCCCCTGAATACATTTTAATTAAATAATAAATCAGGAGAACATGGATAATTACTGTAGGTACATTAGAATTAAAACCTCCTGCTTTAACTGTCTCCAAGTCAATGAAAACATTTGTTTTCGAAGTGTAACTTACTGGAGATTTCAATTGTTGACACATACTTTTAATCAGTGGCAATATAACAGTTACTAATGGAATCTTTGTGTGTAAGAAATTTAAGTCACAAAGACAATTTAGAGTATTTGTGGTACATGAAAATTTACCATTCTTTTTTAATATAAAGTTTTCTGGGCTTCTTAATTTGCTACTGTCCTTTCAGAGAGAATATTTCAGCTTCAAATCCATTTACCATTGCTGAAGGCAAACTTATCTACTACTCTTTTTACATACACCAGAAGCATAGGAGCAAAACATCATCCACCTTCAGCTTCTTCAGGCTCAGAACAGTGTATCAATTTTGCAATTCACGGATTATTGTAACTTTACTCAACAACACCAAAATTGTTTTGGAGTCCATTTTGGGGTTTTTTTATCTTCACAGTTCAATACAATGATATTTGGTACCACTACATTTGTTCATGGAGTCTTTCCTCTTTCAATAAAAAAGATGACCCACAACCTGACTCATCTCTTAGAGCTTTTACTCAGAACTGCCTAAATCTGAAAACCTATTTCTCCCCTTCTGCCCTTCCTTTTCCTGGTCAGGGAGTACACAGCTGATATTAACCAATGTTTTCTTCCCTCTACAAATATCCTTGGCATTTGACCCTGCTAACCCCAGCTCTACCTGGATCCTAGCAGAAAGTGTCCTGAGGCAAGTCTTCAGTATGTTGCTCATCTTTTGGAGGGCAGCACCTTGCCATGCTATTTAGAAGGCATTTTTTGATGCCATGGAAATGTGGGCCAGAGTTCTTCACTGCTTAGGAAATATTTCCAACCTAGTTGTTCAATAGAGAGTGGGAAAAAAAATATATATGAGCCACATAGGTGACAAAAAATTTCTGAAGTCTGTGTAAGCTGTTCTACTGGGAACAGATCTGGTCTTCAAAAAAGCAATGAACGTGAACATCACAATCAGTGTCAAAGATTTTAAATTCAACTTTATGTAAAGATCCCAAAATCCCACTAACAATTCCCTAGTAGCAACAGGCAGGACTCTTCCCTGTCAGTGTTCTTCAAGCATTTTCAGCCTACATGAGTAACACAGGTATGTCCAATTCAGCCCTAAAACCTTCCTGTGTTTTGAAAGGCTTTTATTTTGAGAAACTGATTCTCAGTATATTTCAAAGGGAAAACAGCTACGTAAGAGTTCCAGGAAACACATGATGCTTCAGAAAAAAAAATAAAAATACATAGTTAAAGCTCCAAATTTTCTCTGAATAATATACTGAAAGGAAAAAATTCAAAGAAATTAAAACATAGGATGGAAAATTTTCTAGACAATGTCTCATTCATTCCACTCTGATCAATCTGTTTCCCCTCAGTGTGATATTTTCACCACAAAGAGAAGGAAGTACATCTTAGTTCACCTTCAGCTATTAAATTTGACTTTTACAGTCCCTGGCATCTCTCCATTCTGTTGAAATCATTGCACAAGTCTGAGGCTGAAGTGGCTGAAAACTTTCTTTAAATATTTCTTTTGGTTCTATTCCTTTGAACAACCTCAGTTAGACACAGAATAGAAATAGTGAAACTATATTTCATGTAGTGGAAATTAGGCAATGCATTAAAAACATCTTTCTGAGTAGGTGATAATGGATTCCCATCATAGCTCTCAAAATTAGTCATCAAGTCACAATCTGAGGTCAAATAAAGAGCCTTTCAAAGAAAATGAGCATGAACTGGCAATTAATACATTTAGACTGGAAATCTCAGAGTTCCTAATTATAAGAATGGCGAGAATTTCCTGAGCAATAACAATGAAGTCAACAGTCTACTTATTGCTGAGATAAAACTTGATTATGGTAACAAGATTGGCTACAATAGCAAGGATTGATTTCCTGGATTTGGTGATCCACAGGATCACTCTCAATGTTTATTTTTTTTTAAAGATGATTTATTTATTATGATGCTACATATCTTCCCACAACATTCCAGCAAGGGTAATGGGAAGGCAGCTGAATCCCACTTTAAAATATAGAGAAAAAGAAATGAGTAAGAGGTCAATTTAAACCTTTTTTCAGTTGACATTTTTGAATGCTGCATAAATCTTTATACAAAAAGAGAACCCATAATTTTCCAAAACTAGAAAGCACTGCTCAATATTTTTTAATGAAAGATTAGATTTCCAAATTCTTATGCAGAATTAATTATAGCCCCTTATTATTTATAGAATACAATTTCTAAAATCAACATGAGCCTAATGTTGAACACCAAATGGTATTTTTGAAAAGTAGTCCAACTGCGTTGCCAGTAACCAGTTGCGTGTCTTTTAATTAGTTCTCATGATCAATTTTAATTAAAATGAATAATTCAAATATTATGCATTACAATCTCAAACATTAATCTTCTTAAGAAAGGTAAAGAAACTTAAAGGGCTATGATTTAAAACATAGTCTCCAAATTTGAGTTTATAAACCTCTGTGTAAGACCAAGGATCTACAATTTGGATTGCCCTCTTATGTGACCTTTTCCTGTGCAGGAGTTCCTTGGACAAACAAAAGTCCCAGGAGGGATGAGAGAAAACTAAGTGCTCAGAAATTCATCTTTGTATTTCCATAATCTTAATACAAGACAAAAAAAAATTAAAAAAAAAAAAAAAAAAATTAGAGAAAGAACAATTTGTAAACTTGGTTCAAGCAAATATTTTATATTGTTGTGACCTTTAGGAGTCCTGGTACTGCTGTGTGTTACAGGAAAAAAAAAAGAAAAAACTTTCAAATTAGATATCAATTGGTAAGAATTAGATGACTGTAATTTAGGAAATCCTAATGGGGAAAAAAAATAATCACCTCAAACCACTTTACTCTGGAAATTGATACAAAGCAGATCACCTAGAACTAATACAGGTACAGTGTGAAGTCATAGTCATAATGCATAACAATTTTGCATATTAGAAGACTATTGTATTTACTTCCTGAAAATAAAACATGGTGAGTGACAGAAAAGTTTTCTTGGTTTTTTGGGGTTTTTTTGTTGTTGGTTTTTTGGTTTTTTTTTTGTTGTTTTTTTTTTTTTCAGGGAAGGTGTCATATTTTGGGTTTAAAATGTACTGTGGCTGTATTCCACAATACAGCATACCTAAATCTATTAAAAACAGTTCAACATATATATATTTTCCCATAGCTTTCCTATTATCCATTATGATTTCTGTCACTTGGGACATTTACATGGTACACAAGAGGTGCGAGGGTAAACACAGATAAACTTAGAAAAATAACTGTATCAGATTGATTTTCAACTCCTCTAAACTGGTGAACTTGTATTGACTCAGTGAGATGACTATCAGCTCTGCTGTATAGAAGCTGCTCACAGCAATCTTCCCCAGATTCAGAGATGAAGATGATGTGTTTCAGAGACTTAAGCAGCCATATTCCCTCTGACCCCAAATGCATTCACCTCGTGGCAATCTCTAACCTGATGTAACAGCTACAGAAGTTTCTGCAAGCAGGAATGTACATTATTGGCATACCAGTTTTGCCCTCAAGTTATGAAGTCAGTCCTTTTCGTGCTAGCCTTGCACAAGCTGAAAAGTTAAAAACTTATTTTACAAAAGGATGAGAAAATGGCTTGAAGTATTTACCTAAACTAAATAAAGGGCTAGAAGACATGCAGCTACTATTTCTAAATATGAAGGAAGGAAATGAGCTATTTCACCCTGTTATTAACAACACTGACATTGAAATAAATGTATGTGAACTGGCCAAAATAAATCCATGCTGGATATTGAAAAAAGGCTACACACCATCAGGGAAGTAAGACCCTAAAACTCCTTTCTATTAGAAAGCAGTAAAAACTGTTATCATTCTTAAGTTTTGACAAACATGATTAAAATATGAATGATAGACCTGGGATTCACTGCCCAAGACATCTGTGGTTTATATCCTGTATTCTTATGATGAAAAAAATATTAATGATTCCTACTTTCCAACTGGAATCCATTCTACCTTGGGCAGAAAATTACAAATAACCCTTTTAAGTGTGAGCAATACTTGGTTCATTCTACTCCAGCTGTTTACCACATATGATGCCCTTAGCTGCAAGTAAGGAAAAAAAATTGTGTTGTTTCTTTTTATTACAATATTAATGAAAACATGTGTTTCCAAAAACCTTTAGGTGAACAAAAAATGCAGTCCAGAGCAGCAGTGCATGTGTGTGTATACATGCACTAGTCATTAAAAACTCAATGGAGGAAATTATCCAACAGTTCTCTGCCAGATCCACAGTGCTGCTGGCACAACCACCTATGGGAACTGTTTCATTTTAATCTCGGCTACCTCAGCTTACTTAGCTTGAGGCTGCTTAAAGCTGCCTTTGCACCAAGTTGGTAGACCACTGTGGCACATAGCTTACACACACTCACAGAGGATCAATAAGGTTGGAAAAAACCTCTGAGATTATCGAGTCCAACCTTTGAGTGGTCACCGCCTTGTTGACCAGACCATTTGCCATGTCCAGTCTTTCCTTGAACACCTCCCGCCCATTCCAACATTTAGCAGCCATTTCAGTGAAGCAATTCCTCCTGATGTCCAATCTGAACCACCACCTGCACAACTGGAGGTTATGTCCTCTTGTCCTGTGGCTGGCTGCCGGGGAGAATTGGCTCCCCCTCACCTGGCTACAATCTCCTTTCAGGTGGCTGTAAAATTTCAGTGGCTGGCTCTGCTGTTTCCTCACTTCCTTTTTCCTGCTCTGTCTCTGTAACCCTCAGACCCAGTCTGTAAAAGGGAGATGACAAAATTACTCTAAGTCAGTTTTAAGGGGATTAGGAATTACAGTATCTAGACAGAGTGTGAGCCAAAGTAATTCATCATTTAAAGTTTATAGACGTAAGAGTATTACCAGAGCAGCTATTTTTGTATGCCAGGGCAACATAATATTGTTAATAAGAAAAAATGAGTCAAATGTTTAGCAAATATTAATTAATTGAATAGCAAACAACAAGCATTCTTTTTTTGGCTGATAAATACACTTGTTTGCCCAAGAAAATGAAGATCTGCATGAGCACCAGTATTCGTTCAAATTAAAAAAAAAAAAAAAAAAAAATTGTTCAAATGCTCATTAAAAAAATTAAAAGACATACTTATGAATAAATCTAATGAGTAATTAAATTTTGAAATTGTGTTCAGAAGTATTTGCCAATTATTTGATCAAACTACAAACTAAATGCTTCACTAAAAATAACATTAAGTCGACAAATTCAAGGACTAAAACACGACAAAACCTCCACACAAATTGTTCGTGTAATCTGATTTCTAAACTCTTGACCATAATACAGTTTGGCAATGTGATATCATATTCTGATATCTACAGATATTATTTATTCTGATATCTACAGATAATATTTATTATATATTTGCAGAGAATGAGTCATATTCAGTGAATAGTATTTTTATTCCGTTTATTTTCTTTTGCATCTTTAATTCCTTCTTTTTTTTTTTCTTTTTTTTTTTTTTAAATAATTTCTCTGCTAAGTATGGTGTGGCCTAATTCCTTATAAACCTCATTTTGTTGAAGCCTGGTCTCAACAGCATTTTATATCTCTATATAGAATATTTTATCACCTTAAAAGGCTTCTCTTACTATTTTCTAAAAATCTACAGCATGTCTTTGAAGTGAAGAAGCTCTCTGTGAATATTTCACAGATGGGAAACTGAGTCATATATAAATATAACATTTAGGAAATCTAATTTGGGGTGTTAGCTTGATGACAAGATATATATTTTACATATCGGAGATGCTCCCATAATTGAACAAAATTCTAAGCTCTCAGCATTCCTCACAATTAGGATTCAGGATGGGTTTCTTTCCACTTAAGTACATCAGAGCTAGAGAGGACTACAGACAAAGAAAACAGGCATCTGGAGGTCAGATATCTCACCCAAAGATAAAGAGTTCGGATAAGCATAATTCATGTCTAAAAAGAAACAAGTTTTTTCCATTGGTAAAAAAGGAATCAAAATATCAAAACTCACATCTAAACATCTTAAATTAGGTGACTGGACCCAGACCAGATTTCCCATGTTTTTGATCCTTGACATAAAACTTCTGAGCACTTTTATATAATAGTGAAGCATGTTTGATAGAATGGGTTCTTCTCATAAATCTTTGTACTTTGAGCTTTGGTAACATCAGTGGCACCAGTCATTAGGAGGAATTGGTAAATTTTAAAATATATATTCACATCCCTCATCATTCAGAAATTTAGACTTCTTTGTTCAGTGGGAAATAGAAGAAAAGTTAAACAAGTCTCCAAATGCATAAATTTGTCCAGTGAGATGTCAAGCCCTGTTTTCTTCATGCTGCAATTGATGGGACAGTCAGTTCAGAGAGAAAGCTTGCTCTTACATCTCCTGAAAGCTCTGAAATGTCTTGTTCTCTTTTTTTCCTTATCAAAGACAAAATCACACAAACCTTGGATGCTGAACCTTTCAGAAGACAGACAGAACACACTCATCCCCCCCGAGACTGTGATTCATTTCCAGTGAAAACCTTGTGGGGATGGTAAAGGAAGTAAAGGAAAATAAAAGCCTTTTCTGGTTATAAAGTAGAAAAGCAATGTTCCATAAAAATCTCCTGTAACATCCACCTGCCACTGGGAATTTCACAAGCCAAACAGATGATTGTTGCATTGGCTGCAAGTGAAGCCCATACCTCCCATATGGCAGAGGTAATTCAGCCACCAAATGACCACTGGTGCAGGGAAAGGTCTTCTACCCCTCAGAAGCACTACCACAGAAGACTTGTCCTTTCACCCAAGGTATTCTGCTTGCAGGAATAAATGTCCTTTGATTTATATTTTGAGTTTGTGTTCCAAATATACTCAAACATCAAAAAAAAATAGTTTGAAGATTTACAATGCAGGGATCCATACAAATAGATAACACAGTATTTTTCCTCCAGAGTTTAAAAACTTAAACAAGCGGGTCAAGCATAAACAGTGGAACATTCAATGTGAAGACACTTTTTGACATAGCTACCAATAATTTCTTAGTGTTGCTGTTTTGCCACTTGCATATACAAAACAATCTTTTGATTATTTTGATTTTTAGACAACTATAAAAAGACTGCTAACTACAACTCTCTCATTACAGACATAATGAAAAATAAAGTTCCTTTTTCTACAACATAGCAGGAATCAGCTGAGACCATATAGTCTAACACCAGGTAAAGCCACCTCACAAGTGTAAGGTGAGAAGGGCTTGACAACTGCAGAGAGATTAAAGGATTTTTGGCAAAGCTCTAAATGTTTCAGTCACGTACTCAGTCAGGACTGATCCCATTCCTCTATTCTTCTCACAGCTGATTGTAGGTTTTACAGCCTCTCCTGTCACACAGTTTAGCAGCAGTGCACTCTGCTTTCCACAGTGCCTAATCTGTCAATCCTCCTTGCATCTGCGTTTTAATTTAATTTCCCCGAATAAACTCCCTTCTTCCCCCAATCCTGTCTTTGTCACACCTTCCCCAATCAGTGCTTTTGAGGAGGGCTCAGCTATCAAAGGGAAATTAGAAAAGAAGCAGGAGTCCTTTATAAAACCAGGCTCTCTTCATTTTTCCTTCCCGCTCTGTTTCCTCAGGGATACAGTAACATTATGGGCCTTCTCTTGATGGAGGGACCTGGTGGCCTCTTATGCTCACACTGGGGTGGAGAGAGCTCAATCACTTGTCAGTGGCATAAATGTTTAATACTCATGCAAGCAGAACTGTCTCGTGGTGGCTTACTAATTGCCCACTCCAACAGGCTCTGAATCAGATGCCCTTAGATTATTCTCCTTTTTGGCTATGCTTTAAAAAGTAATTACTCATCATATTTTCAGAAAAATACAACAGTGTGTTTTCACAGCAAAGGCACTACTAGCAATGGGAAGGACACTAAAAATAGAATAAAAGAAACCAGTGATTTCTTTGATTCATTGGCACTGTTTCCAGCTCTGCCGTGTGCGACTGGAGTTTGTACAGAGAGCAGAAATCCACTGAAGATGAGATCTTCCTCTTATACCAAGCTCTGTGCATTTCTACTGTTGAATGAGCAATTAGTGCAATTTGCAGAAAATTAGCAGATATTTTTAATGAGGAAAGTCATTTGTTTCTAGGATTGCCATTTTACATGCCACAGATTTGATGGTATAGAATTCCAAAATATAACTCAGCACTTCAATTAAACCACTCATGGAGCTCTGATGTGTGTCCCCACAACACAGAATTTAAATAAGAATGACTGCATAATTAAATATCAGACAAGCTGAAACAGAAAATTATCCAAAAGTATAGCAGATAGATTTTTTTTTTCCCAATCTCAAGATTTTGCGTTACCAAAGCTGATGAAACAGCTGGAATTTCAGAAATATCACTTTATCACAAAGAGCATATGCAACCAGTGAAAAGAGACAGTTTTGACTGATTAGTTGTTAAAATCAGTGAAAAATAAAGCTAAAGTGAAACAGATCTATAATATGAGATAATTTAGTGAGAGTGCAAGAAGAGTAGAACAGAAGGGGACTTAGACACCAAACTTACTGTCAGTGTGTGCAAGAGGCAATGCAGAGGTCAAAAGCAGAAACTGCCAATATGGAAGAGGCTAACAAACTTGCCTGCAGTTTTGAACTTCAAAAACTAAAACCAGCAACAACACAGAAAGAACAGGATGCTAATAAACTCATATATACACTAATATTAACACGTGACATATGGTTTGGAAATTGACTTTATACAATCACAACTAATAGAGATTAATATATGAAGGTTTTGCCTTAAAGAAATGATTTTCATTGCCATGCCTTCAGCAGCTCCTGCATCTAGTGGCTGCAAAACCAGATTCAGTTCATAGTCCTACAAACC
>WEIU01024142.1:9571-48062 GCA_013389925.1 Aegithalos caudatus
AAAAAAGTATGAAAAAGGCACTTAGCAGAGCCTGTACTAAGCTCTTACTTTACCTCAAGGCAGGACACAGAGGGACAACAAACTTGTTTTAACTGTGATTTAAAAATGTTGAGTTGGTCAGTGTTATCAAGTATACTTGGAAATATGTAATCAATCTTCTTTGGGCTGACACCAGCCTTTTCAGTATTTGCTGGGCTGCTATGGTGATTCACAGAAGAAAATGGTCCATGACTGATTCATGGAGTAGCATCAAAACTAGTGCAGAACCTGTGTGGGTACTTAAGGCAGAGACATGGCATACATGAACAGCTCAGGAACTGCACTTGTGTTCAAACCACATTACTGAACCAATTTTCAAATGTAAAAGCAACACAGAGGGGCCCAAAAAGCATACACTCCCATGACAGTTGTACAGTATGAACAAGAATCGGTTATTCTTACTATGTAATTACCCCTCATAATATTAGTCTGGCTTTGTAAAACTTGAAAAGTTGACTGATGAACTGTAGGACTATTATCTTGAACCCTCTTTTCAGGAGGATTTTGACTAAAACAGTTGTCACATGTATGATAAGGGTGTATTCTCCAGTTAGGGATCACCTAATGACTGAAACTACACTGCACAACAGAAGTAGAAACTTACACATTCAGGTTATACCAGTTTCCAAACAGGAAAACTTCAGGTGAACAACTTGCAGTTGTTTGCAGATAGCAGCTGATTGCTTGAATCTGGAACATGGTCAGATCATGAATGCAGCTATCCACCACATGGATAGAAAGAGAGCATAGCATAACAGGCATAATGTAAAGAAATACCGTGGCTACAAAGATCAACGGAAAGCATTTTCAATCCCTAATTATGCTACTTACCTATTTAAAGTCATAAATAATACTGTTAAAAAAAAAAAATCTACATCTCATTTCTAGTTTTATCTGGCAAAGCCAGAAACAGCAACATGCTTGTGCTAAAAGCAGTAATTCCAGATGATGGGTACCTTTCTGGTGCAAAGCAGGGGTTAAAGAGCAGGTATTACAAATCTGAGTGACAGCTCATGATTTAGAATTTGCTCTTGGCATTAGCAGCTTGTACAACTACAGAGTTTGCTGCTGTGGTCCAAACCCTATGTCTGCTTCTCACCCACTTCTTTCTTCTAGATGTCCATGCAGCTGTGACAGTACCTCAGAGGAGCAGGAAAGTACTTAACTGCACAAACACCTAGTCAGAGTATGTTGTTGATTGTGATGCTGGTGGGACAATCATGCATTTGGAGGATTCACAGTTCTGCATATCGCCACTTGCTGATGAAGATGTGTGGTTATGATGGCCTGTCTCTTGCCATCCCACCTGCACAGTACTGCTTTGTGGCCTCAGCTTTGTGGCCTCAGCTTTGTCACCACTGACCTCTACACCAGCCTAGAGAAAGCCAGCTGGCCAGGTAGGTTTTTACAGCTTAGAGCTACAACCCTGGTGGTGGCTTTTCTTGCCACTGACTGTTTTGGTGCATTCATTGCCAGCAATGGATATAGCACCAGCACATTCCCACTCCTGACATGAATGTTCTAAAGACTAAAACATGCATGTCTAAAATATCTGTAAATAACCACTGGCCATGATTCCTCAATGAATTATTTTAGCAACCCTAATAAAAACATACTGTAAAGAACAAGATACAGTATGGTTGAAAGCCCACAGCACCTAGTGGGTGCTTTACCACAGCTTCAGAGTTATCCTGTAATGAGCTATGTTCAAGTCTTTCACTGGAGAACAGTACAAGACGACTCCATGAGGCACTGCCCCTGTAAAGGAATTGTTTTCATTGCATTGAATTGCATTGCATTGAATGGTTATCAGTAGAGTGTCCAGTTGCTTTTCCTGTAGCTTCTTTGGGAATATCCTACCCCAGGAAAAGGAAGTTTGTGTTCTGCTCATCATTTCTTTGATGAAATTGGCTCACACACAACTTTCTTTTACCTTCTCATCTTGCAGAAAGGAGTTAAGGATTGCAATGTCTACCACAGTCTGGTTTTTGTGCAATGACAGGTCCTTAGTATGGTCGTCGTCACTTTGGTCCTTAGCAAAATTTACAAAAACCTACAAGAAAAAAGAGCCACGTCACACATCACCATAGTATTTCATTAATTCAAGGCATTTTAAGCACTGGACATCCTGAAATGGTCCTGGGATTCAGTACCCTTTGTTTAAATGCCTTTATAAGATTAAGATAGGTCAATCAGATTGGTGGATATACTCCTTCCTCTGCAAAGGAAGTTCTTGGCATCTAAGCTACTAAAAACTTACTTGGTCAAGTGTGGTCTGGGAAACGGAGTAGTCTTCTATGTGGAGTCTCTTCTTGTTCTGGGAGAGAATACTGAATATTTTGGCCAGGGAGGATGGTGAAGAGGGAAGTTGGTACTGCAGCATATTCCGATGCTTTTCCTTTAGGACGCTTCCAGGGAAGGCATGCCCAAAGAACTCCTCAACAGGCTTCAGGTCTGGGTTTGCCCCTGCAATTCTCACCACTATGGTGTAACCATCTCCAAACCTGCCAACAAAAATGTCAAGAGTTAAGTGGTTCTGCAATACAAGTGGGCAAAAAATCCAGCAGCATTTCCTATAGGCAGAATAGCAATGGAAATGCTATATGAGGAACTAATGCCTAACTGCATCTCCCTAAAAATGCAAACTCTGTGGTGTAAGGGAAAATAAAACACCTACCTGTTCTTTAGGTGCTGGACACTGCCCAGACATCTGAATCGCCCATTGACCATTATTGCCATTCGAGTGCACAGGGCTTCGCATTCTTCCATGCTGCAGGCAGAAATAACTTCATTAGTAGCAATTCAAACAGCACTGAAGGACAGAGTAGAAAGGCTGAGCTTAGCATCCAGCCCTGGCAGATGTAAAAGCCAAGGTATAACACAAGTTGGCTGCTACTTACCTGTGAGATGTGAGCACCACTGATCTCCCCTCCTTGATTACACTCAGAGCACAGTTCCACAAGAAGCGACGTGCTTTGGGATCCATCCCTGTTGTTGGCTCATCCTGCAAAAATACAAAAAACAGATTGTGCTGCTGCATTCTACTGACAAACACCTCATCTTTGAAATTACCTGTCCATTCCTGATTATGGAAACACTGAAAATAAGCAAGTTTGATTAATTTTCTAAAATAAGGAAGTAATTTATGCACCGGATTTGTAATTAGTCTTCATTTCAACCTGTTTTTCAAGAAAATAATACTGAGCAAAGACTGCAGACTCACCAGGAACACCACAGGTGGCCCTCCAATGAGGGCAATGGCTGTGGAAAGCTTGCGTCTGTTCCCTCCACTGTAATTCCCAGCATATTTTTCTCCGTATTTCACAAGGCCCAGTTTCCGAATTGCCCACTCACCAACCTATGACAGACAGCACACCACCACCTTCAATCAAGCATAGCAACATCTGCACAAAAATTTTTCTTACAAGCTTTGGCTTCAAAAGCAGCAGAATGAAGGGCCATTCATCTGAGGAGCTAGTGTGGCATGGATATGGGTTTTGAAACACCCTGTGCACCTCTGGATCAGGATATATGTAACCCTTACCCCAGGAGGCCTGAAAAAACAAATGGCTGCAGCTTATTAGCCAGTGGGCATGAGTTCAACATCAGCTGAGCCACATTAACCAACAGTGTAGTGCTCTTAGCAGCACCAGCTTCAGCAAGCTTTCCTATTACTGCAGGCTTACAGCAGGCACATGGACACTGCTGACCAGCACTCATGCTGTAGTGCATCTTAGCCCTTTGGATAGATGGAATCTGGTTTATTGCTCACTAGTATCCCTAATGGTGCCAACAGGCATGCATTGCTGCCCTGCAGACTGAAGTGTGTCATGGGAGAGAGATTCATCTACTACTCAAATCACACCCAGAATTGGGTTCCTTTTTATATGGAGCTGGTGAGAACGTAACATGGAAGAACTTGGCAGCAATCTTAGAGGGAGATGGCAGTTTCCATCCTCACATAAGGACTCAAGCTACTTAGACATACCTTAGATATCATCTACCTACAGCACTTAGGTCTCATATGGTAAAAAACTTAATTGCAGTAAACAGAGCTGAGAAGGGTGCTTCATGGTACTGGCAGCTTTCATCAATTACCTAAAGACTGTTATTGTAACCTCACGTCTGAATGCTGAAATAGCAGCACTTTAATGTTGCACCATGATCAACTGGAAAGCTTTTAAAACTCAGCACAAGGCTTCTGCTAAGCTGTAGAGTGTTTGCCTCCCGGGACTTTAAAGAATTAACACTCATCAGCAAGTGAGGTTCTGCATGACCTGCAGTTCCACAGCCCTTGAATTCTTAAAGGAAGAAAGTTGTTCAGTGGAGAAGAGCATTCACTATGAGAACATAGGACCCAAATTATCTGCCCTTCCATTTAATACATTTTTCCAGGCAAACTCTTCAGGACAACTTCCTGAAGAAAAGGGGGGTAGATTTCACCATATAGTATCTTCAACAGCGCATGACATGACTTGCAGGGAGGGTGCATGCAAGGAAGAACTTGCAAATTGGTCACTGGGGTGGGTCCTATGGTGTTTCATTTACCTTGCAGACTTCTTTCTCTGGAACGCCTCTCAGGAGTGCAAAGAACTCCAAGTGCTCTCGCCCTGTCAGCAGTTCATTAACAGCATCGAACTGTGGGCAGTAGCCCATGTTCTGATGGACTTCTTGGATGTTGGACAAGATACTGTAAAAGAAAAAAAATCTTTGTTAGCATTTCATGAGCATATGCTGCTATTTTAGATGTTAAAATAGTGTGAAACTGTGTTTCTTGAGTCACTGAACTAATAAAAATACAGGATCTTATACAAGTCCATCTTGATCAAGTTACTTTTTAATCGATCACCCTTTTCCCCTCTTTTTTTTTTTTTTTTTTTTTTTTTTTTTTTTTTTTTTAAATGACATTTAAATGTGGAAGAGCTGTTAAACAGAAATGACCACCAGACTAAATCAACTTTCCTAAGCCACTGATGTACTTTACCAGACTCAAACAAAGGCTGAAACAGATGTCAGGAGTCATGGAATAGAGTTTTGATGTGGAAAAAAAGCTGTTAAAACTGGAGGAGAAAGAAGAGAAAAGATGCATTGTCTTTCACCTGTTTCCTTTGAGGAAAGCTTCTCCTCCCGTCACATCTGTATCACCAGTTAGCATCTTAAAAGTGGATGACTTGCCAGCACCATTTACTCCCAGGAGTCCAAAGCACTGGGGATATAAATGAGCACAGTGTATTTGAGAACAGGATCCAGCTGCATCATTTTCAGCACTCACAAGATGGAAAGAGGGACTCTTAAGTCCATTTTCAGAAAAAAAATCTGGACTTTTATTTTAAGTATAAACCTTTAGGCTGGGAAGATAAACTGTGGTGTCACCCTTGAAACATTGTTGCCACAGTTCATCTGTGCCAAACCTTGCATACTGGAGTTTGGCTTCTGGTGCCAGACACTGAGAGTTAAGTATCTTCTTCAAAGGCAGAGACACACAAGACCAGAAACTGCTTCAGTTTCTACTTTCCTTTTGTGCAATTTGAACATTTGTGATCTGGTTTTGATCTTACTCTACCCTGCGCTGTCTTGTGGCTCCTAAATTCTGCAATAATAGCAAAACAGTGCATTTAACCAATATGCCTACCTCTCCAGGGGGAATTCCAACACAGATCCTATCAACTGCTGGCTTTCTCTTCATTCTGTAAATCTGAAACCGTAAGAAAAAAAGAATGAGATGGACAATGTCAAAGAATTCTAATTAGAGCTATACATATTCAATACTCCCAACTTGATCCAGTTTTGATCCCACTAAATTCCTCTGACAGGGCACAGTGAACTGCATAGTTTTGTGTCAACGAGTATTAATTCAGAAGTTCTGTCACCTTGGTTAGCTCCTTGATTTCCAAAATGTCACTCTGTCCCCCTCCACTAATTATCCTCTGCCTCTCTCTGGTGACATCCTCATCTTCATCATTCACAGGAGGCAGCTTGGCATAGACAGGCCTGAAGAAAGCAACATAATAAAGCCTTAGCAGAAAATGACAGAGCCTTCATAAGTAATATTCTCCCCCATTTCACAGGCAACGCCAATGAAAATTTCACCTGCCTGTAGCAGCGCAGTAGAGAGGACAACCTACCTGGGTTTGATGAAGAACCTGTACTGGATGAGCACTGTGATGAGAAAAAACACAACACCTTCTACTGCCATGGCAAACAGGTTCCTTCCCACCAGGTCCCATGACAGAGGGGACACAAAACGATTCTCTCCTGCCAAAATGAGATTAAAAGCACAATCACTTTTCCAGAGCAAGGGGAGCTGGCTAGTATTTCTTCCAGCAGAACTCACCAGGTTGGGCACTGGGACAACTGGTGATCAGCCAGTTGCAGGAGGGAAGGGTTAGACCACACAAGGGGCCAGCTGTGGCTGCATGCACACTTTTTACTGTAGGAAAGCTGGGACTCAGGCCCAGAGAATTCAGGCTGCCAAAGAGCTAGCCTACCTTTCCAAAAGGTTAGTGAAGCACAGAAAGACTATGACTCAGGCCTGGCATCTGCATGCCAGAAAAAAAAATCCAGCTTTCCAGAACCTCAGCCACTTCCTTACACTAGGACTAATGATCTCCACACAATTGTCTTTATGCATTTTTATTTAATGCTCTTAACTTAAAACTCTTTGGATCTATCTACCAGTTTCTCATAACTACTTAAGAGAGGAAGGCTATGATGACTTGTCATGTTTGACCAGGTCTGTGGTGCAAATTGTGCACTTTCAGTTCCTGAAAAGTTAGAGGAACTCATCTGGAGCAGACTCTAGATTTCTCTGTTCCTTTCAGGCCATGGTCTCCTTGATAAACAATTTGACTTACCAAATCTCTCCAGAGCATCAGCCATAGCCTGGTTTTTCACCATGTCAATGAGTCCCCGGCCTAGGCAGAAGTGGGGGAAGATGAGGAAGACAGATTTCAGGATGTCATTGATGTCCTTCAGCTTCTGTAAAGAAAAAGACCAAGTGCCAGTGAGCCAGCTGAGCAGAACGCAGCCACCACCTCCCAAGAGTGACCCATGTTGTCACTGATGCCTCCTTCCCTTCCCCAACACTGCAACCCCACAAAAACTCAAGGATTAGAAATGTTCTCCCAAGAGCCAGGGCCATGGCTCCTCTGGTCAGTCAGTGTTGTTGTGTTGCTCAAGATGCTATTAACACTAGCAAACTGCAATAAAAGGTTTTTTCCACTCACAGTCTAAAAGGCAGTGTCTGCAAACAATGATATGCAAAAAGGCTACGGGGTGAGGACACAGGGAAGATGAACTTGCACAGACTGGTTATGTCAGTGGCTGTAGGGAGTTCCTTCCTATCCTATATTGGAAGCTCTAATGCTTTTCCTTTGTTGTTTTCCAGCAGGCTTAGCCCATGGATTGAACTGATAGCACCCTGAGTTCCTGTTCTGCCAGGTACTCATCTCTGAGCATGTACTCATTTTTTACTGAGCTAGAACGGGCTTTGTAACAAAAGGAACCACCATCAAGGACTGCATCCTTATGTCCACAGGAAGAGGTACAATCTACAATCAACAAATAACTCCCTTGGTGTCTCCTGAGCCTCCTCCCAAAAGGAACACTTCACACCACTGTGGATCAGTGCTTGCTAAGACATCCTGTGTTGTCTACCAGCATGAGAGAAACTTGTACCTTCCCCAGGAGGCATCTGGTGTTGAAAAACTGAAGTGTAGTGTGTAAGTTCCCCAACACAGCTAGAGAGATATCTACAATAGGAGGCAATATTCAGATCAACAAAATGGGTGGGTCATTAAATGGCCTTCATAGATGGAAAATGTCCTTCATTAACAACATACAAGAAATTCCATTTCAATGTAAGAAAATTGTATTTTTTTTTTTTTAATACCCTAAGAATGACTGAAAAGTGGAAAAGGTTGTCTGGAGACACTGTGGAGACTCTCCCTGGAAATGTTAAAACCTAATGGCCCTGAGCAACCTGCTTGTAGTGGTTTGGCCTTGGTCCCCCACTACAAAAAAAAACAGGCCATGCAAACCCAATACACTGCTGTAGCTGATCCTGCTCCGAGGTTGGACTGGACAACCTCAGGAGCTCTTTCCCCACCTTAACAACTCTGTGAGCATTTCTAAAGAGGTCTTTAACCCATTTCCACCAGAACCCTGTTTAAACTGCTGCTGAAGCTAATGGGTAGAGGCCAGGGCCTAGCTTTTCTGGAGATCTGGCTGTAAAGGCAACATGGAACCAACATGGAAGTAGATTGTGGCAAGACAAGGGAGTAAGGAGCCTCTGGAAAAACATACATTGTTGGTGAAGAGCTCCAGGACAAAGGTGGCCACACTCCCATTGATGCCAATGAAGAGATTCACACTGGTCAGCACAACATATGCTGTGCTAGGGATTTTGAACACAAAGGAGGCCGGATACATGAGAGGGGTGATGGACCACCTGGCAAGAGAAAAAGAAGCAACATCAGGTAAGAACCTTCCAAGTTCAAGAGCCTTCCTAGTCATCCTCTGATGAGAAATCCCTTACCCATACAGAAACAGAAGGAGAGCCAGCACAGGCAAGTTGGAGGAGGATACATAGGACTTCTGCTGGAAGCAGATGAAGATGATGACAACTAGTGTGGCTGGAACAATGTAGTTGCACTGCAAGGTGAAAAACATGACTTTAGTTTTTTTTCCAGATGACATAAAGGAGAGATGTTTTTCTGCTCTAATCCAATAGTTTTCAAAACTCTTCAGTGTTCCCAAAGCTGTTTTCAATGAGAGAATCTTAAAAGTGTCATATGTGTAAACTGTAATACAGTACACATGAATTTACATTTCTTAGTGTCTCTAGAAGTAGTCAGTAGACTCAAAGAGGTTTCAGACACCACAGGTTGAGAAAACCTGCTTTGGACAGAGCAGAACAAACGGCTATACAAACAAACATTTTTGGGCAAGTATTTTAGAGTGACATAATAAATGCTAATGATTGAGCTTATGGTTGTCCTTCCATCCTATGTTGTATTCCTTGACCCACTGAGATGAACCACTAACCCATGACAGTAAACAGTCATAGTTGTTATTCACTGAAATAATGTAGTGCCCACCAGCCCAAACTGCACTGTAAACTTCAAGACACCCTGGAAAAACAGAATGGAGGACAATTTAGCCCAACCTGTCTTACCATATCCCACACAAAGTTGGCCAGCCAGTAGATCACAGGCTTCACACCACTGATGAACTGTAAGTGTTTAGCCTTGGTGACACGTTCCTGAATAAGGAAAACCACAAAGCTGGCAGGAACAAAGGACATGGCAAAGATCACACAGATGGATACGAGGACATCCACAGAGGTGGTCATCCTGGATTAAAAAAAAAAAGGAAGAAAGCAAATTGTTTGTATGCTGGTACTGGCTCCTTTGAGATGAAATGCAGCAGCTCACGCAGGGCAAGGCAGAAACTTCTTTTTGATTCTGTCCTTACACTCAGAATTAAGAGTAAAGGATTACCACGCAAGATTCTCTTAACCACTGAGTTCTCCAGCCATACAGCAAAGGGAACATACAGTCTGTCTGTTGGCATCTCAAGCGCAGCATCACAAACTGGAGACTGGTTAATAACTTCAGCATAATAGACTGCTTTCTGCTTTCCTCATCACCACCACTTTGTTTCCCATATAATCCATTTTCTGGGGTTGTTGGGGTTTGTCTTTTTTTGGTGTTGTTTCAAAGTTCAAAAGTATCTGCCCATCACCTGCACTGTTTTATGGACTGAAGGATATATATGCACACGGATTATGAGTTCTGATTCTGATCGTAGTGGCAGTGGACTAGTCAATGCCTCAGGGAAGTTAACCCTGTGCATTACTGTGTGCCTCCCAGCTTGAAACAATGGGCAAAACTCAACAGGACCTATTAGTGGTTCCTAGTCAAATGGTGGGGACAAAAGAAGGACCATATTCATGGTGAGACACCTTTCTGAAGGTGGCTGAGAGGAATTTCCTGGAGTTGAAGAAGATCTGATTCCTGAAAAAGACTGGTTCTTAGAAACTGCAGCTTCCAGGGACTCAAAGACAGAGAAAGTTTGTACAGCAGTGCTGTTCAACAGCAAGGTCTCAGCAGCACAGGTTGCCACCTGCCTAGATCAGGGAAAACAAGGCCCGCGTGTTAAGAGCAATGAGCCCAAACCCATTCATATTCATGTCACAACTTACAGAGCTACTTCAGAGAGCTGCTGCTTGGTGAGGTTGAGTGGGTGATTGAAGGCAGTGATCCCATAAGCACTGGGGTTTTCACCCTGCTGGAGATTGGCCCGAAGGATGGCATTGTTGATCACATTTAGGAAGGATGCAATGGCATGCCAGCCCTTGTTGTTAAACCACACCTACAAGACACCACATCAGTGTCAGAAAGACACCAGGTACATCAGCTGCCCAAAAGCTTCCCTGCAGAACGTCCCTTCCTCTGTTGAGGGCATATTTCTTTCCACATCCTACCAAGCTAGCTTGCTGAGGGGCAGAGCACACAGTTTAATCAATAAGCACAAGAGGCTGCTGGAAGCTATCACTGATCCAGCACTGAACTCTTCTTGCATTTAGGCCTAGACTCCCCAGGAGAAACAGATTGTGAGGAAGCCCACATAAAACTACAAGCTACATTTACTTCACTAGCAAATACAAGAACTCTGCTCTACACAGTTTTCCAAGACATACTGCTGTGACTCCACATTACCACATTCAAAGAGCAGGCACAGAAATGAGGATTGGTTAATTTACCTTGACGTTGTTCTTTGTATCCAGGCCTTTCATGAAACTTGATAAACTGTTGAGAAATCGATCCCCAGAACTCCCCTGCAAACAGCAAAAGAGACAGTTACTTCCCCTCTAAGAATACCTTTATTCATGCCCTGGGGTCTAGCAGAGACTATACAATGTTTTTCACAGCTCTGACAGTTTTCTGCCAATTCAACGGCCTCTACCCACCAAACTGGAGGTGGCAAGAAGGCTAAGTAAGTGTGGCTTCCCTTCACCCTTTCCTTTCTGTAGTCTCACCAGTAAGAAGGGTCAATCTTATACCTGTTTTTTTCCCAGCAAAATGCATTAATCAAAGTTGTATGCAACCTTCAGAGACATTGCAGCCCACAGGCTGGCAGTCTCAGAGGAAAACACTGGCCCAAATTCTCTTCTGAACCAGGGCAGATTCAGCACAGGAAGGCTTAGCTGAGGTTTTGAAGATGGCAGCAACCACTTCTTAATTCCCCATGACAGCCCACCCCTGTCCTGCCACAAAACATTCAGATGTCTGCAATCTCCACTGGCTTGCAACTGGTGTTGGGCAGGACCCTCATGTGCAACGTGGGCTGGGTAAGCTTTAGTTGAGCATGTCTTCAAGACTTCTGCTACTCCCAGACAACAGCCTGGGAGATCCCAGCTCAGACGTAATGGGGAAAAGTCAGTACACACAGCCAACATACACATGCTCCTGATTTTATGACTTCCAAGTCATCTCCCAAGTAACAAGACTCAATAGTAGTGCATCCTGGGCTTATGGAGGACAACTGCTCACCTGTGCCAGCTCCAAAATTTTCTTCACCTGTTTAATGGCATCAGTGACTTCATGGCTTGGGGGAAGCACGAGGGAACTGCTGGCTCCCAAGGAAAAGCCACCATACCTGGAAGTTTAGATAGATAGAAAGGGATGCTAAGACGTGACTATTCACTGACCTCCAGAAAATGCCACTCCTCACATCCCTCTCCATGTGTCTCCTCTTTCTGCAGTAATGCAAGGCTAGTGTCTCCACCTCTTACATGAGGGATGACTTGTATTCTCCTACATTGTTGCTTAGCCATGAAGTGTTCTACTCTTTGTTTCTGGGCTTAAAATTCTTATTATGATTGCTCAGCATGCTGTCAGTTTACTAAAGGCAGCTATTCTCTGCTGCAGGCAAAGCAAGACATCTATCTCCCTGCTGTCCTTGCTTGGAAGAATAGCAGCTCCCAGAACAGAGTACCAGGCACACTGGTCATGCAAGTCTTTTCAAGACTGCTCTCTGCATAAGGCAGACATGCTGTCCAGTGCTCTGGGGTTGTCCCAGTTTATTTTCCTTAAACATCTTCCTCCAACATCTGGCAGTTAAAAGTCCTATAACAGAAACTGCAAAGTAGGGTGGATGTGTCCTGCTAAATACTATGCTCAAGGTTTAGTGGACACATACAAGCTAAGGAAAAGGCAGTAACTCACCTGAACTCATTCACCCATATTTTATTCTTTAAGCTGCAGAGAGAAAAAAAAAAAAGAGTTGATATATAATACATGGAACCAGAGGAGACACAGACCCAAAAACCGTAGGCACATGGCCAGGGAAAAGAGTGTAATAGCCTCTCACATCTGTTATATCTCCCACCGTTCCTCTTCACTGTAGTCCCTAGACTTCCCCCATGATCTGCCTATGAGGGTCAGCACACAGAATCACTAACAAAGCAGAAACATCACTTGAGCTGAGGATCACTGCTATCTGAGGACCTGAGTGGATTTGGCTCACTACTGAAGTGTTTTGGCTGCTCGACTTATTTGCCTGATCTGTGCATCACCCATAGAACAAGCAGTGTTTGCTGGGGAGGGAAGGGGGAGAGTTCAACATCTACCTTTTCCCAATGATCTGCACGTAGGTCTTCACTAGGTAGTCTGATATATTGCGGCCTGTCAGATTCTGGAGGATGTCAGCTGTGTCTTGCTCACGCTGGTGTCACCAGTGAAAACAGATAAATGCTCATCAGAAAACATAGGTGCTGAGTGAAATAAACCTTGTGCAATGCTGCATGCAATATACTGCATGCAATAACCACACTAGCCACTCTGCCCCTTATGAGCATTCCTCGCTGCAGTGTGACTGAGCTCTCTCCTACCTGTGGGGGTGGCAGGCCACCTGCACCAGGGGGGCACACAGGCAGCATCTTCTTGATCTTCTCACTGCTGCACTCACAAGATGGGGAAGGATTCTCCATGCTCCAGTTGCCTTTCAGGAAGATGTCCAGGACTGACTCTGGGACTGAAGCAGTGGTCCATTCCTTCTGCCCCACAGTGCAAGGAGTGTCTCTGTGTTTGGAAAAAGGCAAGAAAAAACAGTTTTTAAGACAAATATGATGACCTTTGCTTACAAGACATTTAAAGCTCAAACTCCACAGTCCCCAGAAGAGGCAGTGTGTTTCTCAAAGGAGCCTGACCTCACTGAGTGGAACTGCTCAGAGCCAACAGATCAGACTCTGAAGCTTTTAACAGATCCCACTGCCAAAGAAACTGAGGCTGGCCAACCCTGGCCAGACACTCCCCTCTTTACATTATACTTAAATGCTTTGTTTCAGTCAGTCCCAGCACACTGTCCAGAGTTCAGGGAGCATCTGGAGAATGCTCTTAGTCACATGGTTTTGTTCAAAGTAGTTCTTCAAGGAGCAGATGATTCTCATGGGTCTCTCCCAACTTGAGATATCTTGTGATTTTAAGATCACAGCAGACAATCTTCTTGGATAACTCCTTGGATAATATTTCTGCCTTAGGGGCATCAAAACATTGCTCTTCCCCAAGGTTGCAGTGGGAAGATTTTTCCCAATGGCCTATTAGTGGAATAGCTCAGCTTTCATGCCTGTTATGAAGAATGCAGCTTACTTTCCACCACTGGCCAGTATATCAGTCACCTTGCCTCCCTCCCCATCATCCTATGAACATGAGTTGCAGGTCTTCTGGACACACCATCTTGGACTCTTGGAGTGTATACCTCTTCTACACTCACAGACTAGATCTTCAGTTACTCGCCCAAAGCCATGCACCAAGTCAGGTGGCAGAGTTAGGAAACAACACAAGTGCTGTCTGGTTCTCCACTCCTTCTGCTGGGGTGGGGTGCTAACTCAGGTTTCTAATGCAGCTGGAAACAAAGGATTATGGAGTGGGAATAGTCAGCAACATATAGCAACATAAATAGGACCGAATAGTAATTTGGGTGATTTGCTCTCTCCTTCCCATTTCTGTCAGCAAAGGCTTACACTCAAACCTCACTTTCTCATCCGACTGAGGGCTGGCAACTTTTTTAAATGTTCTGAGCAGAAAAACTGAATCTAATTATAACTATTTTGGCTTAAATCCTGCTCTGGCCATGTATTACTATTACTCCCTAAAATCAGCTAGAGCTACCAGGGGTGTGCTTCCTGTTCCCAGACCAGAGTTCTACTTACGGGATGGAATGTCCCTCCATACAGCGTGTCCCAAATCCTGGCTTATCAAGAAGGGCATCCAAAAGCTTGTGAGTGCCTGCATCTTCTGGAGCATCATTGCTATGGGAACAGCAGAAAAACACTATCAGTCAGTGTGGTAACAAACACACTGCAAAAGAAGCAACAGAGCAAAGCCAAGAGCACAGTGAAAGGATGTGGGTGAGGATTTGCCCTTGAAGAATACTTGGCCTAAGAGCACACACACATTCCAAGTCTTTGTACACAGTATTAGGAGAGTCATAGCACCATTCAGAAATGGATATGGCCTTGCCTGTACTTAGAGCTGGCATTCAAAGAAATAAAATACCATGACTTTTTCAAAATGGGATTCTGAGATAAGCACAAAACCCAAAACAACCCGATATGGAATTCAGTAACTCAGCTTTGCAAAGAAGATCATTTATAGGCCACACAAAACATACCTAATGAAAGTGTACTGCTCATCATACATCCAGGGTTGTAATTCCAGGCTGGGATACTTCCCAAAAGGAGGAACAATCAGACTGAACATGAGAGCAATACACACAAAGACAGCTGGCAGCACAATCTGAAATTGCAAGGAAAAAACAAGTCCTTTTTTTTAAGCAAATGTTTGCAGAAGTATCAGGAGTTACATATGAATCACTTATTGGATCAAAACCTTAAAAAAGTTTCCCAGGAATACCTTTGCTGTTTGCACCGAAGCAGTTCTAGACACCAATGCAAGATTTATCTTGGTATTCAATCAGGGAACTCACTTCAGATGCAGACAATTTAGCTTACAAACACTGTTCTCAAGGGCAAAATTACATTCTGCCATGCAAGAATACTGTAGTTACATGGTTTATCATACAACTCCTTTCACTTGCATAGGCCTCGTTCTGCCCACATGTGCAGTGAAGACTAATTTTGGTTATCTGCATTCCCTTGAGGTTTTTAGCTCACCACCAACTCAGACTACAATACATGGTCCAGAGCTGTTTCAGGTGAGGGAGTCTGCTCACATTGGAGGCTCTCACCTGGGCAAAAAAACCCTTCCGGCTTCTTCTGGCAATGAGCATCCTCTTCCACAACAGAGCCATGAACTGCTGCTGGGTGAGCTTCCAGCCCTTCATCTGGTAGGAGCCTTTCCCATCCATGCCACTGAGAAGATCTGTCTCTCTGGATTCTGCTAGCAAGAAGAAATGACCCTCATTCAAAAATTTAGAGATGCTCTCTGTGCTGAAGCCATCACAAGGGGACAGCTGGAATAGCCACTCCCACTCACCAAAAAAAACCAACCAACCAACCAACCAAACAAAAAAAAACAGAAAACAAAACAAAACAAAAAACAGCACAGTCATCAACAATAACAACAGAAATTTACATGAGTGTGTTTTCTCCCTTATCTCTGAGCTCTGGAGGGAGGATTGAGCAGGCTGTGCATCCTACACTGTCCACTACTCCTGTAGGCAAACACCACTGCTTTGGCAGTCTCAGCCTTCTTAAGATGCAGTACTTAAAATATGGAAGAGCATCCACAGAAAGAAAACAGGCTTGAACTCTAGCAATACCTGGATCTATGTCTGAGTCATTAGGATCAAATGCATCATCTTCTGTAAATGGACGAAGGCAGCTCTGTCTGTCTCCAAACACACGTCTGTTCCTTCTGGCTGGCAATGTACCATCTGAAAATAATGCAGTTATGGTTAGCTGAACTGCTTCAGTGAATCTCCAGCTAGCCCCAGAAAAACCAAAGGAATATAATTTTCATTTTACATGTCTTCCATTTGCAAACTGAAGAGTTGATCTGTAATGACTTCAGTGCATATAAAAGCAAAAGCAAGACTCTCATTCTGCAATGGGTCATGTTTTATGCACCATACTTTGTGTGATGTCCCATCACTAGAAACATTTTCTAGTGCAATTGATGCCTTTTTTATTTTTTCCAGGGGAAATTTTTCCAGCAGGCTGCTGTCATTGTAAGGAAACTCTCACTTGCCATACAAGAGTCATATGTAGTCACATGAGTACGAGTGCAATTTGCTGTTAAGAGCACTCAGTGCAGTGATCTGCTCACAGAGAAAGTAATTTGGACCCTACTGTGGTCTGATGTGTCAGGAGTTCTTCAGAGCAGACAATAGTGTCAGTCAAGTAATATGCAATATACTCAAGCACCAGAAACTATTCACTGTTACAAAATAAACATGATACCAACTGAGTCAACTGACCTTTACAGCACATAAAAGCATGCATTAAATACACTAAACCCAGCTATTTCAGATCATTAAAAATAGTAGGGTGGAAGAGCTTCAGTTCAGTCTCCATCAGGGTCTGTCACACCTTGGCATGTGTCACTTCTGTAGGGGACAACTGTACCCACCTGAGGTTTCTGCATCCACACCGCTATCATCAGCCACTTTCAGAAAGATCTGAAAAGAAATTATAAGTGTCACTGAAAATCAAAAGAGGAGAGATATTGTGGGTACTGTTTCAGAAGATGCCATTGGGATTGGCAGGTGCAATGAGAGAAGTAAGGACACTGAGTTTATCCTCTGCACGATGGAGATATGGACTTTGTGGTTTCTCTCCAGTTTCTGGGAGCCAGACTGCTACCAGCTGTTCCCCATTTCCAGTATCAGTTCTCAGGCCATGGCAAACATGAGCTCTTTCCCGTGTCTCAGAAACAGACCTAGTAACTAAACATGGTGAATTTTGTATTTTCCCCATGTCTAACAGTGGTCTCACTCTTACTTGAATAGGCACCATTCATGGAGCTTGACCCATGAACTCTCCTAAACCAGAATAACCCATTTTCAAATTGCAGATAACAATCAAGGTCTTCACAGCTGTGAAGGACCTAGAGGGCAGCCTCAGTAAATGACAACACCACTGTTTCAGTTTCCCTTGTCATTCGTTAAAAATAAACAAATAAAGATTCCCCATAGAGATAATGTGTATGATACTTCTGTGATAAAAAAGAGTGACTTGGCAGCTGGAACACAGTCACATGGAATAAACTTGGAAACCATTAAAAAATCCCTGACAAGGGCATATGTCTAAATTGTTTATGTAATGTATGTATCCAGTACTGAGATATATGTTTTCAGTTAAATGCAACACAAAGCATCCCTAAAAATAAAACAGACATTAGAAGCCAAATCAGGGGCCAACCTACACATGATATCTCAGCAAAGTGCAGATGAGTACACAGGACCTGTCTGTGCTTGTCTGTACCACATTTCAGTTTTTAATGCACACCTCTATGAGCACACACTTACACAAGAAGAAGACAACCCATTTTGGAGAGGAATGCAAAGCTGCCTGTTCTGTCAATTTTTACAGGAAGCAATAAGGCTTCACCTCATTCTTAATTCTGCCACAATTTATTTTGCCTAGTTTAAGACAAACAAGAATCATCAGCTCACTAACCTCCTCCAGAGTAGTTTCAGAGATGCCATAGCTGGAAATGCCAAGATCAGAAAGACGGTCATCGATTTCATGGAACAGCTCCACAAAAGCTCCCTCTTTAGCAGCTTTGTATGGCAAGACATAAGTTAATTCATGACCTATGTCCTCTACCAGTCTTGCCTCAGGAACATGTTTTGTAATGAGATTTGAAATTGCAGAGACATCTAGAAAAAATAAATGTAAAAGATAGTTCTGTTACTGCTCATTATGTGAGAAAAAAAAGACCTCAGCCTTAAAAATCCTGCCAGAAGGAGGACAAATAGGACATCTCTGGAAATAAGCTCATTTCTATGAAATGTATCATTTGTTTTTAATTTAACACAAGTCTAGATAAAAGCCTGGCTATATTTTTATGTACAGAACTTGGGAGAGGTTGTATATGCTACTGGAAGACTTGCAAATCCTTCATGAACAGCTCACCAATGTTATATATTGCTAACAGGCCAAGCAGCTACATAATTAACTCTCAGGACAGCTTGAATTCAAAATGGCACACTCAAGAAAAGCATTACAATATTTAAAGTACCATCACTGTGAATTTAATACTTGTCCCAAGACTGTAGCTACATAGAAGCAATAAGGTTAAGGCAGCTGTCCAAGGTGAGCTACAGAGCAACGTCAACTGGGATTCTGTTGTATTGCACAAAGTAGTTTTAGTTTGTATTGCACTGGGTGTTTTTCTGTTCACACAAAGTATCTGCTGTACCTACCCAGGATCCCCCATACCCTCACTACCCGACACCACCTGAGCCTTACCTGCCCCAGGTCAGCCCCAACTGGCTGGCAGACCCCTCCCCTCCCCCTCCTTCTCAGAGGGTATAAAATACCCCTGGCACGGGGGTTCGGTCTCTTAATCATCCCAACTGCATGGAGAAGGTTCGACAATAAACTGTGGGACTGTGTTCCTGGAAGATTAAGGGCGCCTTTGTCTTTCATCTTCGTCCTTGCCTCAGTTCCCCCCCAGGGATCACTGCTAGCCAGGGCTGAACCCCTGGGGTGCGGAAACTCTGGCAGGATTTAATCTTAAATTCTTTTCCAAGCCTCACCTATTGTCAGTGTGTCACTTTCATGGTCACTGCCAAGGCCAGCATCAGAGCTGCTCTGGGAAACACTGTCATCCTGGTCACAAAAGAGAAGACAAACATTATTTCCTGCTGTTTATTCAAAATAGGGCCCACCAGATGCTACACTCTAAGTAAGTCCAACCAGATGCTGCAGATGGTGACATAGCACTGCAATGGGCTAAAACAGAAGAGATCATGGGTATTCCGGCCGCTGGTCTGGGGTCCGCCGTTCGAACCCAGGGGGCAGAAGCCACTCCAAAAGGATATCTCACTAGAGACAGCCTTCTAGGGGCCAGAGCACCCCCTCAGCGGGCCGGAGGCTTCTCTCAGCAGAAACAGGGCAGCTTAGTGATTTCTCAGCTCTTATGTGATTTCAGCTCTGCGTGCCCTGTCCTGCGAGGCAGCCTCTATTGCTCGCCCGGGAGGAAGAGAGGAGGGTCCCGTATAGCGATTCCGCAGGAGTCAACTTTATTGTAGAGCACCAGCGAAGGGGAGCCAGTGACGGGTGTCCCTAACAAGCGTGGCGATCTAAGGGGTTTTTATGGGCAAACCAAGGTGGGAGTGGAGGAGCATGAGCCAATGGGTTACAGCAAATTACATTCAAACTTCTGGGGGCTTACAGGACCTTTCTTGGTCGCTGTGGCTGAGAAGTTACTTTCTTATCTTGGGGGTCTGGCAGGGGGTAGTGCACTCCCTTTCTTATCTCCTCAGCAGGCCTCTCTCCAAGGCAGGGCCGCTGGGGCCCTCTCCATTCCCACACATGGGTATAGAAGTGAGTGTTACAAAAGTGTGCTTCACCTATTTTGTATCTCTCTGATCAGCTTGGGACTACTGCCACTGAAAGAAACTGTAACGGAGATGTATGTTCCACACAACAGTTTAATTAGACATCGTCTGGCATAGTACCCCCAGAACAGGTAATACTTCTTTCAAAGAACAAGGGGTTTTCCTTTGAGATATTCTACTATGGAAAATCTTAGCTGCTGCTTCCAAAGAGCCTATGATTTCATGAAGAAAGAGTAAGAATGGGCAGAAAAGGCAAGCTGTACCTTTTTCAGATAGGAAACTGTGCTGCTGCTGTTTCGGCAGGAGCTCAGAGAGGAATCCACATCCTTCTTGACCAGGGTCAAATAATAGCCTGTTCCCAGCTGGTTCTTCAGGAAGAGAGAAGAGCCAACACAGCAGAGCTTGCCATGAGAAATGATAGCAATCCGGTCCCCCAAAATGTCTGCCTCATCCATGTGGTGCGTGGAGAGAATGATAGTGCGGCCTGGAAGAGAGAAAGAAAGGCATGGTTAGGTCGACCTGGTAAGTCAAAAAAAACCCTGTGTTACCATGCCAGAGCCACAAACACCTGCATCTTGCCATGAAGTTGGATGGAGGGTTGATGCTACAAGTTTGGCTCCTTTGAACAGGAGTAAGAGTATGGAGAAGATCCACAACTGTTGTCATGGTTTTATTGTCCCCACTGTCTGCTGGCTCTTGCTGTGCTCAGCAAAGTTGTTGCATGGAGCAGAACAGGACATTGCGGAACACCAAGGGTGATTTTCTGACTTTACTTGCCCTCCCTCGTGACCCAGTAAAAAAGTTTGTTCATGAATTCTGACATGAATAGGAGGAGAAAGGAATACAGGTGAGAGATCTGAGCATTCCTGTCCTGCATTGTCTTTCATTTCTGCATTGTCCATTCCTTGGTGCAGGCAACAATATATTTGCAAAGACACATTGCTATTTTGAGAACAGTCATGAATCAGATTGATTTTCTTTTGCCTTCCACAATACATTTATTAAGAGTAGAGAAAAAGATGACATACCTTGCCGATACTTCAGAAGCAGTTCCCATATTCCTCTGCGAGAATAAGGATCCACCCCAGCTGTAGGCTCATCCAGAATGACAACCTTGGAGCCACCAACAAATGCTAAGGCAACAGAGAGCTTCCTCTGCATGCCACCTGTCAGGCACAAGGAAAAATGAGGTTTTCAGCCTGATGCAGAGATGAATAGAATAGCAATACTTGCAGCATGGTGGATAATAAGCTCTCTGAAGGAAAGCAGACTGAGGAGAACAAGTACTGCTGCTGTTTCAGGCCTTCAGGGTCCCACCACTTTCTCGACAGTGGATAATTCATCTGGATTAGAAGTCTGGTTAGACTCAGTGGAGTCTAACTCTCATCCTCCTGCAGGGAACCACACCTTGCATGCCCTCCCTTAAGTGAATTACACTGTCTCAGCACCAGCAGTAGCAAACTGCCAGCTTGGAGGCCTAAGCATAATTTGAGGATCTGGAACACAGGTCTCCAGAACTCGAGCTGCAGAAATAAGTCCCCATGAGACTTCCCCTTCCATGGAAGTGTTCCAGAGGCAAAAGCAATGAATTATATTGCATTCCTCAATACTAAAGTCAACTGTGGTCATCTGCTCTCCCTCCCTGAAGTCAAATGTGCAGTCTGTACTGATACTTGAGTAAGACAAAGGCATCTCAGTCCCTCTAGTATCTGGTACAGACTGATACAGAAATTCTGCCCCTCCTGAACAAAGGAGGAGGATACAGCAGATCAACCCTTCTGAAGTGGCAGAAGTCAGCATAAGGAATGTGTGGTTCACAAACAGCAAGACACTTGGAGACTGTGGTCCAAGCCACTCTCACCTAAACTCATAAACCCCAAATATATTAGTAAGCTTTGGACAACACACAGCAAATGCAGCTGAACTATGTCATGATGGAAACAAGTACAAAATTCTCAGAGAAAGTGAGTGACTTGTTATGGCCATTAGATAGCTTGAGACTGTGCAAGATTGTGATGTTTACTAAGATAGACTGATTAGGTACTTAATATTTAACTGACTTCTTTAAATGCTTAATTGTATAGTAGTCTATATATAATTGCAGGATCCCATTAAGGTCCATAACACAGCCTCTGCAAAAGCCAATGGAGTGTTTCTGAGGCTGAGAAATGTACAAGATCTGAACATACCAGAGAGCCTGCTTGTTCTAGCTTTCAGTTTGTGAGGCAAACCAACATCTGCTGCCATCTGCTCCATCTCCTCTTTCACCTTCTTTTCCGGCAGCCCTTTGATCCGAGCATAGAACCAGATGTGCTCCTCCACAGTCAGCCTAGGGAACAAATGCAGCCTCAGGGCACAGTTGAAAGCACCATGCTGGGATTCATCCCTTTTATTAACATTACTGCAGGCATTTCTGTTTGCTCAGAAAAACATCTTTTAAGGCTGAGGTTCCAGGAAGAAGTCACAGACTGGGGACAGGCAGCTTGGCCTGACTTGAGGGTGTGGTTCTATTCAGCACCCATGTAAATAATCAATTTTTAAGGGTGCTTGACAGTACCACAAAGAACACAAATCACTAGGCACCGGGGAAACACGGCCTAGCTGAGTGGAGTAGATTAACAAACATGAAAGATGAAAGTATTAAGCTCTTGCTGATCATTCCCAGGCACTTAGGAATGTGCTAATAAACAGAATGTTCCTGTACCAATCCCACTCCACCCCATTGTCTAACACCATGCACACACAGAAAAAGGACTGTCAAAGCTCAAAGCCCATTGCTGTATCTTAGACAGCCCAAACATCTGCTGCATAGCACCAGTCCTATGTCTCCCAGATGATACTCACAAGTCAAACAACACATTGTGTTGTGGACATACACCCAGGTTCTGCCTGATGGTGCTAAGCTCAGAGCGGATATCTTTGCCCAGGATGAAGGCTGTACCCGAAGTTGGGGGGAACAAGCCAGTCAAAATGGACCTGAAAGAAAAATAGAACAGATCAGCAGGTTCCACCACTAGGAAACAGTGGATGGCTGAATTAAGAATAGGTGGAAACCGTGGGGAAATACCATATCAAGAAAGTAGCCTGAAAAACATCTCACTAATGGATTTTAAATAAACCAAAGCACAAATCAGCTCCAATGGTGATCAAAGAACACCCACATAGCTGCTTGAAGGAAAGATTTTTTTTCCTCTACAAGCTTCTTGTTCTTTCAGTACCAACTTACTTTCTTTCACCGGTAAGTCAGAATCACATACGGCACTACTACAAAATGCCACTCTGCAGATTCATTTGACCCCTCCTCAGCATGAACCCCCTGTGGTTCCAGTCCCCTGTATCTGTAGGGCTAACTAGACTGAATCAGCAGAGGCTCTCTAGAGTCTGCACTAGCTTAGACACCACAGTTCTATGGCTACCTCTACTATATGGATAGGAGTTGCAGATTTGAGCCACTTCTCTATTGTCTTAAATCATTATTTAGTTCTTACATGGTAGTGGTTTTCCCTGCTCCATTATGTCCCAGAAAGGAGGTGATTTGTCCCTCATAGAAGTTAAGTGTGAGACCATCTACAGCAACTTTCTTGCCATCACGGTAAACCTTGACCAGGTTCTGGATGGAAACACCAAGACTCAGATGTACCGGCTCTTCTTCCTTGCAGACTGGAAGAAAACACAAGGTTGAGAAATATGATAGATTTTAACAGAAATTGCATGGGAGTTGTAATAGACATCACATCCTTCCAAGCCTGTGAACCTGAGCTACCTAAAGAACTGACCACATTTCTTCCTCAGAGACAGGAATCTTTCACTGAAGATTTATTATTTATCTATTTTCTCTCTCCTGGGCTAATCTGGGAGCTGGAGATCTCCAGTGTTATCAGGGTCAGCAAAAATACAAGGACTTCTCAATTCCATGAGCCTGGCATATCCAGCTGCACTCAGGTTGGCAAAATACCTTGGGTTTATATGGATGCATGTACCTGATCAGCATACCCAAACTCTGATAGCAAAAGGGTGACCAATTTCACCTATCCATGCCAGTACTACTCCTGCTGTCCTTGGACTCTTATTTCAGAAAAAGGTAGACCTTAACACTTCACTTCAGAAAGGCTCCGTGTCCAGCACTTACCTTCTGAAGACCCCTTCTGGTCAGGATGGGGGTGCTGCCTGTCCTGTGGTTCCTCCCCAAACCAATAGGACTTTGTGAAAGGGAAGTACCAGGGTCTGGGAATCCCATACTGACCTAAAAACAAAAGCATTACATGAGCCTGAGTGCATCTGTCCCTTTTATTAGATTTCAGGACAAGAAGGGAAGTACTCCAACCCCAGTAGGCCTCCAGATGAGGCAGGACTATGAAGAAATCTTTCTATACGAAGACACTGACAGACCCTGGGTAAGAGACATCTAACTTCACTTCAGAGTTAAAAACCTTATGCTGAAAAGTGCTAAGTAGCACATGTGGTACTGATACCCTTGCCTGCTCCCTTGCCACACAGTCTGTGAACTTTAGAGGAGGGAACAAGTGGAGTACAGAAAAGCTTCTGGGGCTAGATCACCCATGGCCACAATGGGGTCATGCCTCTGTGCTGGGCAACACTCACTGCTAGCAGCAGGCAACAACCTTGCTCTGGCACTGGTTTTGCTCCATGACCTTTATAAAGCTCTGCTTAAAAATGGGCCAAATTTGCATCTTAGCAAATGAAAAAGGCAAAAGGATTTATTTAAAAGCCTTAAGACATTATTATCCCTCAGAAGTAGACCTTACCTGGAAAGACAGATTCAATGTACCAGGTCATCACTCCATACAGGAAGGTATCAAACAGCATCATGACAGCTGATGTGGTGATGCTAAAGCCATCTTCTTCCAATGGGCTCTCAAAGAAGTTGTCCCACTGAACACCAACTCCCTGCTCCTCAAACAGTGCAAAGTACTCACAACCGAAACCAAAGGCTACTGGAGACAGCAGGCTCTGAAAATGGGAGGCATGAACATGCACTGAGTTTTTTACATCTACTCTCCAACTAGTCATCTCAGTCATGGCACAAGACTAAGGGACATTGTCCATATGAAAAGTCAAAGTTCCAAGGACTATCACTGTAGTTTGCAGATACGGAGTGGTAGATTTGGTCTAGGTTCCAAGAGGCCTGAAATCTCTACAGGACCTCCATCCAGAATTGTTTGTCTCCCTATCTTCTTTCCTTTACTCTTTGGATTTTCCTGCAAGGGAACAGGTTGCTAACAGTCACCCTCTCTGTACAGGTAAGAAGTGCTGTGCAGAGGAAAGGCACGTGGTTCATTCAGCCTGCATGTCTGTGGTACAGTATCATAGCATACAGAGGTCAAGGCAGCTTAGTCCAGCTGCATTACTTCTACTACCAAAGCCAACAAAACACTCCCAGCAGCTTCTACCAGGTTCAGCAAACCTCTTTATCAAGCCCAACCCTGATAGACTCTTACACTGAAAATTAACTTTCCATTGCCACTTTCCCACTGTAACAGTATCCAGCTAGAGAGCTGCCATACTGATGGTGACCCAATGCCCAGGAGAGTTTCATCAAGACTCACCGCAAAAACCTTGAGTGAGAAGCTGATGTGGTCCTGCCAGGCAACACACAGCACATAAGGCAGGTACAGTGTGAAGTAGACAATGCCCCCACAGGCAGCTGCCAGGTTGGCCCTGGAGAACACGGTGCTGATGAGGAAGCACTGGAGGATGGTCACAACACCGAAGATTGAGAGGAAAACGAACACCACACTAGGATCGCTATAAGGCAGCAGATTCCCCATCTGGCAGGAGAACAATAAGTGCATTAGGTTTTGAAAAGGTTCTCCCAGGTACCTGTTATAGGGAGCTCTGGAGAGGTGCTGCTCAGGGGAGGCAGGGCTTCCTGCAGTTTGCACAAAAGCCTTTTCAGAAGTGAGGCAGTACCAGAGGCATCTTTTCAAGAGAAATGAATCTACAACATTTGCTCCTGCTGTTTTCAGCCACACAGTCCAGTTATTCCAAAATCCTGTTCCACACACATCCCAAACTCCTCCCTAGTGTGTCAGTGCAGACCACTGCTTAGCAGGCTCTAAAGGCTCTAGATTCTGCTGCCACAGGCCAAACCAGGTAACTCACCTTCAAGATCAGCACCAGCAGTCCTGCACTCATCAGGAGAGGTACAAGGCTGCTAATGAACCAGCTTAACCAAAGGATGCCATTATCAAGTCCCATAATCCTCATTGTTTCTTTCAGCCGGGCTTCCTTCTCATACACAATGCCCTTAATTATCACAGCCACTGAGTAGATCCAAGCTAGGGTCATGAAGAGAGGCATGGAGCGGCTCATGACACGTAGGAATCTGAGAAAATGAAGGAAAGGGGCCAGGAGAACCGAGTAAGAAACAACCTGCAACTTCAGATACCACTTCAAGGACTATCAGAGCATGGTGACAGCTAAGGCTTCACTGCTCAAAGCAGCTGATGTGCAAAGCCTGACACAGGATCCATATCTCACCATGAGGTGAGGCAGATGGATTTAGAGCACATCACCAGTTAGGAGTGAGAGCTGGAGCTGCAACTGTCACTCAGTGGAAGAGTGGGGGCAAAGAACTGTCCTGCCTGGGGACTGCTCTCAATTGCCTTCTTTTCCCTCCCCTGTTCCTGTCTGCTTTTTTCCCCAGTGCTATTTTTGCTTGCATCAGATGTGGGGATATGGTCACACCTCCGGAACGTACTCTCTATGTTCAACTCCAGTACTCACAGTCCCTCTCCTGGGCAGGACTCCGCAAGTCATTACATATTCCAAATCCTCCAGTGGGTGCCCCAATTCTAGGGATTAGGAACACTATGGAGACTGCCTCCTCACTGGTAATAGGGACATAAACCATGCCTGAGGCAAAAGCCCATGCCTCCCAAGCTCATCCTCCTGGGAGCTTTTGAAGCAGCCTGCATACATACATGTCATCCACGTAACATGGGTAGGGCATCTGCTGCACATAAACTCCTGTCTTCTTCTCTGTGCCTGTCTGAACCCTGATGATGGCCTGTTCTACCACATCCTGCAGGTAGACAAAGCCTCCCCAGACATAGCGCATGTCCTCAAAGGGGTCAGCACGGGGACCAGGATCCCAGTACCTGCACCAAGGGAACAAGACTTTCCATTAGAAATCCTCCTCACCCCATCCTTTGTAAGAAATTGATCCTAAGGCAGGATGTCAGGGCTCACCCATCCTTGATCTTGTTGGTCCTTTCCACATTATCAATGTCCATCCGTATCTTGTATTTCACATGTTGAGGAAGGTCTGTGCTGTCAGGAGCTATTTCAGTGAAGACTATGCCAGCCCAGAACCTCCTTTCATCCAGAAGTTCCAAGGACTTGTTAATGAGCCGAACTTCTGTGGGCACAGGCTCCAGTTTGTCCAAGTTGACACACTAGACAGGGACAGAATTAGAAGCATCTATGGGATACACTGCCAAATCACAATGTACTTTGTTTAGTTGTGGGGTGGAGGGAAAGAATAGAACACTCCAATGATAATATCACGCCCAAGAAAAAGACAACAGCATCAGACTATTTTGTAATGGTTTGTCGTAGCCCAGCAAGTTGCAAGACTTGTCGCTGCTTCTGCACCTACCAGTCAAATATGTATCAATGAGAAATACCCCAGCTAAGGCATCTCCTCTACAAGAGGTTAGACAGCACTGCAGTATTACTTATAGGATCTCATCCAAGTATCAATTTCCATATACAGTCTTATTTTGTCTGTTACCAATAAATCAAGTCTGATTCAAAGCCTCTAAACATCGGTTAGAGGGACCTAAGGCTTTGGACCAGGCTCTTAACAGGCCATAGCCTGCTCCTGTTCACACTCATCTCCCAAGCTGATGAGGTAAAAAGTAGAACTAATTTTGTTCCTTCAATTTAAAGCAGCTTCTAGCTTCACCACAGTCCTCAGCTAAACCCCAGACTGAAGTATGAGCTGCTACACTTCCGGAGACAGCAGCAGCTTTCAGTCATGCAGTAACAGAAGGGCAGGAAACCACACGCAGTGAAGAAAGCAAGAACTTCAAAAACAAGTTAGATTCCTACATCTGTACTTAGGCATCTGAATAAATTATCATTTTCTCACATGCTACTCAGCCCTACTAATGCCTGTATCCAGAAAATGGATGGAGGAACATCTATGTTCCCTTTCCAGAACACCCAACTGCATGAGTGGAGATCAAGCTGCTGCCCTCCCCCAGCAGCTTGCCCACACTAACAGGATCTCACCTCCATGAAGCGGGAGATGGTCTGGATAGCCCGGTCTGTCTCATTGAAGGCATCCACCCAGGTGTACACAGAGCTATTTTCTGTCTCAAAGTCCTCTGGACTGTTTGACAGGAAACGAGCAACATCCTCCACTGTCCAGTTGGAAGCTGGCAAGTGCAGATCCCAGAGAACTCTGCTTTTCAGCAACGTCTGCAAGTATATTGTTTTCAAAGAAGAAATAACTGTGAGAAGTAATGTTAGATTCCTCTCTCATGACAAAAACAAGCACTGCAGGGAAAACAGTTTAAAAAGTGCAGGTAGAGGGCTTCTGTCATACTGAGAGGATCAGCACAGAGGTGCCCTTCCCCTCACCTTCCCTTTGAGAAGGATGTGCCTCCCTCAGTACAGTTACACCATACCAGTGTGCTTTGCAGGCTGGCTGCCTGCATGTCCTGCCACCCCTCTCCCAAGAAGAGGGCAGCAGAGAGCAGTGCACAGCTTTGCACCCCACACATGCAAACCAGGGAAGAGGGAGATGCTTTCCCAGCAGAAATGCATTTGGCTAATACGGGTTGCCTAGCTCTGCTCACTTCTCCCAGAAAATTCTCTCCTCCTGACTGGGAGGGAGAGTGACTGAGGCATGGCTGAAGGCTCAATGGTCACTGTGCTGAGCAGAAATACCAGCACCAGAGGCCAGGTGATTTTCATATTTTGCTTTTGTGCCATCAGGGCTGGCTGAAGCAGCCCTATACAGCCATGATGTCCTGCTTTTGTCCTCCTGTCTGGGACAGTGCTTTCTCACGTGGTTTAACTGCTAACTTTCTGAGGACAGGCTACTGTATGCACAACATCTAGCACAAATGCACTGAAACAGAAACCACTCCACTGGGCAGACAATGTAAGGCCAGGCAGGAAGGGAACAGTAATTGTAAATTATATAGTTGAAATGAAGTCAGGGAGATAAAAATAAAAACCTGCACAAGAGAGAAAACTGCAAAAATCCTTAGGATTAAGAAGAGAAAGTGGATTTTTTGCCACAACAAAAATGAAAGAGAGGTAAAGAGCTTCCCCATACCCTGCTGTTATCAGCAAACCAGAAAGTAGTGGGTCACACAGTTACAAAAACAGCTTTGCAAACTGGAAAAACCAAACAAAGCTAGGAAAGAAAAACATACAAACAGGAAATCCAAGCAAACAGGACTTGGATGTGCTGTGCTCTCTTCTCATTTGGTCTCCAAGGTTAACTTCTGCCACCATGCCCGCAGGGAAATGGCTCAACCTCATCTTGTTCAAGTCCAGCATTAAAGCTCCTTAACCTTAGGAGCACGTGTTGCCCTTCCTGAAGTTCACAGGTACATTAGCATCAAGCTATAAGTGGCAGGGATGGGCAAGCAAAGCACTCCCCTCTCTCCCTCAGCAGGAAGAAATATGCCAAACAGATTGTACAACCCAGAAAGCTGAGAGACGATGGCCGCTCAACCCAGAAGCACGGCAGCTGAAGGGGATGCTGTCTGGGAGCTGCCAAGGCACTGACAATGAAGTACTCCTGCTTGTGTCAATGTCAACAGGCAACAACAAAGGGAGCCCTGTTACTACACTGGTACAGAGAAGACCAAATTGCTGAGAAGATCAATAATTAACTACCAGAGGCAACAGGATTAACAAGCAACATAAAATATGAAACTATAAAAACCCAGAGCTCTGTAAAATTAAAAAAAAATAATAGAGCAACATTCACTTTTCAGAGGACACCCCTGCAAATCAATGTTTTTTGAAGCATTTTGCAACAATCTGTTCAACTGTCTCTGTAGCTCTAGTATGTCATGTAGACGGAGAAGTGCAACAGGGCAGGTCACAGATTATTCAGCAGAGCGTTACACTGGGGTAAAAAAGGAATGAATTTCAAGGTTTGTAAGACCTGAAGAGGTCTCTGTTCACAAGAAGCTGCACTGTAATACCCAACCTTGTCGCAGAGACTGCTGAAAAACTACTCTACACTGGTCCCTCTGTTTCTTGATGCCAGTTTGGCATCACTGGGCTTCCAAAGACATCAGCACAGGGTGCAAAGATCCACTCCTCAGAGCTGCACTTGAGGAACCATGGCAAAGCACTCATGACACATTAGGGCAATGCTGTGGATAAAATAGTACATTTCCCAACAAGGGCAGATTAGAATTGGGTGTTAAATGTGCACTGCTCCTGTTTGCAGGAGACTGTTACATGAAGGAAGGAATGCCTAGATTAATGCAAGATCAGTACAATCAAAATCTCTTTCAAGAAGGGGTCCCATCCACAATATTTATCTGACCAATTCAGCACCAAAGCACCATCTAAAATAAATATTTCATCACTTATTGCAAAAAAAAACAACCCAAAACAGTGGTGTTTCAGGCAAAGACAGCATACTGACCCGAATGAGATCCATTTCCTGACTACTTTCCATAAATGTCCAAATCTTTGGGCTTATCTCCTCCCACATTCCCCCAAGGTCACGAAACACACCCAGCTCCTGGAATGTCCTGTTCACCTGTCACAAAGAGGAGAGGAAGGTTATTTCCAAAAGCTGGCAGAGACCCATCATGGGCTGAGAAGGTGCATTGAGCCTTCAACAGTAAGTGCATGGCAGGTGAGAGATTAGGGAGGCTGTGCTTTTGCAGGCAATCCTTTCTAGGCTTGTGTATGGTTCCAAGTTAACTAGAGAGGATCAGCTGCACAGCCAGAGGACATAGCTAATGCTAAACTATCAGACAACAGGGCTAGAGTTACCTCAGACATGACCTTCCTTACGGCTGGCGTATCTGGAGTGTACAAGATCTTCCCAATCAGCAAGGGTTTCAAAGCCCTCCAGATAATCCTGGAAAGCGGGCTAGATTCCAGGTTCTTCATTAGCTCATTGCAGTAGGGTGCTGAGAAAGAGTACAAAGGTGAGTGGTTGAACAGCACAGTGATGACTGCAGAAGGCATAGGAACAATCAAAGCTGAAAGCAAAGCATTTATCAGACACAAATCCCCTCCTTTACTGAAAAGCTCCAGAAAAAGCCCATTTAGCCCAAGCCTGCACAGCCCATCCAGTGAACAAGGAGCAACCAGGTAGCCTCCAACATAAGAGCCACAGTACTAGTTCTGCAACACTACCACAACCCCAGAGCACAGCACAAACAACATTTGTCCAGAAAAGGTCAGATTTCCAGAAGCTGCACATGACTCTGCTCCCTCTCTCACTAAAAGAGGTCCACTGCACAGCATACTGTGGACTCTACAGAAGGTCTTTGGGAGACTGCAAGTTGGTAATTTACTGGCCTTAAGGGACTATGCAGGACAATATGCACATGACTTTCTAAAACAGTAGTGAATATGTCCCTCAGGACCAGCTGCTTTCATATGTGGAAGTTGGGAAAACACTAGCAATGATAATCATGAGAGAGATGGGATGTCAGACCATGCCATTGTTACACTTACTTGTAGAGTTATCATAGAAGTTAATCACATCATCTTCAGTGCTGTTGCCTCCAAACAGTGCTTTGTAATTGTTATCCTCATACCAGTTGAGGGATTTAATTTTGAGCCCTCCACCCTCAGGATGGCCACACACGATGCGCGACACAGCCTGATAGATCTGCGTAGAGGAGTTTGAGGCATTCACATTGGTCAGGAACATCACCTCTTGCCTCATGTCACTCCAGCTCCTCATGCTCAGCAGCTGGAGGGGAAGGGACAGAAAAGAATGGAAGCAAGTATCAAACATTAGTAAAAGGAGAAGTTCTTTCCTTGTGCCTTCAAACCACAGAATAGATTTTTGAACAGATGAGAATCCCCCTGAACACAATATCAAAGCTAAGAACCGGGGAAAACATTTCCCCACCAACAGAATGAAAGACTGTAGAGGGAAATACCTTCTTTGCAAGTGCTTGGAATGTATCCCTGCCAAGTTCTTTATTCTTGAGTTTTCTCCTCCAATGCTGTGTGTGGCTCCTGGCCTCCCTGCCCTCTAACACAGAAGCTGCTTGTCCTCCTTGTTGCACAATGACTGACATTCCACAGGGGTACCCTCACAAGGACAGGTGGGGTGGGGTACATCGAGTCAGAATAGGAATTAAAGGAACAACACCAAGTGACTGCAGCTCATGGGTCACAAACTGGATGAGCCACAGGGACAGCAGTGTCACCTGGCACAATTCCACCAAGCCTTCACTGATTTACACCAGACAGCCAGTTTGACCTCCCAAACTGGCATCACTTAACCCTGCCCCAGAAACTCCTTTTCCCATTGTCAACAGCATTCCCAGAAAATCTTTGAAAACATGCCCTGCTGCAGCCAGGAGCCTGAATCACAGCATAAGCTTTGCACACAGCCAGTCACAGCAAGGAGCCTTCTCCTGGTCAGCTGACCTGATATGACAACATACAACCAGCCAGAACAATTAGTACCTCTAGACTCATTTGAGTGGCATAAGCCAAACAATGTGCCTGCAATGTGCCATGAACAAAAGCACCTTGTCCTCAGCCTGAGATACCCACTGCATTAATGCATTAACACTTGGGTATGGACAAGCTCACCCCAACAGGAAAAGCAACCCACCTGCATGACCAGGTTTCATGCTACACTGGACTGGAGTGTTGCTTTGAGACCCCCTATCTTGAGATATCAGAACATTATCTCTTTGATGTTGACAATAAGTGGATGTTATGAAGAAATAAGACAAAGGCAAGAATCTAGGATACTTCCTCTAAGTAACTTTTCAGCTTTCATTTATTTTCAGCTCACTTCTAGTTCCTAAGCCTCAATTAATTTCTTCCATGGTAAACTCCTAGAATTTAGAGCATCCACAAATATTTAACATCCAACATCACAGGAAAGAACCTCTTCTCTCTCCTTATCTGGCTATAGTCAGTTCCATTTGGTGTCATACGGTTTTGGTTTTAGTTTTTACTGCAAGAGACAGTGAACATTTAATCTCTATCTCCTGTTCATGTGCCACTCAACTCTGTAAGTTTTTGTCATATCCCCAACTTATCTCTTTTGCAAGCTGAACATTCTCAACCTATTCCCTTGTTCCTTTTGTGAAACCCATTATCCTTCTACATGTCCTAACTGGCCTTCTCTGAACTTTATTTCAGTTCTACTAACTCTTTTCAGAGAACAAGACCCTAGATCTGTATTCCCTATCAAAGGGTTTTGTATAGTATCATGGCAAAGTGCTACAGCTGGTTCTCTATCCCCTTTTAAGTGTTTTCTAGAATTTTATCTGATTTCTTGACTGCTGCTGAAATATCAAGTGACAGTAACTTGGACGTTCTTACTATGCTCTCCATAACAGGCACATGCACTAAACAGGGCAAGGAGAGCTGCTGAGACACCTATTTGTAGCTGCTCATCAACTGCATCGCAGAAGCAACTTCAGATGCTGTGCTCCAACTGCCCTCTTTTCAGAGACAATAACAGAATCAAAGACCATCTGCCACTTTTGCTCACTGTGCATTGGCCTCTCACCTTTGTTTAAATAAAATGCAGAGAAGTCTAAGACAGCTGGTGAAGCCAGCCAGCAACAATGCTGAAAGCAGCAGTGTGCTGGAACAATTCAATCCAAGTTCACCCAAGGAAAGCACAGTTAAGACTCTTTGGCCTTACAGTGGGAGGTAAACCTGACCCTTTGTGTGACCCATCTCTAGCACAGTGCACATTTTAGATGCGCCAACATCTGGATAAAAATTCTTGATGCTAAGTAACAGCTACTATATGCCACCTATACAATGGGCCTTGATTTTCAGATACTTAAAAGCATGTGACACATTGATACAATGGAAGACAGCTGTGAAAGAGAGCTGTGGAAGACAGCACTCATCAAAAGCCTGAGTGTGCAAATGTCCAGATTGACTGATTCAAGTGTACTTTCATTTCCTTGGCTACTCACTACTGCCTTTGCCTGCAGCCTGGTGCCACTCAACCCAGCTCAACAGGTTCAGGTGACCTACAGGACACCAGCATCATGGAACATGAATGAAAACCGTCACACAACTGTATTTGTTTGTTACGTATGTTCATGCAGATTTTTGTATTTGATGATTTTTTGATGCCAAGGCTGTATTTCAGGTGTGACATTTTGAGCATGCAATTCAAAGGAATCCCTTGGGGAGTTTTTGGTATCTTAGCTAAAACAGCTCATTTTTGCTCAGCAAAAAGGCAGCTGCTTTAGCTAAAGTACCATAAACTCCCATAACATGATGAGCAAAGGTACTCAAACAGCAGGTGCAACTAATTCCCATGAACATATGGGACCATATGAACATTTAACCATCTTAAAGAGGGACTGCATTTGCAAATACATTTCTACATATTATTTTGAAACAGCTTGAGCAAGGAACTTTAATTCATCTTTGGCACCAGCATCTCTACAATTTACATGCAGAGCTGATCTTTTTACCCTCTGGAAGCAAATAAGTCAAACATGACGGGTTACTAAGCTATTTCTACTCCCAGACATCAGACCTGGCTCCCTTTAGTTTTTTTAAATAGTTGTCCTTGGTCTTGGTGTTTAATCTGTCCTCCTAGAATTTGATTTAAAGAGTCCAAGGACACAGATCCAATCAATCCCAATACTCAAAGACAAATATTTTGTTCAGACCATTTTCTAATTAAAATTCCCTGCTAGAAAGGCTCCTAGACATGGCACAAACAATAGTTCTCTCCACCCCCTCAAGCTGCTGCCCTTTGAAACAAGGGAGCAAGTCCCTCCTTTTCACAAAGAAATCCGCCTGACAGACAATAAGTAACTTGCGGTCAAGCCATCTGGAGCAGCTCATGCTGTACACAGAGCAAAAAGCTGCCTTTGTTTGCACAGCAGGGCAGAATAGAAGGCAGTCCTACCCCAAACAGCTGCCAAGCAAAAGGCACGTTACCCTGGGACATTTTCGGCCACATCAGCAAACTGAGTATCACGTGGTTTCAATTATTTTTATCCCAGACAAGAAAAAAAGCCAAGCTTAAATGACGTAACAGGAAACAGCTGTAGTCAAACTCTGAAGGGCAGCCTCCCTGCTAGCAGCAAAAGCTCTCCTCCCATGGTCCTAACTGAAGCTGATCCTGGAATCACCTTAATTTCAATGTGAAGGGGGCTGTGCAGCAGGTTGTAGGGCTCGGGGAGGGGTGCACATCAGGAATTGCTGGCTGGCATGGCGCAGGCTCCCGGCAGCTGCCCCTCCATGGGAGCGAGGCACAGGCTAACCTGGAGTGACCCGCTCTGGTGCATGCTCCCAGAGGTTACTGCCGGTCATGGCGGGAGCTCACTGCCCTGATGCAAAGGCGGAAGACTAGCAAAGGGAGGAGGAGGCAGCAGCATTGTTTAGCTTAGATGGAGGTGGCGGCACTGTTTAGCTTAGATGGTTGTGATTTCTGCTCCAGGGAGAGAATGTTTTTGACTGAGAGCAGCACTTCAAAGTCAGAGCCAGACAAAGAAACAAGGATAAGTTTCTGGCTCAACAACCACCCCCTACCCCACAAATTTGGGCTTCTGATTCATACTTAGGTACGCAGGGCTTTTTTTCTTAATCCATCATTTCACCTGCGAAAACAAATACTTGCAGCCTCTAGAATGTCTGTTTGACTGTGCAAATCACTGCTTATGTTTACTGTTGCAATGTTGTTGTGTGAGTGCCCCATAAGACTGGAAAGCAATCTCTGGCCCAAAAAGCAAGATAGATAAAGAGGAAACAGTAGCCTACCACTACTAATTTAAATTATAACAGTCACAGCACCTTTTACACACACCATACTCTTACTGCACAAGAAACCCAGTAGATACAACCAAGAAATAACCGTGACGGGGGTTGGCACCTGGATGGAAAAAAAAAACGGAAAGGAAAGCCTCAATATGTAGTTTGCAAGGCACTACCTGGCAGCAGATGTACTGCGAGCCCAACATTGTGCCGCTGCTGAGAAGGCACAAAAAGTACAGAAAATGTCCTAATTTCTGTTATGGTATTTGTAACTTGAAGTGCCAAGAGGTTGCAAAGTGCATGCTGCCTGCACTGACACAGAGAGAAGTTTCAAAACAAACCAGGGATTTGACTTGGAGTTGCCTTTTGTACTCGATCACAGGCTAAGATAGGAACCACAGTGGTGTGTCCTGACACAAAGACTCTTCTTACCTCTTTAACAAGCCTCCCAATGCTCTCTCTCAAAGTTTCCAGAGTTTCTGACAGATCCCATAAGGAAGAATTGAAAGACAGTTGTCTCTGCAGGGAGAGAGAAACAGAAACTAGAAGTTACTGCAAAGCACAAATGAAGAAATAAAACAGACATTCTTCTGTAGAGCAATTAGAACTGTTTACATTGGTGGGTAAGACAGAGATGGCTTTCTGTGTAACCTCGAACTTAAAATACCATGGGCTTCTGCACCCTGCAGTGTGCTAGGATCACCCCTTTCTCTTTTCACAGGTTAAGTACACAGATGCCATAATCAGAACCGTAACAACAAAATGTTAAATGGATGCACACACACTTACAATGCAAAGGATGCTTGCATTCCAAGTCACAAAGCAAGGACAGCCTACAGGGTAGCATGTGAAATCCTGCAAGCCAGTGCTAAAATGGGGATGTGAAGTCAGTACAGTGGAGGAAATGACAATTTGGTGGGTACAAATTTTCACTGAGACTACACAGATACCAGCTCAGACAAAGGACTCCCTACTGCAGTGTACATTGTCATCATCCAAGTCTCCCATCAGGCCTTGATGTTCTTTACCCAAACCAAGGGTGTATTTTAAAACGAACAGCTTCCAGGAAATAGCTGGCATGCACTGTCACCAAAGTCTGATAGGCTTCCAGAAGTGGAAGGCTAGCTTTCAGGAAACTATTTGCCACATTGAAGATTACTCCTTGTTTCCAATTGATCTACATGTAGCTGGTGGCCTGGAGTTTGGTTTGTGGGGTTCTTTTTCCCTTCTATTCACATACCTTGCATGGAAAACATTTGGTCACAATCCTTGTTTCAAGGGAATGAAGATTAAAATAAATCCCTAAGATGTCAAATTAGTAGCTCCATGTTGCAGCATTTGAAAGCACACTAAAGTTAGAGCATTCCAACACAAAGATGATCAGTCAGGGTCCTTGATTTTAGTATACATCTGTTGAGCTGAATCTCTTTTATTTTTCACATCTTTCCTGGGGAAATTTCTGGAAACAAAGTTGGGAGGTTTCCACTTGTTCTACTTGATCTGCTGGAGATGGGTAAGACCTGGTAAGTGCCAGCTGGTATAAATGGGTACTGTTCTGCTGATGCGTTAAAAATCCAGCAAACTTTCCTGAGTGCACAGTTAAGACTTTGCTCCAAAGCCAGTTGCAAATTCAGGGAGGATTCTCTAACCTCTACAGATCTCTACTAAACACAGTCCCCTTAAAGTCTGGATAAAAATCTCCACAGGCTTAAACCTTCTGGAAATATTTAAAGAAGTTTAGCCAGGAAATATCAAAGCTACATATCTGCCTACATATCCCACTACAACATTAGCAGTAAGATGAGCTAGAAAGTTCCAGGTTCATGCATAACAAGAGATGGGTTTGTTCAGCTCCAGATACTTCATCAATCTCCACACAGATTTGTGTTCACTGCATCCAGAGGCGATTCAGGGACAGGGTGGATGAGGGAAAGTTTTCTGAAGATACTAATTGGTTCAGAACAGTGAAAAGTCAAAATCCAATTGCAAAGGATTAGTGAACATCCTCCTACTGAGACACCATTACAAAGTGCCAGACAAAATTCAGCACAGCAAAGTAAAGTACATAGGGAAAAGACAGTTCTACCTAAAGATACCCATTGTATGGCCCTGAATTAGCTACTTACACTCCAAAAGAGAGATCTTAGAAGTACAGACCAACATAAACATAAATCCACAATGCAATCCTGGTTCTCAAGTACTATATGCAATTTTGGGTTCTCCATCTCTGAAGGAGCTCAGGTACAAAGGCCATGATTCAAGGTAAGAATGGTTTTTGAAGGAAGAATAGACCACAGTTCTTCTAATGGGATGTGTAAGAACAAACAGAGGTTATGACAAAGGTCTGTAGTCTTACAAGTAGGATGGGGAATGGAAGTGGGATGATTGCCTTCTGTGCCTCATCATACAGGACTAGAAAACTGCCAGTGAAATGATCAGTTTAAAACAAAACCAAAGGAGCTTCTGCCTACACAACTTAGTCAAAACAGAAAAAATCAATAGACTCTACACAATGCTGAAAGTATTGTGAGCTTGAGAAAGACTTAAAAGAATTAATTGAACATAAAAATCTTACCAAATGCTACTAAACAACAGAATCCCAGCAGTAGATGACAAAGTCTGGGTTGCAAGCTACTGAAGAACAGAACATGACACTGAAGAACTGTTGCTATGTTTTCCCCAATGGTTGCATCCTTTCACATGCCTCCATTAAGAGCCAGTGCTGAACACTGAGGACCTGAGCTTAACAGGACTTTTTCCTGACCTAGTACGTAAGTCTTAGGTGAATCAAGGAGCTTGCAAGCTTCACTCTGAAATGTGAGGAGTACCCATCTATCCTTTCATACCACAGCACCCCGACCTTTCTTCCCTAACAAATTCATATAACTTCAGGATCATTTCTCACCAGAACTTGCAATAGTATCATAGATATGGAGAAAATCTTACTCTATCACTTCTTGAACCTCAA
>WEIU01024148.1:0-20184 GCA_013389925.1 Aegithalos caudatus
TTGAGATTTATTTGCACAGATCGATCAAAAGTGAATGTCAGAAAACCATCTGTCAGTCACAGCTTGAAATGTCTTTTAAAGGTTTTTTAAACCTTTTAGGTTGATGAGAACTTTACATTTCTCTCTCACAAGTTGACCTGGTACATGGATCTTTCTGATATCACGGTTGAATTGCTTCAGCATGCTTGATTGTGTGCTGCCAAAAAGGTTCATCTATCACCTGCAGCTAGAGCAGATTTCAGCAGAGTGAGGGTTTGCAGGTGCGGAATGGGAGATTCTTCTGCTCTTCAGGTTTGCTATATGAACTCAGTATAATGAGTTAAGTTTCTTTTTTTTCTGGCATAGTGTCTGCCTCTAAATTCTTCTCTGCAAAAGCCTAAGGCTTCGAAAGTTTCCCCAGGTGTCAGATCCAGCAGAGAAGTTCTGGTGGTGAATCCACATAAGTCATAGCTCTCCCTGGGAGCTGTGAGCCTCCCTTAGCTCAGTCTATCTGCAAACACTGCATGAGCACCTGGTGTGAATCTTACTAAACATTCTTTCAGAAAGAACTGAATCAAATCTGCCCCTCTACCAACAATTTGCAGGCTTTTGTTTGCCATAAGTCTTGTATTTTCAACTCTTGTTATCAGAGTGATTATTTCTTTTAAAGAGGTTTGAGAGATCATTTGTGGGGGCTACCATAGGGAAAAAAATCTGCTCAATTTATGTAGTTTAGAACAAATAATGATAGAAGTGGTACATTGATTTATTAATGACACAGAATCAACCAGGAATGAGCAAGATAAAATTCAGATCCATATGAGCCATATAACAGATAAACAACAATAACAGACACGTTAAAAAATGATAATGAACACCTTTTCAAATACCTTCTCTAATGAAAGGTCTCCAAAAGTCTAGTACTCTCCATCGGTATTCACAGTTAATTGCAGTGACCAGCCATGTGGGTCATTAGACCCTTTTCCCCTTCAGGGAGAACTCTCCACAGCTGTAAACTTCTCCTTCCCTAAAAGATGTGTGTGCTCCAGCTGTGCCTTTCCCCATCACTCCCAGCTATCCATGTACCAACTTGAGAGCACCCTGTTGACTTCACAGGAAAAAGCATGGGTTTTTGCATGCTACATCCTGAACTGTTGCTCCCCTAACTTCATGTAGGCTACTTGTAGTGTCCAATGGAGAACAAAACAATACTCTTTCATTAGCTAATGATTTTTTTAAACCCTTGGTATTTGAGACTACAACATGAGTCTCAAGTGCCTGAGCAACCTTACTATGAACCACGGTGTTCAGAGCTCTCAGGAAACCATTGACTTTCTATTATTATTGGGTAATTGTTTGCACAAAGAGTGTTGTGAATTTAAACTATAAATTTCTGGAATGACAGCCTTTAATAATCTGAAAATTAAGACTTTAATAATCTGAAAATTATTTTGATACCCTGAACATGTGCTTTGTGCTCCTGTTCCACTGAATGCAAAAATGCAAACAGAAACAGCCTTCCATGTCAGGTGAAGTGTATATATTACCCTTATTTTTTGTGATAAATAGAACATAATTAACATGGGAAATTCTAATCTAACTAAGATTTTCTACAAGAAAACATGCTATAGTTTCTGGCAGTATAAATGTACATAGCTCTGTTTTCTTTTGAACTGCTTGTTTGTATCAGTAGGTAACAATTATATCAATTTACTTCAGTCATATCCAATATACAGAAATCCAAAGAGTATATAATTGATTAAGTTCAAAACATGAAAAAAAATTCTGAGATTTGTTGGCCAAATCCATCTCTATTTTGAGACAAATACAGATATAGCTGCCCATGTACCAAAAGTGATCATAATTTACATGTTATACATGTGTATATAAGTGTAAGATAACAATGACATGATAGTGGAGCAAGTATAATGACTAACATAAGATGTATAATGAATATTTGTATGGCAATATTTTGTAATACGGGGGAGTATTTTTCTTCCTAGATTTCTGGCACGTGCAATCCTGCTTCATCTTCATGTGCTAACCAGTTTCAGTTTATTCTCATACTAAACTGGGATGAAATAAGCTTTATTTACCACTTGCACTGGTTTTGAAAAACTTACTTTTTATATATATATATATTTAAGTGTAAAAAGGTATTTTCTTTACCCCTAAAATTAAATATGTGATGAAATCTATGAAATCTCCACTGAGCCATTGGAGACTGAATTTGACACTGGACTCAGTTCTGAAGTGTCAGAAATTAATTTGTAAATAAGTCATATATATAACCTGGTATAACAAATATGCCTGAAGACATCTAGCATAGACATCTAGCACTTTCAATATCAGCAAATGTGTGCAAAATATAATTTGGGGAAGCAAGATATATTCACATATATATTAATATAGTTCTATTCCTCTCTTACCTCATCATAACTGTTATTAAGTAATTTATATATCCTGACATTCATCTTCCTAGAGAACAAGTGAAGTGATTTAAAACAAACTTATCATTTGCTAGGAGACAAATATCGGGGAGACTGAAACAGATGAGAGAGAGGCCTTGTGCTAAATTTAGATGAGCTAAGGTTAAACCCTATTGATCAAACATCATGGCTTGAGAGAGTGATTATGAAAAGGTTTTATATAATTAGTATTATATAAGCTCAGTAGAAAGGACTGTTAGGAAGGAAGTTATCAGAAGTAATACTGACAGGCTTTGCAAATGCTATGCAGATGTTTGATTTGTCTTTGCATGACTTTGTCCATCTCTGCAAAAGGGTTCTTTAATACTGAGAAGAATATTATGATATCCTTTCTAATTCTAAAGCAGTTTTGGAAAAAATCTTGCGAATAATCCTTGTTCATAATGCACCATCTCATATGATTTACAAAAAATTAATAATAACAAAACATATGTGTAGGATCAGGTGTAGATATTAGAGGAAAATTTTGACATAAAATCAGAGAATAATTGCTAATTAAATGTGTAAACATTTCTGTATGTTATTTCTGTTAAGCTATTCTATTTGAGGAATGTAAAACATGACTAACTACATCAGCAGGTGCAGTGTAGGTGTAGTGCAATTATACATTGACATTTTTGCTGAAGCCTACAAAGTATTATTTTGTACTGGCTCCCATTATAGATGTAGACCTGATTAAAATAATTGAAGGATCAGTTATGTGTTAAAAATACTTTTTCCTGCAACTAGAAATCTTAGCAAGGATTGATTGTTCAGACAGAAATATGAACTTCAATATGAAAAGGAATATTATACTAGGTTTAATATTTTTATTTCTGTCTTATTCTAATGGTTTTTTTGTTTAAATGGCAAACATTTCTAAATTTATTACCAGTTGTGGCTTTTTGTATGTTTCCTATTTGGTATCAATTTTAACAATAGTATGTAAGTGAAATTGTGAATGCTGTTGTCAGTGGCTGGTTAAGTGACTCATTTACCAGCAGTCCTTGGCTGTTGTGTTGACTCACAGTTGACTGGAAGTTAGCAGGTGTAACACCCATATACAGGAAGGATTGCAAAGAGGATCTGGGGAAACTCAGAATGACCTCTGTCCCAGAAAGGTCATGGAGCAGATTATCCTGAGTGCCATCCTGAGGTATGTATGGTACAACCAGGGAAGTGGACTCAGCCATCATGGTTTATTAAGGGTTTATGAAAGGCAGATGCTGCTTCACCAACCTGATCTTCTTCTGTGACCAGGTGCCCTGTGAGTGAATGAACTGAAACTGAACTAATCACCAAAGAGTGGAGGCAGGTTTTCCCTTAATGGGTTACAGCTATGTCCAATAAGGATGGGTGTTATAAATGACTGGGTTAGCAGGCTAAGAGTTAGTTGGAGTTGGCTGACTGTGCTGTGAGGAAGAAGGGTTGTCAGGAAGGAAGAGAGAAGGAGTCTGTGTTGTGTGGTACTGCCTGTGGGCACTCACAGAAAGAAGGCATGAAGGTTTTACTGTAGGATAATAAACTGATTGTGTCAGTTAGTTGCATCCACTGTCCAGGGGTGTCAAGCCCCAAAGCCGACAATTGGTGCCCTGTGTGAGGAGGAAGCATGAGCACTAATAATGACCCACTTAGTAGATGAGGGCAACATTACAGATAAGATGATAGGATGAGAAGAAATGGCCTCAAGTTGTATCAGAGGAGATTTAGTTGAATGTTAGAAAAATTCTTCACCAGAAGAGTAGACAGGCAATGGAACAGGGTACCTGGGGAACTGTGGGAATCATCATCCTTAGATATTTTTTTTAAAAACATGTGGCTGTGGCATTTGGTTAGTGGTGAAGATGGCAGTGCTGAGTTGACAGCGTGATAATCTTAGAGGTCTTACCAACCTAAATAATTCTATTATTCTGTCAGTTTTTTTAGACAAGCTTAATGATTTTCCAGAAGCAGAGCTTCTTAACTGTTCTGTCTTTGAATTCATAGAATCACAGAATGCTTTGGATTGAAAGGGTCCTTAAAGATTATCTCACTAATCCTCCCACCACAGGCAGGGAAAACACCCAGTTTTCCAGGTTGCTCATAAACCCCATCCTACCTGGTCTTAAACCTTTCCAAGAATGGAGCACCCTCAGCTTCTCTGGGCAGCCTATGACAGTGCCTAACCACCTTCATGGTAAAGAATTTCTTCCTTATGTCCAATGTAATCAATCCTTCAGTTTAAAGCCATCCCACTGTGCACTGTCAGCGCATGCCCTTGTCACAGGTCCCTCTCCATCTCTCTTATATGTTCCCTCTAGATGTTGGAAGGCTCTGAGGTCTTCCCAAAGCCTCCTCTTCTGCAAACTTGGCAATGCCAATGCTCTCAGCCTATCTTATAGAAGAGGTGCTCCTGCCCTCTGATCATCTTTACAGTCCTCCTCTGGACTCTCTCCAACAGGTCCATGTCTTCCTTATGTTGCGGCCTCAGAACTGGACAGTTCTCCAGGTGCAGTCTCACCTGTCTGAACCTGCTGGTTATGATTCTTTTGATGCAGCCTGGGACACGGTTGGCTTTTTGGGCTGCAAACACACTTTGTTGGGTCATGTTGTACTTCTTGTCACTGAACACACCCATGTCTTTCTCCTCAGGCTGTTCTTGATACATTCACTGCCCAGCCCGTATTTTTGCTTGGGATTGCCCTGATCCATTTGTAGAACCTCAAGTGCCCTTGAACTTAATGAGGTTCACACTTGCTCACCTTTCAAATCTGTCAATGTCTGTTGATGGCATGTGTGTTGACTATACCTACAGCTTAGTGTTTTTGGTGAACTTGTTGAGTTGTTTCTTATATTTTGTGTAAACATAAAGTCCCACTACCAAGGTACATTTGAAAAATATAAAAAAGAAATTCTTCAAAATAACCCCAAATCAAAAATGAGAACTGCTGCTGCCAAATATTATTTTGTTCTGCAGCTCTTGACCTTATGTGCTATACCATAGAAATCATCTATAGATATGAAAGGACAACTTTAAGTAATTGCTCACAGAATGTCAATGGTGGTAATTATGCAGCACAACCTATCAAAAGTCTGGATATCATCAAGTGTTCTTATAATAATGTTGAGGGTTGAATTTGTTTCTCTTTACTGTGGGAATTTTGTCCCATTAAGTTGCTAGGAAACTAATTGCTGGGTGCTTATGGGTGCTTATGAGTGCTTGGCAGGAAAGNCTCCAGCCTGGTGCCTCCCAGCAAGACCGGACTGCTCCAGGTTGTTTTTTTTTCTGTGAGAACAAAGCTCTTGAGGTCTCTCCTTGTTTCTTTTTCTGTTTAGTATTATTTTCTGTAATAGTTACTGTTTTGTTTGCACTGTTATAATATTAGTAAAGAGATTGTTATCCTTTCCATAATTTTGCCTGAAAGCCCTTAATTGCAAAATTATAATAATTTGGAGGGAAGGGGGAGGGGTTACATTCTCTATTCCAGGAAAACTCCAGTTTTCCTGGACAGATACCTGTCTTCCCAAACCAAGACAAATATAGAATGATAAAAAAAATGAAAACCTTCCCTTGCATATTTTGTCCTCCCTTGAAGAAGTGACAATTAACTCCTGACTAAGGAGGAATGTTTTTTTCTCAGCAGTATTTTTGAAAATTTTTGAGAACTGTGATTGACCCTGAATAAGAAAGGACATTTTGAACTATAAAATTCATTTTTCTTTTACATGAAATGAAAGAAAGCATATAAAGGTGACAACTGCAGAACTGGTTTTGTCAAAGGACAGTGGAATAATATTTCTATGTGTGAATAATAGCTCTCTTGATGGGACTGAGACCCTGTCTGACTTTTATGCTCACTCTCTAGCCACAGTTATATGATGCAGACTCAGTTTAACAACTGACATGAATACTGGTGCCAGCATCAGTAGAGAACAAAACCACAAAAGCTGTCTAAATTTCTGATATACTGGATTATTAGTAGTGGGCAGTCATGAGGACTTACAGGGAATTAGAACAAAGTTGGTCATGTGTAACTTATTTAGTGGTCACTCCTTGAGTAACACACTTTGGTAGGAGTGATGGGATATTATCATTCTGTGGGCTGGTATAGATTTTTAAGTGATGCCTTAACTTTCAGATTTTTCAGAATCTGTGCTGCCTAGGGGTGTAGTTCTGAGCCTTATATTAAATATTAGTAAGCTCTCTTCACAGAGTAGGTAGACAAAACATTCCTTTTCTTGCTGAAAACCAAGGAAGACAAGTACACCTTTCAGGCCCAAAAGCATAAACAATGGTGGACTGAAGAGAGAAACAAAAAGGATGAGACCTCATGACCTGAGACTGTGGTTGGACAATTGGGCCCCAATATGCAAATGGACCAAAACTTATAAAAGTGTAAGACCTCATGACCAGTCGTCCATTTTGTAACCATGCTAAGCCCACCTTGGGTGTAGCCCTGGTCAGGCTCCTGTCCTGCCCAAGGTGTACCTTAAATGCCTTTCAATAAATATCTACTTTATTCTCTAGCTCTGTCCAGTCTCTGTTTGAGGTCAGCCTTCCCAAGGCATCATAAGGTAGTCCAGTATGGTGTCGGAGCACAGCTGAACAACCCTAAGTTGGGTTATTTCCCTTTTCTTCCTTTGCTGGTGGGATCACTTTCTGGAAATAATCTTAGTGGAGTTTCAAGTCACTTGTGGTGGTTGTGGATTACTCTGGGTGATCTTGTACACAGATATATCATTTATAATTATAATATTGGTGGTTACCTGAATGAGAGATGACAAAAGAGTAGATAATGTACAGTTGTATCTCCGGTTAAAAGCTAATAAAATATATTTTTTATATGAGGAGCAGGATACAACACAGAGAGGAGGAAAGGTAAAACATGAGAGGGTCTGCATCACAGAAGATGATGTGTTTCACTTGAATATCTTTAATATCTGTTTGGTAGTTTTACATTTCAATCCATGAACAGGTTCTGCTATAAGAGACAATTGAAACAGAACCAAGATCTCTTTGTGTAAAAATCTCATAAAATCTTAACCCAGAAGAAGGACCTATTAACAAAGTTTTCTAGAAAACTTCAGCTACCAGCTACAGTAGGAATCACATGACATGCAATGAGTGTTTTGTGATGGTTTGATCACAGAACAACAAGATCATCTTCAATGACAGGTGGACATTCCAGTGAAATTATGTACTATGTGATGATGTGCCAGAAGAGTTTTGATCTGGGACAAGATGCTACTGGTTGTCAACATCTTAATAGTATACTTATTTGATGAAAACAGAATAGAAGGAAAAGCAAAATTAGAGTTCTGGGTTGATATTCCTGTACTGTGAATACCCCCCAAACTGAACAAAGATAAAACATACAAATAAAACTGTACTTGTCAGACCTAGGGTCTATAATTGAGTTTAAAGAGTGGGACTGGATTGATAGAAGGCATGAATTACAGGGAGACTTTAAATCGATTCGGTATAACCAAATGGTCAGATGAGTCTTGTGAAGTTAGTGATTTGGTACATTTTGGCCTGAGGGACAATGCAGTGTAGGCCTGCATTAGATTAACAAATGTGTGCATGTGCTTGTTCCACTAGCACCCTTGCAAACTCATTCTCTAGCATTTGTTTTGCCTGTGAAAGCTAACAACATCCCAGAAAACACTCAGCCATAGTCTGGGTTACTGCAAATCAGGAGTGATTTCCAATGGTTTTGCTCCTGGCTCAGGTGTGGCCATTCTCTTTTACAGAAGAAAGCTTAGGTTGGTGGATGTGAGTCATACTGGGCCATGTGGCATCTGGACCGGACAGTAATCACCGAAATCCTGCTCTTTATCATAATTTTTAACTGAGCCACTGGATTTTGATATTTTCACGGACATGGAATAGATGAAAAAGTGGTAGCTATGTCTAAGACATAATTTATTCTGAGAGGATATATGTAAGGGTTATAAATAGTCATCTGCTCTTTGGTGTCTTTGCTTCCTTTAACCTCAGTCAGTCAGTTAATAGAGAGTCAACCACTGGGCAATTAATTTCCATAGCTGACATGTATTTATTGTGAGTCTACTCAGCACACTCAGAACCATCCTTCTAAAAGAAGTTTGAGCTTCTGAAAGGTGATTGAAAGGCAAAGGAAAAAATTCTTTTTATACCTGGGGATGACCCTGAATGAAAATTCCAAATCCAAACCCCCTTAAACTGTGCAGACTGATTACATGCATTCTTTTCAGGACGTTTCAACAGAAATATTGTCTTATCCTTGGAATGTCTCTTAGAGAAACATTTACTGTAAATAAATAATGTAGCACACTTTTTATGTTGTCGCACAATTTCAAAAAGCATCTTATCAGGTAATTAATGATTCTACTTAATTCTAGTAATAATAATAATAAAAAATATTAAACATTCTCTTATTTAGTAGTAATTTCTCCTGCCTGTGTTCTCACAGCTTATAGTAAGCATTCACTGTTTAAAAACTGACACTTTAAATCTAGCACAAACCCAAGTGGCACTAACAAGCAAATTGTTTCCATTTGTGAAACCTATTGTAGTAATTGCTACTGACTCCAGAGACATTCCCTAGGCAAGAGCAGTAATGAAAATTTGTTAGCTTTCTTTTGAGTAGACTTCGTTTACAACAGCTAGCAGACATTTCTGCCTTCAGGGCTGAGGAGAGGTTTATGGACTATAGTAATAACTTCCCACTTTGAATTTTCCAAAAGTGGTTGCTTTAGTAGTGAGCAAAACCCACTATGTTTTCCAAATGGTATTTCTTAATTATCAACAACTTTGTCAACCCTCATCCTTTATGAGGCTCCCAAAACTACCCAAGACAAAACTCTCGTCATAATTTCCAGAAATTATTAATTTTCTTATTAGAAAATTATGGAATCATTTATGTTGGAAAAGTCCTTTAAGATCATCAAGTCCATTTTTTAACCCAGCACTTTTAAGAGATTATTTCTTGAAAGTGGAGCAAGTATAGCAGGGATGCCGACCTCCTGCAGTGCTTTATGTAAAGCAAATGGATTTCTATGCTTTTTCCTTGAAAGTCTAGTCTCTAGATCCTTTACCATTTTAATTGCCCTTCTCTGAACGTTTCCTACCACCTCACTGTCCTTTATTTGTGACTGTCCCAAAGATGAGCATAAGATTTGATATGTGGCCTCACTAGTGCCAAGTGCAGAGGGGCAGTCATGGCCCTGGTCCCGCTGGCCACGCTATTGCTCATACAAGCCAGGACGCCATTGTCCTAGGACTGCTCTATTTCCATGCTTGATCATGTCGCAGCTGTTGATGAAACTTTTTATTTTATTATTCACTGCATAGACTGGAGGGTCAGAGGGTCTTATTTCAGGAACAAGAACAAGTTGTGAAGTGCAATGTAGAGCAAAAGTCTCTGAGTTGAATAGTTTATAAAGCAATAGTAGGACCAGTAGAGAGTTAACTGATGCTTTTACCGTCTTCTGTTTTGATTTAAGAACTCATGTATTAAGGGATTTGGACTTCTTTAGGATCCTAGTTTAGGCTGGTGATAAAAAAATTGTTGGAATGGCAAAGGATCTTAACATAGTGTGTAAATATCTACATGTTCATAAAGAAAATATGAATTTGGAATCTGGCTTTTAATTTATACTTAAACCGTTTTCAAAGTAGGCAGAAAAACCTGAATACTACAATTACACAGGAGCTGTAGTCAATAATCCTTGTGGGTCCCTTCCAACGCAGGATATTGCAGGATTCTATGATGGGGATATGCTCCTATAATTTTTGGATCTGATCCTAGGTCATCTTTCCCATCCACAGGAGTCTTCATTGAGAAGATGGAATGTTTGTTGCAGTCAGTTGCCCATCCCTGCTGCAGTCTTCACTTACTACTGAAAACCAGATACAAGTATATATGTAAAACCTGCTTTGTGAAGACTAAGCTTTGAGCTTTATTTTCATGTACTCATGTCCTAGTATAGCAAATTAGAAATAGTTTTTTAAATAGCATAAAAAAGATATAAAACTGAAGAAAAATGAGAACAGGAATATAAAATTTATTCTAAAATATTATCTGTTTATTTTATCAAAACCATTGTATTTGGAATTTTGACAGTGATTTATAAGAACCAAACTAGTTGACAATCTATATTGCAAGAATTATTGATAAAAAAGTACAGAGAGGAATCTTAAAGCCCCACCCTCCCCCATTAAAAGACAAGTGTAGGAGACTCAAAAATGAGTAGAATGAGGCTCACAATGAGTAAATTAATTAATAGACCAATGTAATTGCTAAATGTCATTTGTTCTTTTTTTCTTTTTTTCATGATGCATATAAAGAAGGAATCACTTCCCAGCTCATTGTGTTTACTTGTATTCTATTCTTATATAAATAAACCCCATGGATTCCTAGTTCAGTAAATATACTGAAAAAATATTTTGGACATGCCAGTGTTTTCTTCTGGAAAAACTGATTATTTCTTGAAATTGGAGCAAGTATAGCAGGGATGCCTACCTCCTGCAGTCTATTATGTAAAGGAAATACTGGAAAAATAATCCTTTCAAGGAGAGTACATAGAAATTGGCATTTCATATCTTTATACCCCAGTATTTCTTGGATTGTTTTGTCTTTGTCACATTCTTTTTTGTTAAGTGCATCAAGTGCATAGAGACTGGAATTTCAACTGAAGAAAATATTAATTCCAATAAAATTATCAACCCATTTCACAACAAAGTTTGTTGCTCATATTCATTTGGACTTAGAGGTAATTGAAGAAAACAGTTGAGTTTTTAAACATATGATGCCTAATATTTTCAGAGCAAATTAGAAGGACTGAGACGCTAATTATTAAAAATGCTAGTTCTAGAGAACCTTTAACAAAACTGTCTCAATCTTCAATTTTTTTTTTTACTGCAGTAAAATGGATGTAACACAGAATATTTGAAACAGATAACAGTGACTCCAGTTGCTTCCTGGTAACTGGTGTAATATGTATGGGAGAATATGACTCAATTTTCTACTTTCCTTTTTTTACTTCAGTATCTCAGAGAATTTCCTAATTGCTCTTCTTTTGGAGTGGAAATCCTGAAATGAACTGTTTGTGTTGCAGTCAAAATTATTCTTGGAAAAACCGCAAACTTCAGTGTTAGCACACTGGGATCAGCAACACATCCTTTCCAGAAAAGTTAGATATAATAACATAAAAGTTACTGTTATATATTTAACATCTGTAAGAAAAATTCTTTCAGAATAAGAATTCTGGATATAAAACGATTCTACTTTTTGAATTATCTATAGGAATAAATCAGTGTTTTCTGACAGCCTGATGTGAGAGTACTGAATATATGAATGTTGAATATATTTGCTATATTATATATTTACTATATATTCATCATGTATTTATTATATACGATACATATTTATTTTATTGTGTTCTCTTCTCCTTGATACCAAATTATTAAAAAGCCATTTGCTTTATATTAAGTAATTGAAGCATGACAGAATTATACATTGGTATTGTAGGTATGTCATGTTAATATTCTTAGCTATGAACATTAGCTGTGTCTCTTTCCACTCTTGACATAGAGAATTGGGCTCCTTCAGGACTGCTTTACAGCTGTGGGTTTATTTAAACTCTGAGAGGGCCCATTTTGATGGCAGCAATTCACCTTACTTGTCATTCCTATGTGCAGTCCCTTCCTCATTACTTTCAGTGAATTCTGGTGTCTTCCTCAGCTTTACTTTCCTTAGTCTGGAAAATGACTTATTTATGCCTTCTTCTTCACCATTGGTTTATTATGTCTTCTTCTGTATAGGTGTTAGAGGATGAACTTATAAAATATCTAGTCCCTGTGTATTACCATGTTACATTTTCACTTTTTTCTGTCTCAGGATGCACCCCTATGGTATTCAATATAACTTCAGATGTTAAGCATGTCAGAATCATCCATGTTCCCTGAGCACTATTCTGGATTTCCTTTTATTCATCTCCAGTGTATTTCATTTGACATTTTTGCTCAGGAAGACTACCATATGTTATCTGTGATATTTTTTCCCAGTGTGTGGTGTATGCAAAGTTATTTAGTACTCTGCAAAAGAAAAAAAAAGTGCAAAACTGTCAGCTTCAAATCTTCTGTTGTTCCTGTTGTTCATTTGGACTTGCATACTGTGGGTGGCACTTGGGGGCTGGTTTGTTGGTGTCTATAAAAAGAGGTGCCTTTTACAAATGAGAACACTGCTACATGACAATACATTGAAAGATTCAGATGAAGATTGAGTACTTGTATTTTTATCATGAAATATCTACATGATACCAGCAGCAGTCAAGCTACCTTGCTGGGCTGACCTTATTCATTTTACCTCTGAGTGGAATGGCAATTCCTTATCCCTCCTTAGGTTTCTGTGTTGGCAAAAGGAATGTGTATAAATAAATTTGCAATGAAAAATTCTTGCACTCATCTTTTGAGTAGAGAAGACTCATCCTCGGTGGTGAGCTGTGGGAGACTCGACTAATGACCGCATAATTCAACTTTCAGAACCTGCAGACTCTGACAGACAAAAAATGAGGGAAAAACCCACAGCCTGGGTTGTCAAATACACTGAAAAGGGCCACATCTGGAGCACAGTCTGCTTTTCCTCTCCCTAATCTTTTTCCCCAGACATACTTGTTCATTGGTGTAAGTATTCAAGCAGTGCTAGCAAAGACTGAGTAGGAATTTTTTCAAGAAGGTTATGTTTTTTCTCTCCTGTATCTTGGGTGTATCAGAAAGCCTCTGCAGATTACCAGTGGTCTTTTGCTACTAACTCAGCTTTGCAGCTCTAGTTTATGAAGTCATTGTAGACAGTGAAATACTGCCAAGCATTATAACTTTCAGCAGATCTTTTTCAAGTTAATTTGTTTTTGCTTCCACTTGCACACAGGGTCCTGAAGTTTTTTGACATTCATCTACCCTAGACATAGAGCTCAGAGTATGATCTTATATGATTGAAGACTAATGCCCATAAACAAAAGGATTAATGGAGATCAGGGGAACTGTGGCAAGTAGAGGGACCCCAAGAAGCTAAGAATTGATGGAGTATCCTGACCTGGCACTTCCAGCACCTTCCAGGGGCTCCATGAGAGATGGAGCCCCTGGACCTAATGGGGAACCCACCAAGACAAGTCAGCTCAAGGGACTGCTTCTCCTGAATGCCTTGAAGGGTACAGAGACTATGACATCCCTGTAGGAATTGTCCCTATGATGTTCCCTGCAGGAGGAAAACTATTTTGGGATTCTGTGATATTTATTACCAGATGCTTTAAATTTGGGAATTTTGGGATTAATTGACACTTTTATAATGGGATGTTTAGTGAATGGAAAAAAAGGAATGGGTGAGGCTTGACTGCACTAGGGAGGAACAAATGTGGGTAAAGACCAGTTCACTATAAACAGGGGTTGGCTGTTACATTTGTCTGGCTAAGCCCTGTGCTTTATCACTGCAAACTGTCTCATATTCTAACTAAATCCTTTTTTAATATAATGTGGGTGTTACAGAAATTCAACCTGGACTGATTGGTTATAGACTAAGACATCTGATAACCAGCACATGAGGTGGGAACACAAGTCTCAGAGGCATGAGAAACTGAGGTTATAGGAAGTCAGGAAGACCTAGGTCTTGGACACTGCTACTAGGTAGATTGAATGTCCAGGTCCCACTTGTGGCAAGACCTGTAGTGTGTGTATATTCCACTAACAGATTTTGTTCTGATCAGCCATAGAGAAGGGCCAAGGCTGAGCCTTTCATGCTGTTCATGTTTGGGTGTTTGTGTTTAAGGGGATGCCATAAAATATGCTTTATTCTCTCTGTATTGGTCTGTGTATCCAGCTGTGTGTTTATAGCGTATATGTGCATATAATCGCATGTATACATGTTGGGTTTAGCCTTGACACTGCCTGGGCCTGGGGTAGAGCAATGCCACTGCCTCACATCTTCATGGCTAGGTCAGGAGTACCTTCCTGCTGACCTCTGTGTTGGGCAGTCTCTAATACAGAGACACTTAAAAATTGATGTGTGTCCAACAAGTGTGATCTGCTTGTAATTCTCAGCCCTGGGAAAGTAAAAACCCTCACAGTTCCCATTCAATGTGATTGAATTCCATTGTATTCCATTAATATTTCAATTTTAAGTGTTTTTTTTTTTTTTTTTTTTTTTTTTTTTTTTTTTTTTTTTTAATCTCTACAGATACTTGAAACAAAGTATGATATACTCATGTTGGGTAAAATTCTGGTGACGAGGCCAAACAGGAGTAAACCCATGATCTACAACAAGGATGGAAAGAAACAGAAATGCAGGATGAATGATTTTTTTTTTTTTTTAATGGTGTAAATCACCTTGATATGCCCACAGCCTATATAAATCTGTTAAATATCTAAAATTCTTCTATTGTCTTTTATAAAATGTAAATAAAGTTTGGACCATTCGTACTTAGCTTGTTCTTTTTCTGTCTGTGTTGAGCTCACAGGGGTCTGGAGGTCATGTTACCAGTGAGTTTTTAAGCTTCACACAATTACCCTCAACCCTGTAAAGCATTGCACAGCAGGAGAGTATTTATGACTTCTCACAGTGAAAGCCACTGTCTTCTGCAGCCCTACAGGAGTCCAAGTATAATGCAGTGGTTATGAAGAATATGAAGGTACAATGTAGGAATAACATATTTAAACATAACATTACTGTGTCTTTGAAAATAACTTTTTGCCATCCATATTTTCCACTCAGAAGTTAAGCTGCATGTGTCCTCGGTGGGTTGCTGAAGTAGAAATCCTATTTATCTACTACCTATTATTTTCTTAGCAAAATTATCATCTTACATCCCATTATTTGGAGGGATTATTAACCTTAACTACTGATGTCCAAGGGCACTTCACAAGATATTACTCACTTAGTCCTCATGTTACCTAACAATTTGTTTTAATTTTTTTTTCAAGAACAAACTATCACATAGTCTTACATTAACCTCAAAGTAATTCTTCATGCAACAGAAGTTGTTCAGGTTATATATAGATTGAAATGGATATATATTCACACCATGTGAAAATAAGAAGCAATTAAAGTGATCCAGCATGTCAAAAAAGGGCATTTTGCTTAATAAAATAACCCTTCCATAATGTGTCAAACAAATGTTGGTATCATAAATGTAGAATTTTAGAGGCACTTAATGTCTTTCTAAAAACATTTTTCTACCATCAATATGACTTTCATTCCTCCAATAAGAAATGTGAAGGGGATTAAAAATAAAAATTATAAAACTAAAGATGAATATTACAAAAGTGTTCTCGATTGTTTTTTCCTCACATTTGACATTATCATTCTGATGTCTTTCTGTTTACAATCTTGCATAAGTGCAAGTGAATCACTTTTTAAAAGATATTTCTTGGTTCTATGTTTTGAATATTTTATATGAAATACCTGTCATAAAGTTATTTCCTTTTTTTTTTCCCTCTGGGAATCTGATGATCATCTGTCCTTTGGAACTGTTATTTTAAAACTGTAAACCCCAAATTAAGATATATTCTTAAAGTTTCAGCATGTGTGTGTTTTTCACATTAGTTTTGATGTAATGGAAACTCGTGTTTCTTTGTCTCTCTGTGGAATCAATCACACCCGTGATTACTACCATGGCTTTATCATCGGAGTATGTCACATACCGACAGCTTATCCAAGCTGTCATTGTTTTACAACAGATCAAGTAAATAACTTATAATGCTAAAGATTCTCTGATTTACAGGAAGATAGAATATCTGTTAGTGGTTTTGTCTTAGCAGACCAACAACTTTGGATCTATATTACCTGTCATTTGATTAATTATGTACCTAGGGCAGCTGATAACAGAAATTTTCCACCTTTTCCCCTTAGTATTTGTATTTGTTCTTCACAATTAGCCATAGTCACTCAATGGTTGCATGTCAGCAAAGCAAACCTTATCAGGGTGTTTAATACTGGGAAAAAATAAATCAAATTTGGGGTACCTAGTATGTAAAAGAAATATGAAAAAGACATTTTTGTAATTAAAGTTTTATTACTTTGTTAACTTGGGAGAAGTACTATTTCTCCTTTAAAATGCAATTACACTACTTGTGTTAATGACATTGATTCCCTCTTATTATCACCACCTATTTAATAACATTTTCTCATATTTTTCTTAAAAATATCTTACCTAAATTAGCAACGTAGGATTCAGTCATGATTTGTTTGTATTTTTTCCAGCATATGTATTATATTTAAAACTGTTATATACTTGTTGACAAGACAGCATTTTTGCTGTTACTACAATACTGTTTAGGGGGCACTTTGCAGTTCACTCTGGTCTACCATAAGCAACATCATTCTGTGAGTGTTTGGGGCAGTGTGTGTTTACTGGTGATCAGGGAGGTTGCCAAGGGTGAGAAGGAAAACTCAGGGCTTGTGTGGTGCAGTGCTGCAGAAAGCTGCATCCCATCCTGTGCAGAAAGAGACACCATGGGCTCAGGCAGCCATCCTCTGTAGAGCTCTCCTCTTGTAGGATGTCATGGATGATGCGTGTGTGATCTCACCTCTTCTTGGTGTCTGCCCACCAAGAGCACGTGTTTAGTTGTTCCTAAAACTTTTGATGAAGTACTTGTCCTGGATGCCTATCCAATGTGTGCCTCACCAGGAATGTAGCTTGCTTCAGTGGAAACCTACACAAATTTGAGGTAACAGTAAGTAAGAAAAGGGTGAATTATGAGAAGGTTTTTTATTAAAAAGGTTTTCCTGGTTGACAGCACCTGTTTTCAAATATCTGAATCAACTTGTTTGTTTCTATAGCTCTGTAAAAGTCTATATGATACCCATGCTGACTGAAATTAATATTTAAGAAGTCCCTCTCAGTTGCCACACATGACATATCTGACTTTCACTTAAAAATTGAAATGTGTTATTCCCCTAAATTAGAAGAATCAGCATCCCAGACCCATATCCTGGGCACATATCCATGTGAACCCTTGGATTTATCCAGCTAGTAATTTCAGGAGGAACTCCTAGGGATTGATCTGTGGTGGTGCAGAATTATTTTGTTTTGCCATAGTTCAAGTTACTTTTGCCTATTGATTTATGTAAGTTGTTGTTTGTAACATGTACCCTGATGGTTTGTTCCATGTACCCCATTTTCTTATCCCCACAGTTGGTTTCTCCCAAACTTTTCCCCTGTCAGTCCTGTCAACCCCTACCCCATCCTCCCTGTCAGTCTGGGTCAGGCCTCTCCCTGTGTTCTGGAAAGATCCAGGGAGAGCATCAAGTGATTGGCAGAAGTCCAAGAACTCCCCCTCCCCTTGTGCCCTGTTGGTTACCAAGTTGTCAGTTTTCTGTAGGGCCATCCCTAACCCCTTTTCCATTGGATCTGTGTAACCCCCACCCCTGTGATCCTCCCCTGTTTATAAGTTGTGTGCACCCGAGTTCGCTGCTCTGTCTGGGGAAGTTTCTCCTGGGAATAAACCTCCAGCCTACTTCACTTAGACAGAGTCCTCCTTTCTTCCTTTGCCTCAACCACACTTTGCCTCTGTCTCACGGAAAAGAATCCACTGTGCAGACAGTGGCTCCAGTGCCAGTCTGTGACTGTGGTCTGCTGTGGCGGGGCTAGCCGGTGGACAGCCACGAGCAGTTACATTGATCCAAGAAAATCATACAATCAGGTACTTTCTTTTTATTCCGAGGTGCCCCTAGAAAATCCCCTACAAACTCTCCCTAATCTCCTGCCTTTCTCTGTGATTTTGACATACCATACAATATTCTCAAAGGATGCTAATGGAGAACAGAATGTCTCAATATGAGGATGTAGATGACTGCAGGTAATTTTACCTTAAAAAATAGTACAAAACTCATCTATAATCTGCTTTATTATCAAAATGCTTTGCAAAAACAGGGCAGCATTTTCCCCTTGAATTTACTTTTTCTCTTCAGTAACTTCCTTTCCTCTCAAACTTTTTCTTTTATATCTTTAAATCAAATGGAATTAAAATCCTCCAACTCCTTATGTGCTCTTTAAACCACCATAGAAGAGGTTTGTATTTCTGCAATATATTTGCTTTTGAAAAAAAAAGTGTTCCTAAAAAAACTGTAATAAACATTTTAAAAGTTTGGGTTTTTTTTTAACTTTACTATTCTTTCTTCCTGGATGAATTTTTTTTGTGAACAGATAACATTCACATGAAAGCTAAATCTCTTAAACCAAATTTTTGTACCTCAGATTTGTACATGCTCTTTAAAATTTTGTTTCCTGCCATGGATACTAAAGCTTCAAATATTAATATGATTTTAATATTACATAGGAAAAGACAGAAGGTTAAGATGCTCTTATACCTTAATACAATTCCTACAAAGTGAGAAATGGTTATGGATTATCAAGGCTTCATGTAGCTAGTAGCACATAAATGAAAAATTACAAATCTGAATGCAATGGCATGAGAAATGTGGAGTTACTCTTTCATTATTCACTTCAATCTCATAACTTCAGTGACATACAAGGCATGAAATACATTGTCAAAAATATATAATTCAGAATACAATGCCATTAAGTATTTTATCCAATTGGCAACAGTGATGCAAAAAGACTGAACATGAAACTGAACCTGTTCTTTAAAAAAATTACATTGCACTGTGCTTTCCAGCTCTTTCTACAGAATAAAATATTCTGTCAGCAATTTTTTTTTAAGTAAAGTGAAGCAAGTGTCTCTCTCTCTCTTTTTCTCCTTGTATATATGCTGCAGAAAGTCTCTATCTCTAGGTAGAGCCTACTCTCTACCCTAGGACATAAAAGGAAACTCCTTTCTGTGACAGCTGACATGCAGATATTACTTCTAGTTAGCAATTGTTTTCATAAGGTAAATTTAGAATCTTAGCATGATAGACAATAAGAAAATTCTGAGTTACAAAATGTGATATCTATTCATGCCAGGGAGAGAGTACACAAAAACACCAATAGTTCAGGATTTCCTTATTTCCTCAGCTCATAGTGAATTAAAACTACTCTGTTCTACCCCAGTTTCTTAGTATGTATCTTGTGTGTATGGGGTTTTTTTTTGTATATTTTTTTTAAATCTTATTTTGCCAACAACAGTTGGAACATTAAAAAATTACTTTGTTATCTTTAAGTAACAGCCCAATATTTCTTTGGATTTTCTCTTCTACCCTCTTTTATGTCACTTACACTTGTGTGAATTATGGCTATCAGCATATTTTATAAGATTGTCCAGAAGCCCTTTAAAATCTACATTGCGTACAGCTCAGAGAACAAGGGCTCTTGGATTTAAAGGCTCTCAGGCTGTCCTGGTTTTGAAAAGACAGGTATCTGCCAGCAAAAAGCTGGAAGTTCCCTTTGAATATAATTTTGCAATTAGGGGCTCTCAGGCAAAGTTTTGGAATAGGAATAACAGTCCTTTAATAGGAATATTAAAAATACAAATGTACTAGTACAGAAAATAAAATAAACATGCAAATAAAACAAAACAAAACAAAAACAAAAACAAAAACAAAAACAAACAAACAAACAAAAAGCCACAACCCCCCCCCAAAAAAAAACCAAAAAAACAAACAAAAAAACAAAACAAAAAAAACCCCACAATAAAACCAAAAAACCCACCAAACCCAGAAATCCCTGGCAGAGTCAGGGATGTGACCTGACACCCTGTTGGTCAGGGTGTTAGAAGCAGTCCAGATGAATCCTTCTGGAGTAACAGACACAGTTCTCTGGAGTAAAGATGGTCCTGTAGAAA
>WEIU01024150.1:4327-14542 GCA_013389925.1 Aegithalos caudatus
CAAGCAACAAAAGATATTTGATGAGAAGCAAAGCTTTTTGTACTATGAGCAATTGATTAAGAAGGCATTTTCAATAAAGAAAATATATAATGTCAGGCAAGATGACACTGTATAGATTCAAAAAATGACTGGCTTAGATATGGTGGACCGAAACAGACTATTCTCCATCTTTTCAAAAGGAAGAAACAAGAACATCAAATAAGGTGAACTGAAGCTAGTTTCATTACAAGCAAAAGGGGTACTTTGGGGAATGAGGCACAGAATTATAAAACTCATTGATATATAGTGCTGTGAATGCTACATGGATTTATCAGGAAAACATGACCAGTTAACAGAATCTAAGGGTTGCTGAATATGTAAAAATTATCCTGCCACTGAATATATTGAGGAAATGCTCTTCTTTAGGCATTTGTTTTAGATAATACTGGAGATGGGAACATGGGGCTTCACAGATCTTCCTGTCTGACCTGGGACAGCCATACTGAGTTTTGCAGTAAAGTTCATATGCATGTTATAGTCATAGAACCATAGAACCATAGAAAGTTTGGGTTGGAAAAGACCTCAGAGATCACCTAGATACAACTCCCCTGCCATGGGCAGGAACACCTTACACCAGACTAGGTTGCTCAGGGTCTCATCCAGTTTGGCCTTGAAAACTCCCAGAAACAAGGCATCCACAGGTTCTTGGAGGACCCTGTTTGAGTGCCTCACCATCCTTACAGTAAGGAATTTCTTCCTAATATCCAACCTAAACCTACCCTTTTTCAGGGGTAAGTTTAGGTTCATCCCAGCTTGTCTTGTAAAAGTTCTGTCTCCAGGTCCCTCTCCAGATTTCATGTAGGTCCCCTTTATGTACTGGTAAGCTTAAATCTCCTCTAAGGTGTGCTTGACCCATATGCCACAACTGATCCTATCAAATAATATATTAAAAAATAAAAGCACATCAGTCAAAAGCAATTACTGTGTTTACTTTCCTTTTAATATTGCAACATATTGAATAAGAAGAGAAAAATTCAGATATGTATTTTGTGCTGGACCACCAAGGGATGTTTATGAAATGACTGTAATTTAAAATAAAGCACTGTGGTATTCTGGTTTGATTTACTTTAAAAAATCCTACTTATTTTACAGCTAAAAATTCCCCATGCTTTTAACATGGAAGGGAATAATTTCCCTGTAATACATGTAAGGATAAATAAGAGCTGACAGATGGTATAATATACAATAAATTTCTATTAGGTTCATAATACATATTACACAAACACAGTCCTTATGCTCATATATTCCCATTGGCTTTGGTCTAGGTCTTAGTGAAATCAACAAGACTATTTCCATTAAGTCTGCTGTATAGCATAAGAAATTTAACTGTTTTCCACTCATTTCACATTTTTAATAAAAAAAATATTGCTTGCATAGAGTATTGAGATGCATTGATTTCAATAATTTATGATCCCTCTGTGTTTATGTACTGCAGCCTGAAACCACACAGTTAAGCTAACTATATGCATAGTTAAGACAGCAAGAATATATAAAATAAATGTAGAAATATCAAAAGAAATTGGTTTTCCTTTTAGTTTGACTCTTTTGGCTTGCATTCACTCCATGATGCCTAGAGGAAACTCAAAGCTGTGGATCAATAAAAGAACAAAGAAATTAGGTAAAGTCAACCATGACAAAAATAATATAGAAGGCAAAAAAATGTAAAGTTTTAGTTTTTGATAAATGCTCTAGCTCTAAGAATATCAATTTCCTAGAGAATTTAACCTATTAGTACCACAGATTGTATTCTTTTGGGGTTCTGTTTTAGCTAGTTAACTGTAAACTACATTTGATTAAGCAATAAAAACTTGGAAGATTTTATGCATGGTAAAAAGAGATGCAAAACTGTCCTTTTTCTTTCCATGTCAAAAGTAACCCTAGCCCCACTAGGACTTATTCTAGCTATAGACCTAAAAGACAGTAAAAAATGTTTCTAAAAATACATTAACAGAAAAAGGGAAGGCTAAGGATAATCCCCAGCCTTTGTCTAATGTTGGGGGAAACAGTAACAAAGGAGGAATAGGCTGAGGTACTAAATGACTTTCTTGCCTCAATCTTTAATACTGCTCTCTGGATACCCAGCCATCTGACCTGAAGGACAGAGATGAGAGCAGAATGGAGACTCCATAATCCAAGATAAAATTATCAGTGACCTGCTGCACCATTTAGGCACACACAGTTCTAAAGGCCTAAATGGGATTATAGAAATGGATATAGAATCATTGTGACTTGAAGAGATTAAGTCCAACTATTGAACCTTTCATAAACTCAGACAGTGTGTCTTGGTTTGTGAAGACAGGTATCTGTCCAGGAAAACTGGAGTTTTCCCGGAGTAGAGAATGTAACCCCTCCCCCTCCCCTCCAAATTATTATAATTTCGCAATTAAGGGCTTTCAGGCAAAATTATGGAAAGGATAACAATCTCTTTACTAATATTATAACAGTGCAAACAAATCAGTAACTATTACAGAAAATAATACTAAACAGGGAAAAAAAAAACAAGGCAAGACCTTAAGAGTTTTTGTTCTCACAAAAGCTCGAGGCAGTCCGGTCCCACTGTGTAAAAACCCCAGGCTGGAGACAGTGAAGCAATCCCGGGGCGGTGGGNAGCACTCAGGAGCACCCATAAGCACCCAGCAATTAGTTTCCTAGCAACTTAATGGGACAAAATTCCCACAGTAAAGAGAAACAAGTTCAACCCTCAACACAGTGTGGGTTTATGAAAGGCAGGTCTTACTTGAATAACCTGGTCCCTTCTATGACAAGATGACCCACTCCGTGGATGAGGAAAAGGCTGTGGATATTGTCTTTTTGGACTTTAGTAAAACATGTGACACCATTTCCCACAGAATTCTCCTGAAGAAACTGGAGTGATGGTGAATAAAGTTACAAACAGTTGGCAGACAGTCACAAGTGGTGTTTCCCAGGGCTCAATACTGGGGACAGCCTTGTTAATCAGCTTTATCAACAATCTGGAGAAGGGGATTGAAAGCACCTTCAGTCAGTTTGCATATGCCACCAAGTTGATCTGCTAGAGGATAGGAAGGCTCTGTAGAAGGTTCTAGACAGGCTGGATCTATGGGCTGAGGGCAGCGTTATGAAGTTCAACAAGGTGAAGCGCTGGGTCTTGCATTTGGGCCACAACAACCCCATGAAGTGCTACAGGCTGGTGGAAGAGTGGTTGAAAAGATTCTTGCAGAAAAGGACCTGGGGGTGCTGGTCAACAGACACTGAACAAGAAACAGTGAGTGCCCAGGTGGCCAAGAAGGCTAATGGCATCCTGACCTGTATCAGCAATACTGTGGCCAGGAAGACCAGGTCAGTAATCATCCCCCTGTACTCACTGGTGATGCTGTGGCTGAGGCAACTGGAGTTGTTTATCCTGAAGAAATTAAGGTACAGTGGGACCTCTTCCCCTTCTACAACTACCTGTTGGGAGGTTGTACTGAGGTGGGAGTTGGTCCCTTCTCTCAGGTAACAAGCAATAGAACAAGAAGAAATCACCTCAAGTTGGGTCAGGGGAGGTTTAGATTTGATACTAAAAATAATTTCTTCATGGAAAGGGTGGTCAAGCACTGGAACAGCCTAATCAGGGAAGTGGTTGTGTTACTGTCTCTGGATGTATTTAAAAGATATGTGGATGTGGCACTTAGGGACATGGTTTAGGTTGTAGACTTGGCAATGGGGGTTAACAGTTGGACATAGTAGTCTTAAAGGTCTTTTCTAACCTAATTAAAAAAAAAAAAAAAAAATTGCTTCCTCTTGAAAAACGAACACAGAAACAAAAATGTAGTATAACCCAGGAAACAAAAAAGAATAATTTATTGTCATAAACACCTTTAAAGTTTTGTTGCATTATAATTATTCAGTTGATATGCTGAATAAATGATAAATTACAAAAAGTTGTCTTCATGAAGTCTTTGAATGGGTGACAGACACCATATATACAGATTTTCCCTTTTATTTACCTCTTTCCTTAGTTTTTTTTTTCAAAAAGCAGAACCATTAGAAAAATGAAATGGTTTGATCTGAGAAGTTTAACAACACAAAATTTCCAACTCTGTGTCAGCACACAGCTATTGTTTCTGTTGTAGTGTGCAGTTAGCTTTGGATATGAAAAACCATAATGAAAAACCGTTCCCTTGTACTCAAACAGAACGAACTCCCAAGGGCATACCTTATGTGTCATCCACATTGTGCTTTTTGATCTGATCAAATTGAATCTTTCATGCTTCCTGAATACACAGGTGGTGTCTTATAAAGTTGCCGGCTCCTTGAATTTTCCATAGCCATTTCTAAAATTTATGTTTTCATGTTCTCAGGGCTCCTGGGGCAAACAGAGCTACACTTACTTTAAATTATTTTTGAAACTTAAAGTATTTTTATCAGTATCTAACTCTTTTTGTTTTTTCAACTTTTTTATTTTTTCATACATTTTTCAAACCACCATTTTTTTGCATTTTATAGACTAACAAGGAGAACTTGGGAGGCCAATAGTTTTGAATGACACTCAAATCTAGCCCACTTATCTGGGCGTTAAGTGCAAGCTCATGTAGTACATAAGAGAAACTGAGTGTACAACAAAACTATGATGCCAGAGAGAAGGGAATGATAGAAAAGTGGGATTTGTCAAAAGTGGTGGTTGAGAGTACGTTTTTCCTTTTTTTTCTCACTGCTAAAAAAAATAGGTGATTACCAATACAATAGCTATGAAATAAGGCGGGGAGGGAATACTAGTTAGTTTTACAAATACTACTTGAAAGTACAAAAGGTAAACAGGAAAAGTAAAAGTTTACTACATGGTAACTATAGACACAGGAATGGTAACTATATGGTAACTATAGACACAGGAATACTGGACTTTGAAATTGCCAGAAGAAGAATTGTTAAAAATTTTTTCAGGGGTCCTGCCAATGTTTTGGAAAGTGCTATGATAGCCTTTGAGAGGGTGGAGGGTGAGGTGGTATAGGGAGGAGTGGTTTATATTTTACATTAAGTATGACAAAAAAGTGTAAAAATATTTTGGGAACAAAATAACTCCAAACAAATTCAAACAGCTCTCTTTCTGATTCCCTCTGCTTAAGCTTTTAGATTAACCTTTCAGCAAACTCTGCTTCTTACCAACTGCACTTCATTTAGAAAACCCCAACACAAAAACCACAGACCTCAAAATACCTCTTAAAATTTGTGAAATCCAAAGGACTTAGCAATAGGAAAAATGATGGTTCTTGTATAATGAGCTAACATTGCTGAGAGAACTGAAGTGCAAGGAAAGGAAAGTCCAGTAAAACAAAGACAGAATATATCTCCTTGGATGAGTTATTTCACAATGCATTTCTAATGTTTTAACAACCAATAGTTGTAGCATCCAAGTCCATAGCTTTGCAGCTAAAAAAATTATTTAACCAGGCTTTTAAGAATCTACCATTTGAACTTGGAATAAACTCACCATGGTGTGAACCGAAGCATACAATGCAAAAAGTCATTTAGTCATGACTTCCTGATCTCACAGTGTAAAGGGCTAATCTTCATCTTACTGCACTGGTCAACCACCTTTACTAATTAAAAATATTTTTTCCTCAGACATGCCTAACTGCTTTCTCTCATCATTATTTTTCATAAATTTCAGATTAAAGCTGATTTTCCAGATTTTCCTTCTGAAAATTATTATAAATGAGGAAAATAATTCCCAAACCATCCTCCATATTTCTTTGCTTTAAATAGCAGTCTAAACATGCTTAAATAGCAGATTCTGACTGAGAGTTATCTTCTCTAAACATAACAGCTTTCTCTGTATCTTCTGTATGTTTCCACACTCCTTTAAAACATTGACTTCAGCTCTGAGTTGTAGTATTGGTCTCCTCAAGGACACATTTAAAAGAAAAATTGTGTTTCCTGTCTCTACTGTACACACTTTTGTTTAACCTCTCAAGGATGGCAATAAACGTACCTGCATTTATTGTAATCTCAGACTGCTAAACATTTTCCAGGAGTAGTGCTTGCAAAGGTATGGCCATGGTTTCTGTGAGTACAGCCTACCCACAAAACATAATTATATCCACGTCTTTTTTTGTTTGTTTGTTTTTTAACATAAAAGTGAGACACTCATCTGAATTTTTAGTTTCTTTAATAGTACTAAGGCAAATTCTTGTCAGTCCATGGTTTAGGAGTTTTCTACTAGTAGCAATGGATAAAACAACATTACATAGTGAGAACACTGCAATTCATTTTCACTCACAGATTATTTGTAGCAGTAATATATAAAGACATAGGTTTTAAGGTTAACGGCCTAATAACTCACATCTTTGCAGCTTCTTAAGATTAATTTAACTCAGTTCTCTTTGGGAGTAATTGGATATATTATTGCTTAGGCCACTGCATCATTTTTAAAACAGACAAACAACTCCCCCCCCCCCCCCAAAAAAAAAACCAAACAAACGAAAAAAACACAAAAACAAAAACAAAATAAACCCCAAAAAATTTAGCTGCAAGTTAATACGCAGGAAATTTCTTTGTGTTTCCTAGGGAAAGCAAAAGTAAGGAGGGGATAGAAGGAAATATTTAACCCACATCTTTCAGCTTCTTGCCACAGAACCATTCACATTCCCGGATCACAAATGAGGTTTTTTCATGATGCTTAATTTAAAAAAAAAGATTTTGTGTGCCAGAAGCCCTGCTTGTGTTGCAGCATGGAGCAAAAGATGAAGACTGACATGAGAAACCAATGTGCTCCATGACTAAAGCAATATTCTTTCTCACTCCATTTTCTACATGAGAAAAATCACTTATGCAAGGATTCCGATGTAGCTAAAAATGCACGTGCCACAGGCATGTATTTATCTCTAAGATAGTAATCTAAACTATCATCACAGTCAGTGAAGATCCACTAAATACAGTCAATTGAGTCTACAGAGCTATTTGTGTCACTCTAGAACCAGACACTGACACTTGATCTGCTGGTTCTCTAGACACTACCGGTGTGCTGACAAGAGGCTCAATTCACTTGACCGCAGGTATTGATTTAGTGTCGTCTGAGACAGCAAAGTCTATCCTGCAGGGCCTCCAGCTGTTGCTCCTATGACACCTGTGGGTCCCATGCCATATTTGCCAGCCACATGCAGGTGCCTGAGGTAGGCTAAGACGTTTCTGAGAAATATGTCTTTGAGCAACTGAACCGAGCTTCACCATCTTAATGTTTGAATTGTGAAGGAGGTGAATTCCACGGCTGTCAGGCCTTAAAGAATGCAGTTAAAAATGTCTCAGCTCACTGTCAAAGAAGGAAGTTCCCATAAGATAAACCATCACAAAAGGCACAGACATAAAAGAAGATGGCATTAATTTCAGGCCTACACAAAGGTAAACTGTTTGGAATTAGAACACCAGAGAAAATACTACTGTTCTGACTGTGAGAAAAGTGCAGATGACAAGAAAACAAAGATGCCAGGCCTCATGAAGCAGATCTAGGTAACTTACCCAGAAAGAAATTCCAACCATGGCAAACTGTGAGAAAAAAGAAGCAACTGCTTACACACATGCCATCCCAAGTTATGAGAATGGCACATATACCTCATGGATACCCAGGCCCTGGACTGTATAATAGCAGTACGTCAAGTAGAACACTTGGGGACCCCCACCACTGAGCAGACCAGGATAAAGAAGGGCCAGCAGGAAGCTGCAGGAATCCATGTGGTGATGATATCTTTTGCATTATATCTCTCTCTTACTCATCCCCTTTCTCTTCCCCGCTTTCTTGCCATCTGTCTCTACCTCATATTTATTTTTAAATAAAATCCATACTAATGGTCTCATTCGCACCTTAATTTGGGCAGAGGCATATATTAATAGTTGGACCCTAACATTATTTCACTGTATCACATTATTTTGGTGTCAAAAGTGGGATCTGAACAATGGCATACTCAGACTTCCCCTCACACTTCTCCTCATCATCTAGAGCAAAAGAACTGGGCACACAATGAAGTTCTTTCAGGTACCATCATCAAATTAGGGTTTGGGAGGCAAGGAAAAAAAACTATTCAGATTAAGGTCACAAACAATAGTCCATTGTATAAACCCTTTAATTAACACTATTTGATACAGCTTTAGATATCAAGGTCAGTGATACTATTCACACTATTCACACTTAGTCTGAGCATTCTTTTAGCACATCAATAGTGTAATTGTGATGCAGAAATATCAAATTCAGGTGATTAAGTAGTCACATCTATAGACATGACTGACATAAAGTCAATGCAAAAATTACACTTTTTTATTCTATCAAGTAAATCAGTTATTTCTAGTAGTTTTACACTAAATGCAGTGTGATTTGGAACAGACAGAAGTGGGATTTTAGTTATTTATATTTGGGAATTATATTGTGCATGCTCCATGAGGCAGCCGTTAATCTTTTACAGCTGGGAAGCTTTGGTAAGTTAAGGACTATGAGATGGGATAATTAATATAAATTAATATGATAGCAAAATTTTAATTAGAGGATTTTAAAAAGGTAAATTGTAAATTTTATAACTTTGATTGTCTAAGCTTTAGGTGTGCTTTGTATATTGATTTAAAAACTGAAAAAGAGGATTCAATTAGTCTGCTTTCCCAAACACCAATTAAAACCTCCTCATTATTAGATTTAACAATATCTAATATTTTAAAAATTACAATAAGCATTTAGATTATTACAAATTAACTTCAGAAGCATTATTAATTTTTTTCAGTAATAATGTAATTTGTCTTTCACTTATTTATGACAATGAAACTAAGTAGCCAATTTATTTTTTGTATGTTTGAGTGTTTTAATTGCTAGCTTTGTGTCTCAATTTAGGATGCAAAATGGAATTATAATGAATAATCAAAGTATTTGTACTTGTGGGTCCAAAATGATACTTTTTTTAATACAAGGGCCATATTTATTTATAAATTAACAAACAAAAATAGAGCTTAATGTTTTTTTTTCCAATTATATTCTATTCTGATAATACAAAAGCAAAAGAAGATCTTACAAAGGATTTGGAAATGCCTTTTTTTTTTTTTTTCTAATCTTAAATAGATGTCTTTTTACTCATACTAAGAAAGTTATCATCATACTGTTGTATTAATTCTAAAAGGTTGCTGAGTGTTTATTCAGGCAAGATGGTGGTGCTGAACATTACCAAGATAAAAGGATTATGAATATTAAAAATATGTTGGAGAAAATAGAAGTTCAGCATAAAGACCGTCTTAACAAGTTATACAGACACATAAATGAATAATCACATTTTTAATTTTATTTATGTCATTATTTATTTCTTTACTGTCAATTTGTGCACTGTGCATTGTTACAATGGAATTTACTAGAAAAACATCCAAGGTTTTTAGACACCTTAAGATATGTGTAAAATTTCATCAATTATTATTTATGCTGACTAAAAATGGATGATACATTTGTGATGCCTTAATTGCCTCTTTCTGCAGTACACATATTTGAACAAGTGTCAGCAACATTTTACATCTTCAAATAAAACCCTGCTTTTATTTCTTCTTAGCCTTCATGAACAAAAGGGGAGTTATTCTGTAAGCACAAGGTTGCCACTTTTGCTTCCCTTCTCCAATTTTTTTGGGGGGGAGGTTGGCTGTTTTGGGGGGTAAGGGTTTACAGTGTGAAACTGTCATTAAGCTCTGCTAACTGAGCAGAACTTGTACTTGCAATGATCCTGTCTCTTGTGAAATTCTCTTTAAAATATCAGCCGAATTACTGAATTTTCAGTTCAGTGAACTGCTTATCTTAGCATTTGGACTAATGCCTACTTCCTCTACTCTACAAATTAAATGCATTACTTTCCCTTATCACAATATAAGTGGCTTCTGAATCCCCCTCTTGCACATTGACATCAGAGCTGTATTTGTAACATTCTCAGACATTAGTTTCCCTCTTCTTCACTCATCACTGCATTCCTTGCTGGTTCACTCTGCAACAAAAACGTTTACCACACTCTTATTGTTGTTTTATTGTTTATCTTAAGATGTATATCCATTTTTAGTTAGCTGTCTATAATTAGTAAGTCCCCATTAGTACCAGGTTACATGAGAGACTAAGATCTTCCAACTCAGGATTTTTTTTTTTTTTTTTTTTTTTTTTTTTTTTTTTTTTTTTTTTTTTTTTCATTTTATTTTTTCTGTGTTTATATTATATTT
>WEIU01024150.1:23419-35567 GCA_013389925.1 Aegithalos caudatus
AAAGTATTCTTTCTTGAGAAGCAATTATTACTATGTTTTCAAACCTACATCAATATTGGTGCTAAAACAGTAGACTAAACAACACAAAACAAAAAACCACCAAAACCTCCCTCCCCCAAAATAGATGCAAAAAGGGAAAAAAAAAGTATGAATCATTCATGTTTCAATTTACCAAAAAAACACTAAGTTGCAATTTATATGGAAAATCAGCTTCTTGTTTTTTTTCTCAGAATTTATCATGGAAAAGAAAAGGACAGCAATAATGTCTCTGTACTGTACTCTACTGAAGTCTCTATTTTCTTTTAATTCATGCCTCTTAGAATCCAGAAGGCCAGCTGGAGTTTGATAGGAGTAACTTGCAATGAAATTGAGTATCTGACAGGAAGTCTACTAGGAAAATTGAGAGGATCTTATTGTTTGAGTTTAAAAGGTAGTTTTCCAGAATAAGCATTACTAACAGCACTAAATTCTATTTAAAACCACAAAAGATCTTCAAAATGTGAGTCAAGCGCTGCCTGAGTTTCTGCTGCCTTGAATATGAAAGTGAATGAGAACATAGGAACATACAGTTTCCTTTCAGTGAAATAAATTTCAGTAAAATAGTTTGTGGATAGGGAAGAAAAGCCACCATCCTCACTGGAATAATACCAGTAGGGACATACAGTTGCAAATCTAGAAGTTTTACTTCTGAACACCTACAGCAGTTATGATCAGGTTCTGTGTAGCAAGACAACCACGTTGATGTGTTCTTAGAAGGAAGTAGAGGATGAGAACACTAATAAATCCATTCCTTAAATTCCATTTTTGCAAGAGTTTTCTCCTTTGTTCCCAAGAATTTACCTCTCTTGTTCTGCAAGTGATTATGTCATTAATAAGAGAGAGACACTACTCATAGTTGCCTTTCCCCACCCTCTTGCCATAAAAGCAGATATTCACGATTTTAGAAAATTAAATATAATCCCATTATAGCAATATTTTAATGATATCTATAATAAATTCAATATAATATGATTATACTGATTTATAGGAAAGGATGTTGGATGTCTTTATTTGGAAACAAAAAACTTGGGTTTAGCATGCTGGGAGGAACTTCACTGTCCAAGATCTCAGATTGTTTGCTAGTTGAAAGGTGTTAGCATAAGATGGTTCAGATACACATAAGACTCTGTCTATAAAAATAAGAAGCCCCAAAGTCTGTACAACTGCACAAAGCAATTTCTGAAGTTTTGGTAAGGTCATTTTATCACAGTGGGGTGGTTAGACATGTTTTACTTCTGGTAAGACAATTGCAAGTTTTTCCCAGGGAATGAGGTAAAGATGAGCCTGTAGTTCCTTGGAATGACCTTCAGGCTTTTATTTCTTTTCAGTCACCACGTACCTGCCCAGATCTTCATGATGTTCCAAAGAGGACAGAAGAGCAACCTTGCAAGGACATCAGCCAACTCTCTTAATTCTCTTAGTTGCTGCCCCAAAGTTTATATGCTGTTACTGTCCTTCCCTACTTTATTCAGGATACTGTTTTTATGGTGATTGCAGCCAAAGCCACTGCCAATTGACATATCCCTAGGAAGCTCCTGTTACTGAATATCCGTTCTGTCTGAGAGTCTTCATGTACAGAGGCAATAAAAATACTTTCATAAAATTAAAAGCAACGCAGCTATTGAAGTAAATGAAACTGGAAAATGTGGACAAAATTAAAAATTAAAAAACACCAAACAAAATACAGGGTCAAACCCTAAGACTTTACCAACTATAACAGTTTTTTATAAATCTCTAGCTTAAGTAAATGGGAACTTTTATTTTGGTAATATATTGCATTCTTAAAAATAAATTCAGTTTTCATTGATTTTGAAAGTAACACTTGCAAGTATGAAGGTAATAGCTTTTTGATTGATTCAGTCAGAATGAGTTAAGCTTTGTGAATAAAGGGGAAATTAATCAGTAAGGGTTGATTTAGGGCCTCTTTCATAATATGGATTTCCATTTTTGTGTGTCATTGTTCTGTTGTTAAAAACCTGATGGACTGTTTGCACTGAGGTGAATGATTAGATGTCTGTAACTAGAAGTGACTGAAAAGTGAAGCCATCTTTAAAGAATTAAAGCCTTCCTGAAATTAAATGCAACAATCAAACCTAATGTAAGAAAGTCTGCAGGAACCTATAAAGTAAACACGCAGATATGAACACATTTTCCATTTCAGACAGAGCAGCTCAGATAAGAGAACTATTGCAGAAATTAACTTTCAGCAAGTTAAAAAAAATATTTAGGAGGCAATAAGGAAATGAATTGAGGTATTTGTGACAGGCATTCAGTAAGCAAAACACTTCCACTGTACACAGGACTAGTTTGACAAGAATCACCACATAAAGTTGTTCCCTACTGGACTTTTGAGTTTCTTTTTTTTTCCTCTGCAGATAAATACTATTTCAGCAAGGGCCAAAACATTATTAGACTTGCCAAGTAAAGATGTGATTGAAATGGAGGTTATTGGATAGTGAGCTGAACAAGTAGATTTTTGGCTTTTTCCCTCACTAAAAATAATTATTGAGGAAATGTTGTACTACAGGAGTAGATAACAGTTTTGTGCCAAAATTTCTGCAAACTAATTGACTTTCAAGCCTTTGGACTGGAACTATTACAGGACAGAACCACAAATAAAATTCTAAACAATGCTCATTTCTTTTCCCTTATAGACAAGACAAAAGATATTTTCTGCTACCTTCAAGTAGAGGACAATTCCACCACAGCTGTTTTTTCTCTAGCCTCACAACCAGACATGGTGTAGGATATTTCACTGATTATGTATAAAGATGTTTTCTGTATTTGTGTGTGTGTGTGTGTGTATACACTTACATAACTTGCTAAGAGGAAGAAAGAAATTTCTAAGAAAGCCTATACATAAACAGACATTAACTAGATTTTATTTTATGCTTGTATATATTAAAATGTATTTTCTCCCATAATTATCGAAGAGACAACTAATTTAAATGAAAGAGAATATAAAAATCATGAAATAGGTTTGTATCACAAGACCTCATTAATAATAGGTCATACTGTAATGACTCATTAACTCATAGCTTACAATTTGGTATTTCATCTGTTTCCTGGAACTGATTTAAGTGATGATGATCAGTTAACCCCTTTTAGAAATTATTATATTTTAAAGACAACATAGTTTAAAAAAACCTAGTAAAATATTACTTCAAAAAATTAAAGAGTATAATTAACTCAGTTGTTCGTGATTAGTGCAACAAGTATGTTCTTTACTTTTCCAGATTGCTTTATGGATACTACAAGTTTTCTCTACTACATTCTGTTAATAACGTCACGATTAGGCATGGGAGGAAGCCAGTTGTTTATGCTGATTGCTGTGTTCCAGGTCAGCTAGATATATAGATACAGTCTAGTGAAACAAGATCAATTTGCAATCAGCTTCATAAGGAAGGACAAATAATGGCATGAGACTTTTCTAGACAATTCTTCCCTACTTCCTGTGTTTCAAAGAGGGAAAAGTCAAAAATACCAGACGCCTCACTCTATTACCATAAGAAAACTACAGAAAAAGGCAAAGAGAACAATGTGCAGTTCTTCACACCCTGGAAGAATATGTTCCTGCAGGCAATAACACATGCAAAAATGAAAATGTTTCCTTTTACCCTTGAACATGGCAGACAAATACCAAGTTTACCATCACTTGTATTTGGCACTATGGATAGCCTCTTTAAAGTAGTTTGGGATTAAAACAAGAGAATGACTTCCAGATGCTTATAATGGTAAAGGAAGAGATATTTAAAGAGTTTACTTTTAAAAAGCTTCACTATATCTGGGTTTTACAAGGTAGCACTAAAGACACTACTGTTACAAAACACTATGACAATTAGTAGAACTTTTGTTTTTTAAAATGCACTGGAATACAGTGGTATTGCCAACAATAAAATTATTGTAACTTCTTTCCCAAAACCTCCAAGAACTCTATGAAAATCATAGTTTGCTTTATTCTACACTGCCAGTGTGTTTTATATAGTGACTTGTTCCAGTCAGCTAAGCTAGTTCAAAAAAACTATGTATAGACTGCATTATGGATGGAAATTCAGCAGTTATGGAGTGCAAGTGGGTAAGTCAGAGGAAACAATTAAGGTCTAACAAAGTTCTTGTAGAGAGCAGATCTCTAGTCTTTTGGAAAACAATCAGGAGGCATCACCTGAGGAAAAAGTCTTTCAAAGTCTAAGGGATCTTCCAAACTTTAAATCAAAGAGCATGGCTGGCAAGCTGACAAATCCTGTTTGGACAGCCACTCTTCTTCCCACCCATCAATATTCTCTCACTCCTGTTTCCCATGACTTTATGCTGTGCAGTACTCCATAGACAGTAGGCTTCATTGGGAACACCATGACCTTATCCTTGCAGACTACTCTGCAAGCTGTTACTGATGCTGATAGCTTGGTTAATTTGGGTGCCTCCTCAGTATTCACCACCCCTTGGTTTCCCATTAACAATTTACATCAAATAAGACACATATTTTGAGTGCTTTCAGAAATATTATCAAAAAACCACAAAAACAGTGCTAAAAATAATAGAAAAATGGCATGACAGTAATCAAATTCTCTTCCTCTGCAGAAATAGATGTACATTTTATGAAAATCTAGGAGCATGAAGTATTAAATTAATGATTTTCAGATTGAATACTTTCAAAGGTCTTTTGATAATAGCTTCACTTTCTTATTTTCTACCATTCATTTCATTTTTTTTTTCTTGCTAATACAGCAACAGACTGCTCTCTGTGGTCACTGTAATAAAGGATTTTTTAAGACAGCAATTTAATTTCATTTAGATATTTCTAGGAGAGAACTGTGCTATAAACATTTACCCATCCTTTTTTTTGGTTTTTTTGGTTTTTTTGTTTTTTTTTCTAAAAAATGTCAGATAGCATATTGCAGAGACAACTGTTACACTAAACACTTCTGGAGAACGCTTCTCAGTATTTTCTATTTCTAGTGCACTGGAAATTGCACATAATTGTTTTCTTCTACTTGGGAGTGCAATGGACTGGAGAGTTGAAATTGCAATTTTTATGAACACTTTTTGAGTTTACAGGTTGAAGATTGATCTAAATACTTTTCTCTTTGAAGGCGCAGTATCTATAGTCACTAGTTCCCAAGTATTTTTATATACATTTTATATACATGATATATACATTATATATACATATATCATTATATACATTTATATACATTTTTATATACATTTTATATACATCTTCAAGTGCATTATTTCCAAGTGCACAGATTCATTTCCAATAATACATTGCAATGAAACATGTTACCAAAACATGCCAATATGAACCCATGAATTCACAGCAATACACAGCTCCAAAGTACATATCACAGTTACAGTCATTTAAAATAATAATAGTAATAATAAAAAATAGTCCCACAGCTTGGGAGGAATAATCCCAATAATCTCAAGCACAAATACAGGCTGGGGACCACAGAGCTGGAAAGCAGCCTGGCAGAAAAGGACCTGAGGGTACTGGTGGACACCAATCTGAACATGAGCCAGTGATGTGCCTCTGGGGCAAAGACCACCAGTAGCCTTCTGGGCTACTTTACAAGTATTGACAGCAGGTCAGGGTAGGTGATGCTGGAGAAAATCCAGCAAAGGGTCACTAAGTTAGTTAAGTGACTGGACTATACTTCATGTAAGAAGAGGATATGAGATCTGAGGCTGCTTAGCCTAAAGGCTGAGGGGATCTCACAAATATGTGTGAATACCTGAAGGGTATAAAGAATAGGGAGCCAGGTTCTTTTTGATGGTGACCAGTGGTAGCCCATGGGCATGCTCTGAAACACGAGGTTCCTTCTCAACATCAGGAAGCACTTAGTTCCTGGGAGGGTGACCACACACTGGCACAGGTTGCCTGAAGTGGTTGTGGAGTCTCCATTCCAAAACTGTCTGGACATTGTCCTGGGCAATTTACCCTGGGTGGCCCTGCTTGAGCAGACGATCCCAAGAGGTCCCATCCACCCTCAGCCAGTCTGTGAATCTGTGATAATTTGTCTTCAGGCTCCAATGCTATCAGCCTGAGTTTTTCTTGGATTGTGTGTATTGCTGTGAAGTTGTAACATTGTTTACAGGGTGGCTGTGGTAAAAGCCCACTTTTAGCTGCTGGTTTGTACTTTTCATTTCTCATAACTCTTCCTGAGTCTAGTCAAATACTGTCTCACTAACATCTATACGCCCACCTTAAATATATAGCATGGGAGAAAAATAAAGGCTTATCTCTTTTCTAAATAACATTATCATAATTTCATTTACTTCATGTTAATGGAGCATTTTTTTTCCAAATTTTAATACCATCCATTTCAAAATCCCCAAGAGAAATTCAAATTACAGTAAGACAGAATTCACAACACAAGGAGATCTGAAGAGTAACTCAGAATAACAAACAAACCAAGGGAAGGAGAAAGATGTGTTAGTGTAAAGCATTTTGCAGTAAACACCACATACATTTAAGCTAATTTATGGCACTTATAGAACCAAGCTTAAATTAAAATTTATGGCAAAAGAAAGCAAAAATTAACAGGCAATAAACAAATTTCACAAACAATTATGAACACATAATTTCCCATCTTCCAGATCTCATTAAGAAAACTGTTCTTTATGGTTTCTTCCTAACACATACATTATATTGTCTTACTGAATATACTTTAAATCAAACCCCCCTTAAATTCAGAAATTAAAGAGAAATGCTGAATTTGTTCTTATTGGTAGAAAATTAATTGTTATAAACAGGAAATGTTGTGGCTTTTCACAAGCAATAGGTTCATGGTCAAAATTTTAAAGATAAAACCAATAACTACATTAATTTTTTTATCTAATAGTCACTTGTATTAAAGTGAAATAAAAAATAATATTTTTAAGAAAAAAAAGGATAAAGGAGATGTGATTATACAGATGCATCTGAGTAATTCTTATTCCAAGAGAGGTTACAATACGTGTAAGCTAATCAGCAATTAGCAAAAATAAAAAATTAAAGAAGAGAAAGTTTTAATTTATTTTTTTAAAAAAATTAGATTCAGAGGTCTTCTTGAGAACAGTCTGCAAAACCAGTCATTATATGTCAATGCCATGTTAATTTTCCAAGACACTATCTTGGTACCTGTCAGTGGCAAGGGGATTTCTGAATGAAGTTTCAGCATTTTTGAAACAAAAATTTCATCAGCAGTTTGAAAAAAAAACCATAAAAATACAAACACTAAGAAATATTTTTGACAAGAATAATTGTCACTTATAAATGCAGACACTTCCGTAAATCTATGCCAATAGAAAAAATTATACTAAATCAAAACAAAGAATACTATTATTCTTTTCCATTATAATATTAATAATAATAATTGAAATAATTTTCAAAAGTTGAGTAACTCATAATTCAAAACTATTCTTTCAGAATTGTCATTTAAATATTTTTATGTAAAAGTAAATACATTAGTAGCATTACACAAGCTTTTCTTTTAAAAAAAAATTAAATCCAGATTTACACTAAACATAATACATAGAAAAATAAAACAATACCTGAATGCCATATGTCATATACGAATAATGGAAGTAGATACTGTAGTCAACCCTTTTCATTAATTTTACACCCTCTAAAATAGGGGAGAGGAAGACCTTTGATCAAGTCTGATATGAGTGAAAAAGACACAAATCTTCTTCCAAGCCTGTTTCTACTTTTTCTTATCTCAAAACTGCTTAACTAAACAATTACGTATCGGAAAGGATCTTAAAACTTCAAGAGTTTTTTTTTTTCTAAGAGAGAAACTTTATTTTTAAAATTAAGAAAAAAAATGGATTATTATTTAAAAGCCTTTTTGCACTATCAGGATATCTAGGATAAAAAATGTATATTGGCTTACCTGGACATGGCATAAAAGTAAGATTAATTTTTTCTTTTTGTTTTGCAAAGAGTCATGTGACATAAAGATTTTTACAAAAACATGGCTCAAATTTCACTACTTCTATAGTCTAAAATGTTCATGGCCATCAGGATAGCAAAAGCAAGGAAATGTTCTCTCACTTCCATAAAATATTTTTGATTGCAATTATTTCCTGTGGAAAGTTCAGTGTTGAGAAAAGTTCCTTATGTTTCACTTCTATCATTTTAATTATGTAATTGTGAAATCAGATGTAGAAATATCAATAGAGCAGAAAATGGTTACTATTTATCTACAACTATTAAAGAGTCAGCAGATATTCCATGTTAATAAAAATTTTCATATATTTCAGTGAAGTGTGTGGAGTTTGGGAATACTCTGAGCCGTTTCATTCTACTGAGTTTACTAATAGTAGGATTATTGATCCTGTCAAGGCAATAAACTCTGAAACAAAATCACTTCATCAACTGATGCACTTATGATTAGTACATCTCAGAAGCATTCAATAGAAAGTGGAAGCTACTACAATAGTAATTTTTGAAGTAGTGTTGCTTTTTCTCTAAGTCCTAGCATTATCTACTTGGTTTTATTAAAAGCTCATCAAAAACGCAATCCTCATTTTCTAAAAAATACCCAACATTTTTTTATATTGCTAATACTGAAAAAATACATAAGAGATTTTTTTTAGGCTCTTATTTTCAAGAATCATGCTATCATATCCAACTTTAGAACAGAACAGTTTAATATTTATAGATGGTTTAGAAATATTTAGGTATTTATGAGAAACAGAAAGAACTGAAAATATAAATTCTTTCTACCATCTTTTCCTTGTGATAATATGAAACACTAAAATTAAATATAGAGTTAGAAATGAAATTAAGAAATGTTGAATATTATACCATAGTATGGAAACTGGATTAATGAAATAAACAGTTAATTTATTTAATCAAAGGCTCACTCTTCACACTGAAATATACTACTATATTAATACCATTATTCAGCTTCTATAGAATAAGTTTTAAAAATAAAAATCTACAGAACTAGCAAAGAAATTCTAGAAAAAAAATCTCATTTTTATTTAGTTTGTAATTCGAGAAGAATATATAAACTTAAAATAGCTTTTTATCAACTGAAAACAATAAAATCCAGGTACATTGCACCCTTCCCTGAGTTCATATGTCATCATATTTAAATACTATATAGAAAATAATTGGGAAGAAGATGAATGTGTGATAAGAAACTGTTTCTATACTCTGAAAAAAATAATAACCCTTCTATGAATCCAAATTACTGAGAAATGTAGGTAGCTCAAATTCATCTTTTAATCAGTTACCAGACTTGGTGTCCTCATTTGCCTCCAGCTAATGTGGATCATTTTCAACATAGAATTCTAACAGGAAGCCTGTCCAACAAAAGCTCTCACTTCACATTTTTGCATTTCATTCTATTTCTATTGTTCTGTCCCTCAATCATTTCTATATTATCTGACTTCTCTTCAGATTTCCAAATCTTGTCATTTCTAAATTTGTAAAATACCACCTTTTAAAACCAAGATCATTTAGTACTGGCTGAAATGCCAACCTCTGAGGAACGATTCTAGTAATCTTTCTGCAGTCAAATAATGGTTCTTTAAACATAAATGGTGACACTTTTTCCCTTCCTACTTTTTTTTTTCTTTTTAACTTAATTTCTTAACTACGAACTCTATAATCCTTATTCTTCCAACTAGGTCAAACTTACATAACATTTTAGCAAACAGCTTACTGACACACTGAAATTTTTTATAATACTCTTTCAAGCAAAGATTCTAAACATGTTTGAATGCTATATTGACAAGATATTATACTGCTGACAAAATATTATATTACTCTGTCATAAGCTCTCTGTAAACACATGTTGTCACTTAGCACATTTTCTGCTTTCTCATTCCTCCTAATTTTCTCCTAATTTGATTCATGTTTGTGTGGTCCATCTTTTGGTATATAGAAGCACGAAATGAGACTTAATTTTTTACTTGAACTCGATCATCTACATTTTATTTCCAAAACCTCATTCCCATTGATCACCCTTCAGATTCCATAATAATTTTCATATTTGTTAGCTAAATAGATGAACAGAAGCTCAGTTCTCTCAAAGAGGCTTTTTACTTTCCTTGCTGAATATTTTTGTTACTATTTATTTTACTCTTGCCCATGAGTTTAAATCAGCACGCCTTCTGGAAATTCAGTGTAATCCCTACACTTCCTAACACTTCTCTATGAAGTCTCTTATTTTTACTAGGATTTTATATTTTTGCTTATCAATTTTGATTTGGATCCTCACTTCATTATACTATTTTTCCTCTGTTTTTTTGATACTTAAACTTGAGTTTCTACAATTCAGTTACATATTATACTAAAAATCATTACCTTAGCAGAGTTGTTCTCATGTCCCTAATTTTATACTGCAAAGAGATAAAAAAAATCTTCCAAATCATCCCAAAGCAGCCATAGAAAATTCTGAAAACAAGAATAAGGAAAAGATCACTGAGATGTTTGTTAGGTGGGCATTCTGAAGACTGAAACTTCTGCTAAAATACAGTGTCATGAAAATAGATTCTGACTTAACTATGGTCATTCAAATTGTTCCCAAGAAATTAGCTTATCGGGGGTTTTAATGAAGTGTACATGTCTGGGGAGCTTCTAATAGGTTTTAGGAACATACGGGACTTTTGTGGTGCAGAAAAGCAGTCAACGTTCTTGAAAGACCTAAGCTGCCTTAGCTCCATATGAACAAATGCAAACAGAGAATTCAATGTTGCCTACAATGAAGCAAATTCCAGATCCTTGGCCAAATATATCTAACAAAGGTACCTCATTTGGACTGTGGTTATTCTAGAATGCCAAAATAGAAAAAATGAGACATTCTAGAGTATGATTCACATCATCTTGAGCCTGAAGTGCCTCTATAGGTGTCTTTTTCCCTTTCCTACAGAGAAAGCAATCAATTTAGAGGATTTCAGTTTTAAATGACTCAAGGTTTGAGCCCAGGCTACAACTTTGCTTTCAATATCAAAGTAGTGATAGATATTCATGTTACTCTGTATTTTTCTAAAAATACAAACAATACTGATACACTACTTTCCTATCCTGAAGGAACTTGCATATTTCACAGCCTGAATAATGAAACTGTCACACAACTTAGAAAGCAATAAAGGCAAGACTCAAAAATAATCATTGTAGTGCTTGAAGCTTATTATTATTTTAAATGTATTGGCAAACAAAAGAAAGAGAGAGAGAAGGGGAAAGGAGAAAAAAGTTGAGCAGCATAAAAAATAAGAGAATTTTATAAAACTAAGTCTTCACCTTAGCCACCTATTCCTGTAAAATACATAAGTATTGCAGAAAAGACCACAATGTCAGGTTACACAGATGACATTCCTCATTGATCTTAATACCAAAATGTCTTAAACAAAATTGCCTTGAAGTAATCAAATGAGGGTATAGTTTTACTATATAATTTTTTTTAATTAAAAATCTTCAAAATAGATTCTTAAAACTGAATATGGAAACAAAAATCAAAAGAATGGCTGAGGGGAAATTTTTTTAATAGAGCCTATTATACAAATATCAAATGAAAAATAAAATAGAACTTAAATATTCATAGATTTGTATTTGATTCTATATTTCAATTATTAACACTTTCTCTTATTTTTGTTACTGTTAAATCATTTATTTCTAGGGGTTTTTCCCTTCATGTTGAAAAACAGTTTTAGGAAAAAATTAAAAATTGAATTAAATAGGAAACATAAGAAGGAATGAAAAGTATATGATGTTAAAACATTTTTTTTTCAGTTAGAAGTTTCATTTAAAATGAATACTTTTTCTCTTTTAGAACTTCCAAATAAATACTTCCTCAAAATTCCCCCAAACTATCTATTTCATTACTTGCTATGTTGTCATACAGCATTATTTCTTGATAAAACTTCTGTCACACAAAATTTCTAGTTGAATTGATTTCCTTCTAGATAGGAAGATACAGGTCCTTTTACTGATGTGCATGAAAACAATTTTCTTAAAACTGATGTTTTATGAGTTGACCACTTCGTATATGTCTTGGTTTTGAAAGACAGGTTTCTGCCAGCAAAAAGCTGGAAGTTCCCTTTGAATAGAGAATGTAAACCCCCTCCCTCAGATTATTATAAGTTTGCAATTAGCGGCTTTCAGGCAAAGTTTTGG
>WEIU01024150.1:35933-54353 GCA_013389925.1 Aegithalos caudatus
ACTATTTTATGAGATTTAATTTTACTTACACCAAAAATACAAGTGTCTGTTTGCAACACCTGCAGTTTAACTATGGTTATCCAGCAGAAAAATACACTTAAATCTGCCCAACCCAGTGTTTTGGGATTGCAAAAGGAGACAAGTCTGTTCTTTGATTATTATGGTATGTTCTAAAAAGTATCTAAATGGATATATCCACATTTCACCAGCTAAATCCTAAACTTTACACTCTGCTCTTTGCACATTCCTCATACAAGACTTCCTTAAAAGAGCTGAAAGAAAATCAAACAAGTGGTTTCCTTAAGGAGCTGCATAGAATGTCAGTATAAACAATAAAAGCAATAACAAGTGCACTCTTATTAAATGTAGTAATTAAAGAAATCACAGTACCTTACCTGACTATGCCCTGTAAGTTGTGTAGATAAGACATGTAATCATTTTTGGATAGGAAAAAGTATTAAGGGTACATGTTGATTTATACAAAACCACACAACCATGTAGATTTATACAAAACCAATCCAAAAAGTTCTGGATACAATATTTAAACTGCTAGGAAGAAAATTGAAGACCAAGCCCTCCATAGTAGCATTTACTGGCATACTTTCAGAATCCCACATGGCTCCAAAACAGAAGTAGAGGAACAATATTAATCTAAAATTGAAGAAAAAGTGCAAGGAAAAAACTCAGACTAATTGAGAACAGTAGATACTAGAAATTAAGAGAGCTGTTACAGGAGGAACTAATTGCAGCTGAACTGTAAAGGAACCAGATGGCTGGCACTTCAAACAAGGCTTCAATAAGTTGTAAAAGGGTTCTTAAAGAGAAGAATGCAGAAAAACTGACAGCTATGAGAAAATAAGTACTAGGTATGTAATGAACTGTGGCATGGAGGTACAGAGGTTTAGATGAGGACTTCTAATGAATGAAATGATGGAGGAGAACAATAGTCAAATGGAAAGTGGAGAAAGCCAGATTAAATGGACTAAATTATTACAAAAAATGAAAAAAAAAACCAAAAAACCTTTCCTAAATTCCTCCATGCAACTATTGAATGGTCCATGGTTATGATGTTACCTGGTTCTCCAAAATCTGTATGAGACTTACTTGGAGAGCAGATTGTTACATTTCTGTATATGACAAGGGTGTTAAATCAGGGGACAAAGGAAAAAAGAAATTAGCAATGGATAGCTTTGTAAACAGTAGCCTTACTGTGGTACAGGTCTGGTAGAGCAGTTTGGAAATTTTCACTAAAAAGTAATGTTGTTATATTTATTGACATACTATATTGTAGGTTTTTGTTTGCCCAGATCTGTGTGTCTTGATAAATTTAACATAGATCTGAGTAAATAGTACTGTTGCAAGGCAGAGTTTGGGCAAGTCAGCTGACTTAAGAAGGAAATTACAGTTCCTGGTAACAGAATTGGAATTTTGCAGCCTCTTTCAATCTTATCATTGTGTTTTTTATCATAGTCATTCATTTTTTTGCACTTATAATGCCTCCCTATCTTTCATCACAATCAAGACAAAAGTTTTCACAGAGGCCATAATACATTTCTCTCCTACTTTCCTGCATGACTAGTCAGTAGCTAATAGCAAGACCTTATTTCAGATACTTAAAACTATTTTTTTCATTTATAGTCCTGACTGGGAAACAATATTCTTGAGCTGGGTTGTGGTTGTCCCAGATCTGTGTACCAATGGGAAACACAAAAGGTCAGATACTCTTTGAAAGAAATATTGAATATGACAGGGAAGTATTTTATGGAATGAGATGAAAACCATATGATTATTTGAAAGAGGAAGGGGAACCGGGTGGGGGTGGGTGTCAGGAAGCAGAAATAATAAGCTTACAAGGGGAAACTGGATGTAGCAAAATAATACTTAAAGGATTGTAGAAGGATAGAACAGTTGTGTATTCACTGCAAATATACATCCCAATAACAGGCAGAAAATAAAGGAAAACACTTTTATCTAAACTTATCTTACAGTACTTCTATCATCAAAAGCCTTTAGTCCTCACAAAGTTTCTTTTCATCATTTGCATAGCCTGGACTATGGACCAGTGAACCTATGAGAAGATTTATACAGTAATCATATGTCAAGTGAACTAGATGATTATAGTGATTACTTTTAATGATTTTGCTCAACTGAAGTGACAAGCAAGTTACAATAAGAAAGGTTTCTAATCAAAACATTATTATACATGCAAAACTGGGGTCTGTTTATTTTATTTAGGAATTTGTAGATACAGGATTGCTTTAGGGTTCTCTTTAGAGATACAATTAATTGTTCATTGCTTGGGGGTTTTTATCCTACAGATGTTTACATCGGGTTTTTATCCTACAGATGTTTACATCAGTGCAGTGAGGAAGTCCATAAATCAAGCTGAATGTCTCACTGAGACAAAAAAGTGAAGGAAAAAGAGGAAGCAGTGGTGTCCCACCGATGTCCCACTACCAGAACAGCACTTGCTACAATTATCACTGGTTCTGGAGTAGGAACGAGAAAGAGGTGTCTCCATTTTCTCTACAAAGTGCGACCTACAAGGATGGAGCTTTGCAAACAAGTTAGGGTGGGTATTTGGCAGCAGAATGTTTAGATCTTCTTCAAAGCTTTCTTCTTTCTGCTCTTAAAGATGAAGCTTATTAAAGAGAGACAAGCTTTAAAACAGCCAAAACACAGCATTAAGAAACTGATAAGTATGCTGATTTTAAGCCAACAAATAAGATAATATTACTTTTAAGATGTAAGGTTTTGAAAAGTAATTTAAAAAAATGATGACTTTAAAGAATTTAAATTAGACCGCACAATCTGTTTAATAAAGTATATTAAGATTGGTTTGTTTTTTTAAAGACAAAATTTGAAAAATATTTTTTCCAAAGTAATAGCTAATCTGTCTTGTAAATAAATATATAAATATCTATTCAATCAGTTTACTATCAAACTCATTACTTTATCTAGACAAGTTTTCTTCTGTGAATGTATTTTTTACTATATGCTTGTTTTAGAAGGAATTTAGAATCAGCATATTTATCAGGCTCCTTTTAGTTTGTTTTTTTTAAAAATGTATCACTCAGTTAAACACAGAGCAGTGTAATAATTCTGCACTGGAGAGAAGCTAAAAAACTTACCCACAAACCTAGCACATAACCATGGTCTTCCAGGATATATTTATATTTTTCTGTATTCTCTCTTGAAACAAAAACTGCTTTAAAAAATGCACAGCACAGCTTGTTTCTGANNNNACTTCCTTTTTATACATAGTCCTGAACAGCTTTGCTGAGACTTCATGCAAATTAAATACTTCACCTTTGGTACTGATTCTTCAACTGTTTGCTGACTGATTCTCTCAAGACAAAACACAGGACTGTGCTGAGCAAAATTTGTGACCTTAAACTACATGGTACAGTTTCAAATACATTTTTTGTTATCCACATGGATTTCAGACACACAGGGTTCAAAAGCAGTTGAAAGCTCCACACTATGCTGCTACTTTCCACAGTTTCCAAAACTTCCAGAGCATAGATGAGTTCTTTAGGCAACACATAGCCCTCATAGATAACGTGAGATTTCTGTTTATAAGATTTCAAAGCAACAGATTGTTTTCCAGACTGATATTTCTTGTGCCTACAGAACACATTGCTTATTTTACAAACTGACAAGGAGAACAAATTATAATGATGCTTGCAGCAAATGACTTGCTCTGTATTGCTCTCCACAGGTCACTGCCTCTGAGGATTTCCCAGAACTGAGACTAAAAGGAAATAGCCTGTCTCAAATAGGAAACATTCAACATGCTCAAAAAGGATGCATGACTTTTCAGACCAGAAAGTCTGTGACCAGCAACTTTTTCCCCTAAACAGTTAACCATTGAAATGCTTCTGCCTTTTTCCAGTTGTTTTATGTTGTTGTGGTACCTGTTTTGTTTTAGATGACACAGTTTTGCATAATGACTGTTGAACATATTCTAAGAAATGATCTTATGATCACTGATGATAAAGAAGCCTGTTTCCTTTGTGTTTTATAATTGTTGACAACATCTTTTCATGTCCATAGTATTTATGACAGCTTTTCGCATCTGTATGACCTGGTGTTAATAGCATATGAGTTCACACAGTATAGTCATGGAGTCAATAGAATCATAGAATAGTTTGTCTTGGGAGGGACATTTAAAGGTCTTCTAGCCCAAGCCTCAGCCCCTCAGTAGCATTCTCCTCAGCTGTGACAGTTGGACTGACAAAAGGCAATGCATTCCCACCACCATTTTCAGAACTGCTGCTATATTGGAACACTCTCTGCTCCTGTACACAATCCACAGCCACCAAATCAAGGTGGAGCACAGCGCTCAGGCAGCACCAGTACACAAATGGACACATGGAACAGACATCCTGCCCATCCCCTTAATATGTCAGCCTAGAGGAACTGTTCACACAGGAATTTCCGTGGTACGGAAGAGACCACTACAAATGGCACTTACACCTCAGTGGTACCTACTGTTAAATCCAGCTACTGTCCCACTCTTCCCTTTTTAAAGTATTCACTTGAATACAAAGTATTTTCTTAATGTTACTGAGATGTTGACAGATTACATCTGTCATTAATTAGTACTAACAGGAACAGTAAGTGGCTCTCAAAATTTTTGTTGATACTTTCCATCCTGATGTGATATTATTCTATCCAGCTGCTGAGCCTCTGCTCTTAAGAGGCTGTCAATTAAGGTAACTATGTGATGTTTAAGCTTAAGGCTTTGTGATGTGTGTCAGATTTCATAAATTAGAGCCACTATTTGATTTTCACTTCTGACTAGAGAGTTGGTATCCTGTTTGACTTAAATCTTTTAAAGCCCTATTTGATACTGCTCTACATTTCTCTTCCCTTTTTACCAAACGGGTTGTTCCAAGCATGTCAGTTTGAGAATATTCCTCTATCTATTATTACTGAAATAAGAACATTGATTTCAGAAGTACATATTATAACAGTGTACAGGGCCTCTATGAGGAGCAGGTGAAGCTACCTCAGACTCTTCCAAAATCTCAAAACTCTCCTTCCCTTAATACTGTACTTAAAAATGAGAAGGTAGAACAGTGATCCTGTTTTGCTAAAAAACCTAACACAAGCAATTTTTACCAGCTATAACAGCAAACAATTTAGGTGCAAAATAGACTTTTATAGATAGGATCTGCACCATAATGAATACTTCAGTTAGTGTCACTATCCATCTTAGTAGCTAGAAAAGGCTTTTTTTTTGTTGTTTTTTCTGCCACTGTTTTCTCCACAAAATGGATAAGAATTGACGGTATCTCCCTGCTGCATCAACAAATATGTTTTCTCATGCACTGTGCAAGACTTTATAAGAAATGCAAGGAGAAAAATAACAAAAATCAAATGTTTTGGATTGTTATTAGACCATTATTAAGAGTTTTATACAAATTTGAACTGCTAACAATTTCAGAATTGTGCAATGTACAGTTTTCATTTCAGCATAAATCCTATTTAAAAAAAGATACTCCAAAAAAAAATCATTTGTTCAAAATAAACAGGACTTTTATTAGCCCTTAATAACTCTGGTAATCTAGTTAGTGAAAAACAAAGTAAGCTAGGGAAGTTATTACTGGTGTTTTAATTAAATTACTGATCAGAGGGACTATGTGGCTGGTGACTGTTTTTCTCAATTTACCTCCTAATAATCCCAGCAGTGGGAGATGCATCAGCTTAACTGCATGCCCTCTTAATCACATTTTTTTTTCTGTCTTTTCCCTGTAAACCATATGTAGGTTTTAATACACACATAATTTTCTAAGACATACAGTCATCTCAGAACATTCATATAACTTCTAGTGTTTGACTTACAATTACAGACAGATCAAATTTGTGAGCAACAAAAGGGCTTATATCTTAACTATCGTCACAGAATTGTGAAGAAAACCTTTTCACTCTCAAGAGTGAAAGCATCAGAAATCCTGCACTCTTTTGTGTACTTTTGAGGCTGGAAGTTGAAGTATATTTTAAAAGAGAAGAGTATGAAACTCAGAAAATAATTTCCCACCTCATTTCTAGCTTCTTAATATTTTTTACAACAATCCTGCCAATATTTTACATGTAGTGGTATAACCAAGCACTTAGCATATTGTTGGCACCAGCCAGCATATCATAGTCAGCTCTCCATAGATGGGATAAAAGACTGGAATAGCTCACACAACAAATATGGTATAGACTTCTCTGTCAAGCATGAATATCTCGATATCCGTGCATCACTAGTACTCAAGTATCAAACCTTGCCAAAAACAGAATTTATCCAAATGGTTTGATTTCAAAAAGACAGTAGCATTGTATTAGTTCCAGAAATTAATAATTTTTTAAAAAATAAAATAAATTTAAAAAAAAAAAAAGGAAAAAAGAAGAAGCAGTGCCAACACATCATTGGGGAAAACTAAATAACACAGTCAACATACTGAGCAATTCATCACCTGCAGGTTTGTTCTAACTTTGGATGAAACCAAAAAGTGTAAAAAAAGAAAAATAAAAAATAAAATCAAAATCTAAGACAAAATTAACATTTGTATGCATTTGTAGTATGAGGTAGTAAACTCATGAGGCAGTCTTTCCTAGTGCAACAAAAAAATAAATAGACTGTTTAGTAGCAAACACAGCTGAAAGCCATTCTAAAACCAGTGAAATTTGAATGGCTGCTGCATAAAGTGCACTGAAATTTTGCTTCCCACTTAACCATTATTGAAAGGTATAAACTTCAGGTTATGCTATATCAACAAAAAGAATTTAAGAAGAGAAAGGGAAAGAAAAGTTTAGAAAGTGAGTCTCCAAGAGCATATTACCAAAGAATGTGTCAAACTATGTATCTGTCTAATGCTGTACTCTTGAGAATTCCCTCATTCCATGAGAAAGAATTGCATTTCAGTCATTTAAAAAGTCATCAAAATGTCTAATTTGTGACATTTTTACAGCTCTTGGCACTAGTTTAAGAGGCAGAAGGGTTTTAGCTATTAGCTGGTTATCATAACACTACAGTAAGTAGGCACAACTGCAAGTGCTACACCTTGTGTATGAATAATTTCAAAACACGGTTCTTTGTATGAGCAGGTGAAGATTCAAGTAATATATTCCATCCCCATTTCCAATCCATACTTAAACAGCTCTTACAAAAACACATATTAACTTAACTGTGCTGTGGTACATTGGTAAAAGCTTTAAAAAATGCAGATGAAAAATCACGTTAACATGCAAAATCAGTCTCAAAGTCTCATCTCACTATTTTTGCAACCTTTCTGAGATAGGTAAATGGGCAAATGGCACATAGTGAAAAAGAGGCGCTCACCAGACAATAATAATAAATAGTAAAAGAAAAATTAGACTGTCACCAGCATTTAATGTCACATGAAGTACTGGCATTTACTCCTTTAAGGAATGTATGCATCAATTCCATTAGGGACAGTTTGCAGTCCTTTGTGAAGAAGGTAAATATTATTTTATGCATATCAGCTAGCACTCTAGTGGTATAGCCATGCAAGATGGGATCTTTTCCAAATAAGTTCAGACATACCTTTTGCTGCATCTAGAAATTGGAAATAATTTATTCTGATAGAAGCTTTAAATTTCCAGTATAGTCACTAATGGTAGGTGCCTCTAGATATCTCCAGGGGGAGATTTGGTCTGCCTAATTTAAACAGTCAGATGTAGGAGTATCTTCTGCTATGGCAAGATTTCCTAAAATGAGGAAGACTTTAACCTGTAAATACAAGTTCCAAGTAATGTCTACTACTTTCAAGAGCAATATCTTTTTGAGACTGTCTTCTGAAAGAAGAAACACACTGAAAAGACCAAGTCCAATTGCCTGTAATCACAGCTCCAAAAATCACACTTACTTCATAACCTTAATATTTGTACTTGCAGGAATGATGAAATAATTGTGGTTTTAAATTACTGGGGAAAAAAGGAAAATAATTTCTGTTACTATTTATGCCATATAAAACTGACTTTGCTTATCTTGATTAACTATTAGAGTGATAGTTGCAGTTTATATGCACTGAACCCGTAATTTGCCTGCCATAAAGACAAATGAGTGAAGAAAAGTCCATCATTTAAAACTCTTCAAAATACCAGTCTGTACAAGTAAGGAGTTTTACAGGAGAAGGTGACTTTTTCAAGCCATTTTCAGCACTGACTTGTTCAGCAGAGTTTGTATCAGTTCCTCTAATTGCACTTTGTTGTTGTGAATATGAGCCTGCAAAGTCCAGGGCACAGATTACAGCTGTTGGGGTCCAACAGAATCAAAAATTTTTATTGATTTTTTGGTAAATCCACTATTTACAGAAAAAAAAAGGATTACTGTGAGTCTCTCACACATGTCAACTGCCCAGAAACCAAGGCCTGCTGAAAAGAGATACTGTCACTTTTGCAACAAGGGTTGATTTCAGAGGTTTAAAGTTTTTAACAGGACAGAACTTGAAAAACAGAGTTTAAGGATTGTACATTTACATATTTTAAAGCTAATTTTTTGCTTGGGATTTTTATGCCTTTGTACACGCAACAAAAAATAGACGAAAAACTATAGGAGATTCTAAGAAATCTGTCCTTTTTTGTATGCAGGGTATAATGGTCTTGATCTGTTTTCCTAAGCTAACATTAAATATGAGCAGAAAGAGATCTCAGAAATATCTGCCCTTTTGCAATTTTTACCCTAAAGATGAATTAAACTGCATAGTTTTGTAAATTTGTACTGTTAGCTATTTAAAATTTTGAAATCCAGTAATACAGCTTGGATAGTCTATTAGGTTTAAGCATGACTCTGTCTGTCTCTGAGGTAGAGGAATCCATTAAGCTCCTCTTGTTTTCTGCCCATTGTAAGCTTAATATGTGATTCATCTTTTTTCATATAACACAGGACAAGAAGGTGATCTTTCGTATTTGAATCTCTAATTTACACTCATCTTCCTTTCCCAAGCAGTAAATGGTGAAGAATAAAGGTTTTTTGTAGCTTCCTCAGCCCCTATTTTTTTTTCCCTTGGGGAAGAGCAGTTATATGTCAGGTCTCTAAGGATTTTGATGCTCTCTTTATCCCTTGACCCTACTTTCATACTCAGAGCTACGAGGAAAGAAACTATCCCACAGAAAGGAAATATATTTGGAGGTTAGTAAGCATTTCAGTATGTAAATTATATGTCCTTTTCTCCAAGATCCACTCAAGTCTTTAGAGACAAGGGCAAGTAAGCTCTCAAAATGAAATACTTTATAATGGAAATATTCTATTCCACTCTTTTAGGTACTCACTCAAGGAGAAAACAACACAACTTCAAGTCTCTAGAGGAAACCAACACAATAAACTATACAGACAGTTTTAATATAAAAGGAAGAAAGCATTCCTGATAGATGAAAGACCTTGGAACTTACCAAGTAATATTTGCAAAGTTTATCTTTGTATAGTATTTTGTAGCTATTAATTAAATCATGGTAACTCTTGTAGGGAAAATTGCATTGATTTTCCCACCATTGTAGATGCCATTTTAATAAAGAAGAGAGACAAAAGCATGATGCTGAAGCTGGAGGGATAAAAAAGATAGTTCTTTTAAGAAGGAAAGAATAATGATTGCCTTTGAACCTCAAAACTAATGTCACTGCTCCCAGAAAACAACACTACTGATGGAAATAAAATTCTTCAGTTTTTCTTTTTTTTTNGTCAGAGAAGAGTTATTGTTCACGATTAGAGATGTAAGAACCAAGAGAGTTTACTGTGAAGCTATCAGTAATATTTCAACTCCAGAAACCATGTGGGAAACTGTATTTAAAAGCTGTCAAGAAGACGTAAAAACAGAATTAAAGCAACTCATTAGATGGATCTAAATGCACTAGGCAAGGAGAAGATGTTTAATATCTCCAATTCTCTTCTTTGGGGAATGGGGTAGAGATGGGGAGACAATATAAGTGAGAAGCTTCATGGTCTCCTAAGTAGCCTCTCCTTTTACCAATGCAGAGAAGGGGGTACTGGGTTAAATGGGTCAGTGAGAAGAAATGCCTGCAGAACTTTTCTGGTCACTGAGCCTTCAGATGAGAGTGAAAATTTGTACTTTTAAACTGAAATACAGAGCTGTTGGCAAAATAACTGTAGCCTTCAACAGAATGATGTTTTTGTCCTCTAGCTCTAGCTATCTCTACAAATAAATGTGGCATGTAACCAGAGATACCTGTAATCCTGTAAACTTATTAAAATATTATAATTGTATAGAACTATATTGGAATTGACTTCCTTGTAAGCCTTAAATTTAATAACTCACAGATATGTACATACATCAGGTAACAAACACCAACTTATTTGGTAGGCATGTGATTTTCATTCAAACTTTCTAGTTTTTCTACCTGGCATCTAAATGAAAAACCTCACAGCAATATAAGTTAAGAAAGAACCCAGATTTAGTGAAGAGGGAAGAGGGAAATTATGTTTTATTATTATTTAAACACATGTACCCAGTTAATATTCCTAAATCATACTGGTTTTGCTTCTGTAAGCTCACTGCAATGCCGAGCTGTGGTACCTGCAGGTACAGATGGCTCTGTTGCCAGAGCCCCACTTCCTACACTTATCTACCATATGCAAGCCTTTTAACTAATTCATTTTTAATAACTGAAGTGAGACAGATAGCAGCTAGTGTTTTGCTGTGGATGTGCACTCAGCAGAAACTTGAATTAACCTTCATGGTGCAGTAAATTAGTGCTTTCATTACTAGAGTGGTAGTTAGGACTATACTGTATCCATAGGAAAAAGCATCTTACCTGAATAACATGTTTCAGCTTGTCAATGATTTGACTTATTACAGGATCTGCTCCCTTCACTTGCACTTCTGGATTTGCAGACTGACTTTTGATTCCGCTGCCAACCACACGATGCGTATAGCTAGTTTAATACAGAAACACACATAAAAATGGTTTAGTAACTTTAGTACCTTACTCTACTGTCTGAGAGTCATCTTCTAGTTTGTATTATCTCTCATGGCACCAGCATACCTCTTTAATGAGATGCACTAATTCTGTGTGCATACAACAAAATATAATTACTACATTCCACAAAGTTTGTTATTTATTAGCACTTTAATTTTACTTCAAACTTTAATAAAGAAAAGTTATCTACATTTTGTAGCAAAGTCATCTACATTTTGTAGCATGAAACATTTGGTCCTGTGCATGTCTTTTTCTGTGTGTGCAAAAAGACTGTGCTCCATTTGGATTTTGCTAAATACAACATGATGATTACCTAAATGTGTGACATTTCAGATTTTTAAAACAAACCCCAGATCCCATACATGCGGTATGTTCAGAAATAAACCTGAAGTTTTCTAGTGTTTTTGTGAGTGCATGCACAGACAGAATATTTATTCAAAGAAAGCACCCACATTGTGCATAAATCATTTAGCATTACATAAATTATATAAGAGTAGGTCAAAATGTACTTGGTATATAGATATATAAAAAGAAGAAGTAAAAACCATATGTAAGCTGATTCAAAAAAGAACTGCTTAAGTAAGTAGAACAGTGTTTATAATACATCAAAATTCAAAATACAGTAAATTAACTAATCACCAAGCAGGATTCCATAGCGTATTAAGAAGCAATTTTTCATTCAACTTACCACATTATATGTAATACTCAAATTATGCAAGAAAAACCTGAATATCTACCTTCCCATCACAGATATTGTACATTATGCAAATACTCTCCATATGCTGTATTTTTTCAGTGTACTCTATAAGAGGATAGCTCTATATGTCTCTATCACAAAAGTATGTTGCCAGCTGTTATGCTGTAAGAACAAGAAAGGAAATAGTCTTATCAGAGTAAAGAAATGTCTAATTCTTGCCTGTTAGATCTACATATAAGTGCAGACAACACAGCATATTCAAATTTTGCAGAATTTCTTTTATGAAGAACATTACAGGTCCTCTTAGGTCTGCAGAAAAGCTTGCATATATGCAGAACAATGAATGCAGTTCAGCAAAACAAGGTTGCCACATAACAACAACATTTTGTCCTTGATCTTTACTTAAATATCACCCTAAATAAGACTTACAATATTCCTGAGGAAGTGTACACGCTGAATAAATGAATGGCTCATATTCTCGAGAAGGTGTTATTTTGATTTACAGCAGACAGCTTTTTGTGCTGTCTTCTAGCAATGGAGCCGTTTGCCAGCTTGAAGTGATGGGGAAAATCTTTATATAGGGGTGTGTACAATATCAGCAGTCTGCCTGCTAGTCTTGGGTCACAGTTTAATGTAGCAATTTGGCTGGGTCAACAAATCTGGTAATTCTAAGTGTGAAAAAATTAAAACTCAATATCAAAACATTCAAAAATTTATTTGGTAGTTTTGTCTTATATAAAACAAAATATATAAACAAATAAGGAATTAATTCCAGCTGAACAATGCTGCAGTGACCAGAAAAACAACTGTTTTAATTCCACATACTAGTTTAATGCAACACCAACGTTTCTCTTCACACCATAACACTATAAAAAATCTTGAAGGTTATGTCTATCCTTTCTATCCAGTGGTCTTGTTCTGTTTCACAGCATGCAAAATCTGTGTTCTCACTTTCTGTCACTCAGAATTCTTCAATTAACACCTTTTTTCCAAATGCTGCAAACCCAACTATTGCACATTTTGCCTGTGAACTGCATAACGGTGAAAAAGAATACCCTTTCTCTTTTTTAAAAAAATTCAATGATACTCATTTCTCTAACCATGCAGGAAGAAATAAATCATGCAGAAGCTGAAACTTCCCTAGACTACAATTTTATTAGTTTAAATCACCTGGGAATTATTTGGCAATGACTCGTTCAAGACTATAATTTCTTCTTCAGTTATTTCTGCAATGAAATCAGAAGTCTTGCACAGCTGGTATTTGGTGTAGGACTCCCTTCTTTCACATGAGAGAAAGCATCTGGGAAAGTAATGCTTTCTTGAGAGTGGACCTGATATTAGGAGTTTCAATCATTTCTCCAACCTCTTCAGAGTCAACATTCTCTAAATTCTTCTTCACCTTTTTTCAGTTGAGAGTGGGGAAGGGTAAGAAGCTAAACCAGAGGTGATGTGCATTGAAACAGTGATAAGTAACTCACTAGTGCTTGACAGCACCACATCTTTAAGTCTATTTGCATTGAACAAATATTTGGGTCAATAGGTACTGGTGGTAACAACCTTGGTATTACTTTTTTCTTATTTCCTCTGAGCTGTTTAGCACCTTTCCACCTTCTTTCTCACTACTGACCTTTTTCTCACCAGCAGCTGGCATGGTCCTGTCCAGGGTTTAAAGAACGAATCTGTTATTTTCCTTGCTTTCTGCTGTCTGCAGGCTTCCTTATCCTCCACAACATTTCCAAACAGAATAGAACACCTTTCCACCTAAAACCTTCACAAATACACTGACTTTCCCCAAACTCTTCAAACCTTGCTCTATGAAAACTGACACATTTCATCCCATTCTCCTGACATTTTTGTCTGTTACAGGCTCCAGAAGATACCAATTAACATACAAGTTTATAGCAATAGAAAAAATACCAATCCCTATATACCAACTCTTGGGACCCAGTATCGGTACAATCACTGTAAATTCCAAAGTTTTCTGGTTCATCAAATTTACTAGACATTTACCACAATCCCACCTTGACTCTTCAAGGAGTTCATAGTCCTCTCAAAAAATCTTTATACTTTTGAAGGGATGTGTTATTATTCAAGCTTGGTAAAGTTTTTACTCATTTGAGAGTTTTTAATTTTGTATTCCAAGACTTCAGTCTTGAAATTGATCCTCCAGGTTCTGGATGTGAGTTCTCCTCCAGGAACATACTGGGAGTAACCACCACATATGGAAAATTAAGAGCTGAATTTCAAAATTTAAGATTCATTTAAATGGCATTCAATTTGGAAGAATATTTTGCACAAAATGTATTTGGCTTGCTTGGCAAAAGCAAAGCCCAGGGGAGGCTGCAGGAATGGCTTCTGGAACTAGATGCCAGGTGCTTTCCCCTTGTCCAGCAGAGCCAATGCCAGCTGGTTCCAAGACAGACTCACTCCTAGCCAAGCCCAAGCCCATAAGTGATGGTGGTAGTACTCCTGTGACAACAGATTTAAAATGGAGAAAAAACTGCTGAGCAAGAGGAGGTGGACGAGATGAATTGAGAATATGTGAGAAACGGCGCCACAGACCCATGGAGAGAGGAGTCCATGCTGGAGCAGGTTTGCTGGCAGGTGACCCTTGGAAGGACCCACAATGGAGCAGCCTGCTCCCGATGTACTCCACCCTGTGGAAAAGACCCATCCTGGAGCAATTTGTGAAGAACTGAGTAAGAAGGACCCATGTTAGAGAATTTCATAGATAACTGATTTCCATGGGATGGAATCTGTGCAGGAGCAGGGGAAGAGTGTGAGGAGGAAGAAGTGGTAGAGACAGTGTAATGAATGCCTAAATGTGAGTACACTCAATGTATTGAAATAAATTAATATATTTATTTGCATTTTTCTTGTTTTGGAAATCTTAACTGATATAAGATTTGCTTTCACTGTAAGGTGATCCAGCTTTGACCAACTGATACTAAAAACTCTCATTTAACTTTAAGTTTGTTGTAATTCTCTGCTCTGACAAGTCATAGGGCAGATTAAAAACTTTTTTTCTTTCTTTAGGTGTAGATTAAGGCATTGACAAAACCTAATGAAATATTGCTTTATTGATTCTTATTTTAAAAGTAAGATTATGTAAGCCAATATATTTTTGTTTAATCTGCCCTTTGTCTGCTTGAAATGGTATCTTTTGCCTACAAAAATTATAAATTACTTATAAGTTGTTGTTTCATACTTCACATAATTGTGTTTAATTAACAAATGTCTGTAAATCTAACATCTTCAAATATTCTAATGTAAATTAAATGATCTGTCAAAACTAAACAGGCTATTGGGAATCTGAGCATGGTACACAAAACTTCATCCCTATAGACTCACATTTACATGCAAAATTCATTTCCCTTTATTTGGGGGTAGGGGGAAATAAAAAAATCTCAGACTCTTGGTTTGAGAGACTTCATTCATTTTAAAGTTTTTATATGGCATTAATCACTTTCTGTTTCTCTAACTCCTAATGTACAAGTAATGGGAAAAATATTTTAAAGATCCCCACAGAGTTAGTCTAACTTAAGCAAGTATTGCTTCAATTTGAATCCTGGGGAAAAAAATGACTAATTTCTTGCTAGAGAAATAATAGATTCGCCATCTGTGCTCATTTCTGTACAAGCATGGTAATGTATCACATCACTTTAATAAGCAGACTTGGTCCCCAAGTACTATTCATTTTCATCAACATTAGGAAAAAAATCCCAAGAACCAATATATTTGTATTCCATAAACATGTTTTAAAGTGATGAATAACAAGATGCCTGTTTTCTGAGCTCAATATATGAATATTCATATAAATCACCTATTATTCTCTATTGCACTTATGAATACAATTGGTGGGGTTTACTTTTGATTCTCTCAAGATCTCTGATAAAAGAGAAAATCATGCTTTATTTACTATCACCAATTTCTTGGTACATGCAGTTGGAAAAGCTATTAGAAGTAATAAATACATAAATTCTTGTATGATTCTGCCATTTTGGATGCAGTGCTTCAGGAAGACTGTACATGTACATCCCTCCAGCACAAAATAATCTGTATTATTTTGTGATGACAACTAACACATCTTATCTATGGTCAACAGCTGATTATGATTTTCCTTTTTGAACTACTTTTAGGCCATGTTTCAAGTTGGAGATTAAAGTAACAAAAGGTGTACTATGAGAGAAAAGCTATTGTCTAGAACATCTCTAAGTGCACTAGCAGTCAAGCCTCTCCCAAGAGACTTGGTGATATTTTACATTTGGCACGTTTAGCTGGTCACCCCATCCTGATGTATATATTTCAACTGCTACCATCACCACCTGTCACTGCCTTCTTCTGGTCACCAGTGATGTTCCCCAGGAATCAGTATTAGGGTCCATCCTGTTGAACATCTTTATTGATGGTTTGGAGAAACAGCTGAAACACAGCCTCAGTCAGCTCACAGATGACACCAAATGAGGTGGGAGTGTTGATCGGCTGGAAGGTAGGAAGGCTCCACAGAGAGATCTGGAAAGATTCAAACAATGGGCTGAGGACAATGGCATGAGGTTCAGCCAGGCCAAGTGCTGAGTCCTGCACTTGGTTCACAGCAACCTCCTGCAGCACCATAGGCTCAAGGAAGAGTGGCTTGAGAGCTGACCAGTAGAAAGGAACTTGGGGGTACTGGTTAAGGCACAGCTGAATATGAGTCAGCATGTGCCCAGATGACCAAGCACTGATTGTCCCTCTGTACTCTGCACTGGTGAGGCCTCACCTCAAATCCTATGTTCAGTTTTGGGCATTCACGTCTAAAAGGACACTGAGGTGCCAGAACGTGTCATGAAAAGGGCAACAAGGCTTATGAAGGGTTTAGAAAACATGGAGGAGACTTGGAGGGAACCACATTGCCCTCTACAACTACCTGAAAGGAGGCTGCAGTGAGAGTTTCCACTACCATGCCTCAAGTGTGCAAGAGGAAATGACCTTAAGATGTGCCAAGAAAGGTTCAGATTAGAGATTAAAATAATAAAATTACTGAAAGCGTGATTAGGCATTGGAAAAAGTTGCCCAGGGAGGTGGTGGAATCATCACCTCTGGAAGCGTTTGAGAGGAGTCTGGATGTGTCACTGGGGGATATGATTTCTGGTGATAATGCTGCTAGTTTGATGATGGGACTAGATGATCTCAAGTGTCTCTTCCAACCTTGATTATGATTCTGTGTGATTCCTGTGCTTTTCAGTGCTTGTTCAATTGCCACTATCAAGAACTACTCAGGAATCTCTGCATTGAGTTGTCAAGTTACAGGGTCATGAAATTGAGACAACTGTTGAGGTTGTGAAAGGCTTACAATGGGGTACATTTCCTTACCCCTGAAATACTGGTGTGTGTCAGGTAGTCACACAGCTGTAGGACATTCAAACGGTGGGGCCCTGGCTGCTGCAGCTGTACAGAGACACTGCCTGACAAAGATCTTTTTGTTAATCATTTTGTGGCACTAGGATTTTCATCTTCACTTGTGATAGTTCATCCCAAATGAAATCTTACAGCATTAGAGTAATCTCCATGACAGTAAACAGAAAACAACCACAAACTCCTCATCTGGTAACAATGGAGAAGGCTCTCTCCATCCACCTAATTTTCTGTATTTGAAACCAATTTGGTGTAAATGATGCAATGCTGGGTTTCATTTGACTGCTTGAAGTAAGCAGTGAAATTCTAGAGAACTCATTTTAAAATAAGATTTTGCTTACACTGGGTTCAATGATGAGAATACAATGCTCAAGAGGGCAAACAATTTTTAAAATAGTATATTTTAAATAATTACTGTATTTACCTTCCATGTTTTCATCTCCTTTAACTGCCATTGATGCAGTAACCAAGCTGAAACTTCTGCAGATTGTTCTCTCCCTCATGAAATTGATTTTTTTTTTTGTATCCTTTAGTTTTTAAAAGTAAGCCTTCATGTACTGGCCTTGTTAAGGGATTTGTTTTGTTCAGCTTCTCACATTCATTTAATTCTAAATTCCTTCAGAACTTAGATTATTGGCACTTACAAGTTTCAAGCAAGCACCTGTATTTATATAGTCTCACTGTGTTTAAGAACGGTAAAATAGCACAGTGTGCCCACTACATTTTGTTTTATTTTGGACATGGGATATGATTTTTAATAACTCCTTCTCAGCTTGCTTGCTTTATGATTGCTGATAATTACTGGTTTACACCTGCTACTACTAGCATCTTCATCATGGCTGGGCATTTCAAAATTCTGGGTAATGTTAATTGAGAAATTAACAATTACCCAAATACTAATAAAAAATAAACATATGCAGCAAAAAATGAATGAGTGTTCAGTGGTGTAAATTTTAATTAGCAAAGATGAACCAAACAAGGAATCACAGCAATAATAAAAACCACTTGGACTTTAGACATAATGTGCAGGCTATTTTTTAGTCTTATGAAAATTTTTAAGAGTAAATATTGAAAAACTAGCTTCAGAAAATTTGTAAAAAATATCTTACACTTGGCTGTCATAGACAGTACTTGCAGTAATTCTATAACAGATCTCATTTGCCCTAGACATTTTCAATATATTTCAATTTTAAAAATCAGTAAAATAAAATAAAATAAAAAATAAATTGTATTTTAATTTTTCAATAAGAATTTATTTTTAGACCTACAATTTAGTATATGTTTAAACCACCAAGTTGCATATACACTTGTTAAACATGAAGAGTGGGAAAAAACTGAATAAAAGTTGTAGTATTTGTGCTTAAAAAAAAAAAAAAAAAAAA
>WEIU01024154.1:0-14755 GCA_013389925.1 Aegithalos caudatus
CATCTTGCCCCAGCCATGCTGCCCGAGCACTGCTGACTCATGACTACTACATGTGGTATTGGCCCTCACCAAATGCCCATCTGCAGCCACAGAATTGCACTAATTTGCCTTACATGCCCCTGGTAGCCCTGATTGCTGCTGGCAGGAACTGGGCAAGGACAATTTCTGACCCTCTGCTGTCTTTTCAGGCAACAAATCTGAATGATTTGCTCACGCAAAGTATCTTGCATCCCGTGCCAAACAGCAAGGAGCCCCAAAGGTAGGAGGGCTTCTGGTTATGCAGCTGTGTTGTGGAATTAGATTACAGCTATCTGAGCAAATTATCCCAGCACAGGGTAGCCAGGAGCCTCTCCCTAATGGAGGCACTGCAGATAAGGCTGGTCTCTCTGAGATGATAACGGAGCAGAGCTGTTAATGCCGTGTGAACAGGCTTCATTGCGTGTGGCATGTGCCCCCCAGCCGCTGTGCCTGGCCCAATGCCAGCTCCCTCCCACCCTCCCAAATTACCTCCCCCTGTGGGCAAAAATCAAAGCAGGGAGTTGCTTTGCGATTGTTCCCACATTTCTGCCAGGAGCACTTAGACGCAAGGGAAGAGACTGTGTAAGTTTTCTTCTATCCAAGTATTTTGATCCAGTATCCCACATTATGCACCAGTCCCCCCAGGCAGAGATAAAGCAGGTATCAGCTGTCTCTGCTCCAGGCCTTTTCCCCCTCTTCTCTATGGACTTTTTATACTGGCAGGTTACCAGACTGCTGTGGCTGCCTGGAATCAAAACTTTCTCCGGCAAACTTGAAGCACTGAGGTTACTGAGAGCTTGGCCTTGTGCTCTGGCTGCAGAGCTGGGGCACTGCATCACCCTGCATCACCTCTGGCATGTTATTTGGAACAGACTCCACCATGGGTTCACACCTGCTTTGGATTCAGCTGTGAAGAAGAATCTCATTGTGATTCCCCTGTCTACATGGAGTCTTCAAAAGCCAGCACCTCAGAGGGAGAACTTATTAGAAGAGCTTTTAATAATTGTAATAACTTCAACAGTTAAAATGATAAATACAAAATATTGTAGTTAAGTTATGTAATATTGTGTATATAATAGTATTGTTTTTAAATTATATTAAAATAATTAAGAAAATAGTTTAATAAAATTAATTAATAATTCAATGCTGCACAATAGCATTTTCGGCTTAGGGTTCATCAAAAACATCCTGCTCACATGGCAGCCCTGAGCAGTGATTAACAGCCACCAGCCATCAGGCAGCAATGCATCACTGCCCAGGTTAGGGCAGTACGGAATGACTCCTTCATTGCCTGAGGGAAGCAGGTGCTCAAACCAAACAGACAACAGGAGTCATCCTCCGGGCAGACCAGAGGTGCTGGAAGGGAGAGCCCCGACACCCACCCCATCCCCAACTCTGCTGCCCCATGCTGCTGCTGCTGAGCCCCACTTGCCTTTAGCAGTCCTCCACTGGCTGTGCCCAGGAACACAACTGTGTAGTTGTTGACGCTGGCCACTGCCACCGCAGTCAGGCCACTGTAGGTGAAGATGGGGGTGGCTGTGACAGGGTTCACGATGGCCAGTGGGTGCTGAAGGTGTGCGGCTCCACAGTCCAGCTGCTCCGGCTGCAGCTGGGGAGAGACATAAATATCAACAGGCTGCACAAACATCAGTATGCTCCCTTGCCATCCCCCCTCAGGAGCAGTGGGGACAGACTCCTCAGAGCCCTGCTCTGCCTTCCTAGAGCCCCTCACTGCTGAGCCACGGAACAGGAAAATGCAACTGTCCCTGGCCGATGAGCTGACCCGCCAGGGCTGGCACCTGGGGCACAAGGCTGATAGTAGGGCTTCCACAGCAATTCAGTGTCAGGTGCCCAAGGGGCAAAGGCAGTGGTTAAGGACTTGTCACTGACCTGTGCCTAGGAGCAGGCATTTGATTGTTTGGCCAAAAGCAAGGCAACAAACTTGTCTCTCCTGTGCTAAATTAATCAGTGCATTTGCTGCATGACAGCAGCATTTGCAAGTGGAACTGATGCCTCATATTCCTACTACCCTGCCAAGATGCACCCAAGATTTATGACCCCTTCACTCCAAATCCTCTGGGATTCTCATATAATTTCTGCTCAGACGGATGGATTCAACAATGCCTGAACATCACAACAGTCTCACTGCCAACAATTCACCTGCAGTAACTCCTGCAAACAGCTTTTCTGAGCTGCAGCGAGTGCAGCCAGAGCCTTTCAAACGGTGGGCATGTTTCACCACATCATCCACAGTGCCACTGCAGGTTTAGCCTAGGGGAGGCTGTGACCACACTGTCACACTCCTCAGCAGGGCTGGCATTCCAGCAGCAGCAGGTATCCGCAGGTCACCCACCACAATCCAAGCCCCAGTTGTGGGAAGTGCCTGTACAAAACTCCAGCAAGAGATGCCTGGAGGGTTGCAGCCCACACCCTGAGGACAAAGCATATTTATGCCTGTCTGAATCCAGTCATAACGCAGATAGCCCTGCCACAGAAGCTGACAGAAGTCTGAATTTAAGCAGAATAAATGCAAGGATTTGAGGCTGTATCTGTCAGGGAATGGGAATGCAGCTTCCACCAGGCAAAAGGCGACTGCCAGCCTGTCCAGCACAGTCCTCCCTCCCCGGGTTGCACCAGGGCCTGGATGCAAATTCCCTGGTCATTCTTACTATTTCATTAATAGAACCAGGCTAAAGCTTCAGCTCTCTCTCCAGACAGTTCAGAAGATTAAGCAAATCTTTAGGCTTTGCAACAGGAGGGTGGGACTGGGCAGGGTCTCTCTACAGGGTCACCTCACTTCGGGGTGCAACTCTTGCCCCGTGCCCATCTGCCCCCAAGCCACCACCATGTCTTGGGTTGGTGCCACACCACAGCAACACATTCCTGAGGAGAAGTGGGGAAGAGACATGCTAAAACCCAAAAGGTATGTAAAGCAATGGGGCTTTGTATGCATAAGCAAGAGATGGTGCCCCTGCACTGGCAAAAGTAAAGAAGCCCCAGACAGATGCCCACAGGGAGTTGGTGACCTCCCTATCATGGCCATGGCTGGTCCAGGGAGCAGTCAGCATGGGGACTACAGGCCATGGCACTGCCCACTCTTGCCCCTGCACAGTAGAAGACAGCAGCAAACCTCACCAGCAGCCTTGGGGACCAAGGAGCCCTTGGTGTGCTGTAGCAGCCGGTCAGCAAACATCATGGGTTACCCAGCAGAGCAGTCACACCCCACAACAACCTCTGCACAAGGGCACATTCCCCTGACCACAGGCATCATGCCGCTGCAGACACATTCAGGACTCATATTGCTGCTGCTGGACTAGCACAGCCACAGTGCCACTAGAGACATGGTATTTCTTCTCCAAAAAAACACCCTGACCTTGGTCCCCTGTGCCCCACCAAACCCCGTGGCCACCACTGGCTGTGCCAGACATGGAGTAACAAAGCCTGATGTGAAAATCTTCCTCTGATCATATGAGTGCCAAACAGGGCAGCACATTCAAAGCTGCAGCTCTGCTCTTAGGGGATCAAGACAAAAGGATCAAGTTTGTGGATGCAATGCTAAATGCATTTTGCAGTTTTACTGCATCTCATTCTAGTAAAAAGTAAAATCACAGTCCAAATTCTTAAGTGTGTATGTTTGGCCTGTAACTGGGAGACAATTTTTTTTTTACACTATATAGAGGACATGGCAAGCCATTCATGTTTCTGATTTAATGATTCCTTCCCTTCACAAACAGATATTTAGAAATTCACTTGGGTTTATTTACTTGTCTTAGGGATGATTACCTCTAGCTCCTCTTCGTTACTCTTTAAGAATATCACCACCTGAAGCTTACAAGACTCCTTCCTGCAGGGAAACTGAGGCATGGAGGCACCTCTGGCCACCTGGAACTCCAAGGGATGCGCAGAACCTCCTCTCTACAGCAACTGTGCAGGAGCTGGGACCGGCATCAGTGCCTGCCAGCCTGGAAGACCTGGCCCTTTCTTCTCACAGGTGGCCAAAATCACGGGAAGTCCCTTATCTGCAGCGCCTGCCTGCTTATAAATCATGCATTTCAGAGCTCATATCAGTGCAAAGTGTTTTCCACAGTAAACAGGATGTAACTATTCTAACCCAGGCCAAGCTTTATTTTGGCTGCGTACATCCTTCCTCTGAAACACCTTTCTTCAAATGACATCAGATCTTCCAACAAACGGATGGGTAGGAGACATATGGTATTTCCCTCTCCCGGGTCCAAAGAAGAGATGACATGCTGTGCTGCTGCTGCCTGTACCCCACAGCACCAAGAGGACAGCTAACTCCATCACATTACAGTAAACAGGATACAGCCAAGTCACATCCTTCTGCATGCAGTCACCAGAGCTGGGGAATTGCACTAGATGAATAGAAGAGAAGGCCATCTCCAAGAGGAAGGGGTTAAATCTCACTCCTTGAACCAAGCTGCTCTATCCCGAAGTGGGAAAAGAGCAAATGTTACATTTTCTTCCAAAATCAATCTCTTTCTATAATCTGCATTTTCAAACACTCCACGGGCATTTACAGTATTGCTTCTATTTTTGACACGCTCTGGCTACTCAGTAACTCACAGAACTGTGGGCTGATTCTAGATCCCAAACTCCTTCCCACAAAAGGTTTGACTCTGCCACTCTGTCACTGATGAGGAGGCTCTTGGGCACAAGCTGGGGACAGCCACAGCCAGCACCAGCTGAGCAGCTCTGCCAGCCCCCATGCCCTGCCAGGATGAGAGGAACATGCTGCTGTGCCCCTGCACACTGCAATATGTGCTACTGCTGCAAAACTTCACAAGTGATGCAAATGAATTCAAATCAAGGGGCCACAGCTAAGAGGATGGTTACTCAGATTAACCCCTGAGTGTGACTGCAGAAACAAAGTGGGACAGAGATAAAAGATTTCCAGCCACATCAGAGCTCAAGAGTTCAGCTGTCTTCACAGTGTGAGTTCAGTTCTTTATCCCAGGCCTATAAGGAGCATAAAAAGTGATTTCCCAGAATTTCCATTACAGCTCCCCAACCCTGGGCATGCAGGATGTCCCTTCGGGAAGGAAGTCTGTTGGAAACAGAAGGAGGAAGAGGAGTGGTGAGGCAGCTCTCAGGAAAACCATGAAATGCGCTGATTTCTGCATCCTGTGTTTGTGACCTTAAAAATAGTTCTCAAGCAAAGCTGGAGCTAATTTGTGACTCAGAAGCTGCATCGCAGAGGAAAGTCCTGAGCCCCTGCCCTCCACGAGGCCATGCTGGCTGTGCTGCAGCAGCTCCAGAGCTCCGGAGTGAGAAGGGGAGCCCAGCCCCTTTCAGACTTCATATCAGAGAGGATTAAAGTGTTGGCTTCCAGCATGCCTGGAGTCCTGGGAAAATGACACAGCCAGCATCGGATAATCCGCTCCAAACTTGTTGATTTGTGGGACTTAGCCATCATCTTCATAGGCTCAAAATTTGGCAGCTGCTCCCACACAACTGACATTTTCAGGCCATTAAAGGCTGTGATAAAAGGGCTCTAGTTTTATCTCTTGCCTTCCTTAACATAAACCATTAGGCTTTTATTAACATTTAGGTATGACTCAGGGAAATTTCTGACTGCAGAGAGGATAATCAGAATAATTAGGATACTGTCTCGAGAGAATAGCAGGACACAGACTTGCGCTGAACAGTCAGGACAAGGTAAAAACCAGTAGTGAAATATTGCATAGGAGAATGGACACAGCCAGTGATGCCAAGCCAGCCTGGCTGCATTATGCTAAGGGAGAGTACAAGCCCTGCTCTGTGTCAGGCAGAGCCCAGACCAACCACACACCCCCAGCATTCCCCCCGGAGCTCCCCTGTCCCCTAGCAGTTTGTACACACAATCACTCATTTATCTGCTGCAGTGCCACAACCAGACCTGTCAAAACCAGGCTTTTTGGGATGCCTGGAGGAAAATGTCATCAGAAGAGGACACCACTGTTGAGATACTTGAGATGTAAGCAGTCTCCAGCTGCAGTGCTGCTCAAGGGCAGGCATTAGCAGAGGTCCTCAGACTTCCCATCATATTTTTTAGGCAACAGGAGGCAAATCAATGTGCACTTGTGGCCAGTCAAGGCACTCAGGCTGACAATCTCTTGCAAAGTGAATCTGGACAATTTTTTCTCATTTTCTCAAGAATTACCGACAGCACAGGATCAACGCAGCGCAGCAGACATTCTTAAAAAAAAAAAAAAAAAAGGCTTAAAGTGAGACTTGCACTCTGGTTTGCTTAGACCACACCTTCCTCAAGCAAGGAGGTGGTGGTTTTGCTGTGTTTTGCTCATTTGCACAATGCCAGCCCCGGGCTAGGGTACCTTGAGAGCAACTAATGTGACACCAGCAATGATCTATCCCAACATCCCTTTGCTCCCAGCAGCCACCTGGACCTTGTGCCTGTAGGGAGCTATCACTCTTAGAAAACTCGTTCTTTTCTCTCTCTACTCCTGACTCCAAACTTTTCTTTCCTGCCAGCTCCTAAATTTCACTCTTGGCAGCCTCACACGGGACTGGTAGCTGGGGTAAGGAAGGGGATAGAGCACAGAGGACTGTTAGAAGGCAGGGCACAGCAAGCACAGGACCGATGGCTGAGGATAGGCATGGCTGGGTCGGGCCAAACCACTGCAACTCAGCAGCAGCAGCAATGCTCACCTCCACCACAGCCGCAAACCTCAAACCACCAGAGGTATGAGAGTGTGAATGCTGGAACAGGCTCTCAGTGTCCCAGATCATCTCAGAGGGCAAAACCCAAGCTCCATCTGCTGCTCTGGCAGTGGCAGCCCTGGGCAGAGAGCATGGCTGTTGCCTGCCAGAACCCACCTCAGCAGGAGGACACAGAGACTGGGACAGGATCGGGGCACTGCTGAGCTGCAGGCACAGCCAGTCTGCTACAGTGAGGCCAAAGCCTGACAACAGCTTGAACAACCACACGTCCCTATTGCCATCCAACCATCTGCTGCTGTGAGTCCTCAGAGGCTCCAGCCTCAGCTCCAGCAGGGGCACCAAAGTTGGATGCCTGCAGCTGACAGTGTCATTCCCCTCAAAGTCTCCTCTGCTCCCTCCTCCAGCCACAACTGGCCCAGCTTGTGCCACCATCACTCCATCAGCCCCAACCCTGTCATGCTGACCCCAACTGGAAAAGAAAGCTGAAGGCAATGCGGACAGGTGATTGGCAGGACCTGCACAGCTCTCCCCAAAAACACCCTTCCCAGAGCTGGCAACCCCAGCATGGGTCCCCCTTCCTTGCTCCACACAAGTCGGGGGTCTGGCACCCACCAGTGCTTCCCCCAGCAGGGCACCAAAACAGCAAGTGCAACAGCATGGGGAACTGCTCAAAGCAGAGAAACATGAAAAAGAAGCACTTTTTAAACTAAAATTGCACATCCTTCATGCCACCAGGAAGACTGGTCAAGCTTATTATGTTAGCCTTCATCCTGCATTAAATACAATACTTCAGATTATACAATCAAATCCACCAGGAATGGTCAAGCAGAGGGATTAACAAACAGGCTCCAGAGGGTTTGTCACAGTCAGAACAGCACGTGTTTGAGCAGCAAGAGCTTGTATGTCCTTTAAATTCACCCCTCTTGAAACTCGGCTCCTCTCCCCACTCCCTGGGGACAAGGGGCTGAGCAGATCAGCCAAGCGTGCCTCATCTCAAGGACACCCACTCCTGCTCAGAAGCCCAAGAGACACCTCCCCTGTCGAAACTGCTCAGGGTTAGATGCTTGGTTTATTTAGGCTGTACTTTCTTAGCTGTTCTTTTCTTGTTACCCCTCCACCACTCAACCTGTGTTTCTCATTTACGTTGAGCTTTGGCCTCAGTAACAACCTCAGACCATTCAAACCCTCTTCCACAGGGAGGAGTCCCTGATGAACCATGAGTTTGGCTCCTCGATCTTTGGTCGTTACTATTTTATTATTGCTAGTACTAACACTTAGCACTTCACACGCTCTAAGTGCTCTGAAGGCATATCTGTGTAGGTCCGGGCTGAAAAAAGCATCCATTAAAGTAACAGCTCCTTACCCAGCACAACTGGTCTTTTGCATGTGTCAGTTCAAATCTATTTCAGTTACCAATAGTTTACAGTAAATGTTTTCCTGTATTTTCCTCATTAGTTCTGCTGAATCAATTAAGCCCCAAGATAATGAGCAGAACTCATCCTCACAGGCAAACCTGCCTCTGAGAAGCAACGCTGCACTGCAGTGCTGCTCCCCTCTGGGCACCTCCCATGCACCACCTGCTCCACAGCCTCAGCACCAAAAAACAGAGTCCAAAAAAAACAAAACACCACTACTTGGTCCAGCACCCAGCCCACAGAAGAAGCTTGCCACAGAAAGGTTAATAAAACTCTGCTTGGGAAACCCGGGAGGGGTACATGGGGAACACCCATCCCAGTCCTTTACCCCTTACCTCGTTCCAGAGACCTGTACACATCAAACCAGACATCACCTGTATCTGCTCTCCAGCCATAGATTTCTGTCCCTTCAAGAAGACATTTACCCCGTTTCCTCCCCATTTAATGACATCCTACAGTGACTGCCAAAAGCCCAACCTGAGCCCCCATCCTGCACAAGGCAGTTCCCAGCCTTGGGAAACCACACACAACAGCACACCAGTCCTGATGCCTCTGAACCCCAATGGTCTATGAGACAGACTGAAGGATGACAGAGACATGAAAGCCAAATAACTTTGGAATTATATTCCACTAAACTCCCTCATCTTTCACCTCTCCCCTACTTCATCGAGTGCTATCATCATACTGTAAATTTTCCCTTTCTAAAATGATCGCTCCACACACAGCTATTTTTGGGAACATGCCAGGTTTTCAATAGCCCCTTTTAATTAGGTGACCCATCAGAGGTGGCAGTGGCCACAAGCAGCTCACAGCCTGCTGGATGTTGGCAACGTGCAGCAGATAGTGGATGAAAACCAAATAACCAAAGGGCTCCTGCTCCAGAAGGAAGATATACAGCAGCAAAATACCTTAAACAGGGTAGAAATGAGACAGAAATGGAAAGGCTAGTTCCAGATTTCCTTCCAATAATAGAGGTACGTTTTCAAGATCCAGACTTTCAGGCAATTTTGCTTCTGGGTTAAAATTGAATTGCATGGATTGCGGCTCCTGGGGCCTGGGTTCACATTCACATGTGGGAGTCAAACACCTGCCGTGGAAAACCGTTGGCTTGAGCCAAAATTACTTTTTTCCTGTTTTCCACCAAAACTGTTTAGTTACAGGGTATTTGATGAGCTCAATGGATCAAACCTAGTCTGAGCACCCAGGTACCAGGAATGCCTAGGTCTGAACAGCCAGCTGTTGGCAGAGCTCTCCAGAAACCAGCAGCATGCCTGTGACCCCCTGCCACACCGAGGGACTGGCAAACAGCCTGCCCAGCCAGCATCAGCCAGCAGCACTGGGCCCCCAGAGCAGGCAGGCACCATGCCACAACCAGGACCCAGTTTCTGTTCCCTAAAGCAGCACAACTTCCTGTTTCCAGGCACAGAAAAAGATGCCACTTTGACCGAATTCCCTTTTGCAATTTGGGACCTGTTTAAGCTTGAGATGCAAAGCAGGGATGAGCCCTGGGGCCCCCAGATAAACATTCCCACCACCCACCTTCAGCTTGGGGGCACCGACCTGCTCCTCAGGAGACTCCTCTGCTTGGCACAGAGCACGAGAGCCATGCCAGCCCTGGCAGTGGGAGAGCCCCCAGGCACTGGCAGCCCACAGAGATGAGCCTGCCTTCCCAGAAAGGATGGTGTTCACACAGCTGCCTGTGTGCACTTTGAGCAGCAGGTTGTATTTTCACATAAATTCTCAAGGAAACTTAACCAACAGCTGACCACAACTCACTAGTATCAGGTGAGAGACAGAACAGGTAGACAGTGCTCTGGGCTGGGTCCAAAGCCAGGCAAAGGTCACATTGTGGCTTAAACCACTCCTTGGAGCATCCTGGGTCCCACCAGCCCCTCCACAGCAGTCTGACCCCCCCAGCCCCTGCAGGGCAGGTGGAGGGACACCGACCTCTCACCATCTGTAATGCCACATCCCACAGTAAAACAGATGATGGTGACAACCATGGTGCAGCTCTACAGTACCTGGGCAGTGACATCTTAGGGTGCTGCAAGCAACTCCAAGCAGCTCACACTGCAAAACACAGAAATTAGGCTTGCTACAAAAACTCCTGCCTCATTTTTAATGAAGAAATTAAGTGTAAATTCCCAGTTTCCTTTCTGTGGCTAATCCTCTGGATTTATTTGAGTAGATGTAGGGTTAGAGCACATTTAGTTTCATGTTTGGAATTTCTAAATTAGTATAAACCAGCACTTCAAAGTAACCCAGCTCCTATAAAACCCAATCCCATGGAGATGCCACAGTATATTTGGACAGTAAGTAGATGCTTTGTCATATTCCCACGTGTATATGAGATTTTTTTTCTTTGGGAACATTTTCTGACTGGTTTTAAACCACATTTCCATGCCCAGGCAGACATATACACAGAGATTGTTTATATAGTCTACCCAAGGAGTTCATTTTATTTAACAACCCATTATAGTACAGCTCACTGGTGGGTATCTCATCATTACATCCCCAAACACAGTGTTCAGTGACCATGCAGGATCTGACACAAAGCCACAAGAGCCAGAAATGTGAGAATTAATGCTGAAATATTTTGTTATCCCATGCCATTATGCCTATGGTTTTCAGCAGAAGAAACAAACTGGATTTTCAGCCTTTTTAGAGTTGCAGGCCCCAAAATATTTCCCAAGAGATGTAGTTGCCTGGCCAGCAAATCTAGGCCTTATGAATATGTCTGCTTTCTGTACCTCTCCGGGAGTTTTTAGGAGACCATGGGGCTCAGGCAGAAACCACAGAAGACACTCGGTTTGGTGCAGCTGTGAGCATGGGATGGGGTTTCCAGTTCAGCTTTTCCTCAAATGAGCTTGCACATCACAGCAAAGTGTGCACACAAAGGTGCCTGGCCATGTCCCCTGCCAAAATACCCATTGAGAGGTGTTGCAGTGACAAGAGGACACGGTGGGGGCCTTGCTATGCTGGGATGTGGCTTTGATACAGCATGACCAAAGGAACAGCCAGGCAGACCTTTGTTTTCAGTGGGACTGAGGGGGACACTCCTGGGATGCCCCACATGGCCACTGCTCTCAAGCCAGCCAGAAGCTGCAGATGGGCTCTTGCCTGCTTTGCTTTCATAATGGCTTCAGCATCCCACAGCTGTGTCACACTCCAGCCACACAGCCAGCATAACCTCCAAACCCACTGGGTCATGATCCTCCTGGGGTAGAATAGCTCAAACATGAGCTATAAACCCACGCAGAGTCCCAAGAATTTGAAAAGCTCTGTCAGTGCAGTGCTGCAAATACTGTTACAAGCAGTTTGCTCCAGAGAGCTCCTACTCCTCTTCCCTTCTGAGGGCTCAACTCCAAATTCCGCACGGGCTTTGAGTGGGCAAAACACCTCAGTGATTCCATGCAAGTATTCCAATTTAGCTGCATTTGACACAAAATTCATTGTAAAAAACTATTTCTGTTGAGGGGAAGCAATCCTGGAGCTCACCCACTCACTGTCGGTGCAAGAAGCCAACCAACCTAAATCCTTCCCTCACACATCCTCCTTCCCTGAGCTTGGCGCTGTGAATTCATCTCCTCAGTACGTGACTTTTCAGCAACCCTCATTGAGAAGAACCAACAGCCCCCACTCCTGACCTAAACCATCCTCCTCTGCACATTTTCTCTTCGTCTCACACAAAGCTGTTAAGCATGTGCTTAATTGCAAGTAAGCATTTCCATCAGAGAGGTGCTGTTTCCAGGCCAAGCTGGTGGCTCCCCTTGCCCAGCTTGGGGAATGCAGGGCAGCTGGCAGATCCACCTGCCTCATCCACCCTCTCAGTCTCCTGTGTGGCCAATCCCATATGGTCACAATTGGAGCCAAACAAGTGGCTGCCACCACATCGACCTGTAGAGGGACAAAGCCCCTCGTTCTGTGCCAGCCTCCCTCAAACCTCACAACACAGCACTGAGTGGTGAGAAGCCCTGCCCCACATCAGTCACCTCTGAGCAGAAATGCCATGGGGACTGACAGGGATGGCTGGTGTGTTGAGTGCCCACTCTCCAAACCCCTCACTGATGGGTGAGTGCTGGAGCTCCCTGGCTGAGTCAAAGCAAGCACTGCTGGAGAGGAGCATTCAATTAGACTGGAGAGCACACAAGGGGTCAATGATTTTCCTTTCACACTGCATTACACCTAACAGCCCATGGTCCAGACTTGTAAACTGACTACTTCAACTGGACACACGCATGGAATGAATCAGGCCAATAGCAGAGGTTTTTTCTTCCAAAAGGAGATCAGGAAGAACTAAAGAGCCACACTTACTAATACCAGAGCCCCTATCAGTGATGCACAGGCAATGGGAAAACTGGAAATCCACTAACAGGAGAAGAAGTGGAGCTCACAATGGGAAGACAGATAGATACTGATCTGCTCTGCCAGACCAGCTGCTGCTTTAATACATTTTCCTGCTGCATTTCCAGGTCTGGGACACAAAACATGTTAGAGTATTTCACTGTCTTGAAGGTGGAAATTGATGTTAGGTTTTTGCAGCACAAAGAAACACACTTTACAACTCTTCTCTTGACACTGCCACTCAGGGACTTGAAAATAAAAACATCTTGTTAACTTGTTGGCAATTCTAATGATTAAGGAGAAGGAGGAAAAAAAGAAAAAAAAAAGAAAGAATGCTCTGCTCTCCTGACTACCAGGATGGCTTCCCAGCAGGCTCGGTCAGCGGTTTTAGAGGAATATGCTTCAAGTAAGTGGGAAGTGTAGAAATATTAGGCATGAACGAATATTAATGTTATGCTTCATTTATATCCTGCTGTACTTGACATCAAAGGATCTCAAAGCAGCTTTACAAATGCAATCTGACACTACACGAGTTTGGTTTCTGAATAACAATAAATATGGGAGCATGTGGGAAACCAAGGTACCTCAGGTTCAATGACTGGTTTAAGGCCAGTGACACAGCAGCAATGTCAGTTTGGCACTAGAAAGTCAGACTGGCACTAGAACCCAGTCTCCCCATCCATCTTATATCACCACTGGTCTTACTGCTCTCTCCACATAGATACATTTTCTTGCAGCCTGATCTCACCACGGTTGCAAACATGGAAGGCTCCCACTGACTCCCAATGGCTTGGCAGTGCTCAGTTATTTTAGCTCATTCCCCTGACCCTCACATCCCTTGTTGCTCATCCCTTCGAGAACACAGCATCCTTCTCAGCCTTTATGGCATCAGTGACAACAGGCTCCTGTCTCCCTTCCTGCCTACCCAGGTAGCACTTGGAGGGGAAGGTGCTGCCAGGAGTACACATTACAGTGGAAGAGTGTGACAGGCCAGGACGAAGAGGAAGTGAAACCTCATCTGTGCCTAGTCTCCTTGAATGAATTAGCTGTCTAAACACCTTATTGGATACAGCACTTGATACTTTCAACATCAGCAGACTGGTGTTAGTTCAGGATTATTTTCTTTACTGAACAGAAGTTAGAAAAAACTGTATCTCCACAGCAGTGCTGGAGTCCCGGGGGAGCTCAAGGGTGATGGGTGCTTCTGCCGCTGTCTCTCAGTTATGACCAGGCTGTTTGTTCATTTCCCAAGTGCCTCCAGCAGCCCCAGCCCTGATGCTGCCACTTGACCTGCCTTGGCAGACAGTTCAATCCAGCCCGGGGCTGAGCGGCTGCTCCACAAGGATGCTGAGCATCAGCCATAGTCAACAAGAACTGCGGGTGCCTTCACATCCTCTAAATAGGATCCCTGGCTCCCAGTGAGTCCTCTGAGAATTGTGACCATGCCAAGATGTCAAGACTGAGCTCCCAGTGTTTAACACACCCTGTCTTTGTGGAATTAGCTACAACTACTAGATTTGCTGGCTGTCAGGCAGCTTGTACTTTGCCACCAGGGAAAAACTGTTCAACTTTGCTAGAGTAGGTCTATGAACCAAGTGCATTAAGACTACATATTTTACCACAGAGTGGAGATGCCACACTAAACTCTCCAGTTACCATGGGAAACCTTTTTCTCTTTGCCACTGGCATTGCACAGGGAAGCCCAAGCCCAAATGCTCTAGCTCGCCTCTGAAATCAAACAGATGTTTTCACAATCTTTGATGGAGCCGAGCTGTGCACTCGTCCCAGAGGAAGGGGAAAATGCAGCGTTAAAGCAGCCCTTTTCTCTCTCTTTTTTCCCAAGCATCGCACATTTTTAGTGGAAAGGGAAATAGGCGACTGTCTCACGCTAACATTTACGGCCACTCAGTAACAAATTGTGACAACGGCAAACTTCTGCCACAAACTCGGGGAGCCAAAGGAGCCTGTGTGCCGTCCCTGGCAGGGCTGTGCGCTGCGGGACGGGACATGCAATGCCCAGACATTCGGCCGTGCAGGGCACCCACGAGAAGTGGGGCACCGGCGACCAGATTAGGGGAACGATGCTGTCCTCGAGCAGGCGGGAGGGTCACCGCGGAGAGCAGGGAGGGCAGCGGGGTGTGGGGCTTAGCCGCCCGCCCGGGGGAAGCGGGTGATACGTTCCAGCTCGGGAGAGGTGGCGACAGCGGCGACCGCGGGACGGGACACGACACGACGAGATGGGGCCACTGTCCACCGCCGGCCACCGGCTCCCCGCGCCCCCTCGCCTCGGCAGGTGCCCG
>WEIU01024154.1:16406-49934 GCA_013389925.1 Aegithalos caudatus
GCCGCTCTCTCGCTCCCCGGGGACCGGGCGGGGGACGAGGCCCCACCCCTGGAGCGGCTCTGCCCGCACGGCTCGTCAAAAGCGGAGCACAGGCCGGCCTGCACGTCTCTGCCCTCCAACGGGCGCCGCTTTAACAAGAAAGACCCAGAGAAGTGATTTGCCAAATTACACGCTGGGATGATGTAGGGGACGGCCCCTGAACTCGATCCCGTAGGATCTCTCCACCTTGAGCGGGTTCTCTCCTGCTGCCTCCCTCCCCATCTGCGGGTGTGTCAGCTGACTCCTCGTCGTGAGGGGATACGTCCGAGATGAGGAGCCCTCCTGGGCAAGGCTGTACGGAGAGCCAGGGTCCATCCCGGGATGGGGGCAGGCGGGGCCACGCATCCTACAGCAGATACCTTGCTTGTCTATGTATCTCACGTCCCCGCAGGCTTCATTAAACAGCCCCGGGCAATTACCCAGCCCATTAACCAGCTGGCCTCCTGACACCCTGTCGTGACACAGGGCACAGCCATAGGTCTCACAGGGGCTTGACTCCCTGTGCGACACAGGCAGGTCCCCATGCAGGAGGGGGCACGGGTGTGCTGCAGCACATGGCAGATACCAAGGTCATGACATGCTCAGCGCTATGTTCATGCTTCAAGCTGAAGTACTGGCAGAGCTAACAGGCAAGAGTAGTGGTTGTGGGATCTGGGCAAAGCATCCTTACCTCCAGCCTAGGTTTCCAGCAAGAGCAGAGACCTGGCTGGGGCACCCGTGCACTGGGGAAAAGTGAGTGCTTGGTCTCGCAGTGCAGCTGCAGCAGTTCTATCAGCATACGCTGAGGGTTAAGCATGGAGGCATCTCACCATCCACAAATAGCTATCAGCCTGTAAGACAAGGGTGGGAAATGGAGGCTAGTGTTTGGTCACAGCTGCCTGGAAATGCTGCACAGGCGGGCCCTGGAGAGCTGTCCTCCCTCTCCCTCTCCCTCTCCCTCTCCCTCTCCCTCTCCCCAGGCTGTGCCTTAGTCCCCTGCCCGTTCTTGTAGCATGGAACTTTAGTTATACAAAACATGTTAGAGAGGCTGATAGGGATTCTGCACCACTTCTGTTCCGGAGAGAAAAATCCTCTGTTGTTGTCTAATCTCATTTCTACACCTGCCAATTTTCCTTTCCCCTTCCTGTCTCCTCACACTCTTCAGAGCACTAATTAATAAACAACTGCCTTGTCCATGCCATGTCCACTGAAAATCTGCATTGAATTAAATGCTGTGCTTTCTTGCTATCTAACTCATTGTCTCTGCTAATCATATCCTTAATTAAGAATAATTAGCTGTTTTTAAATGCGGGACTCCCAATTGTTAGTGGCTTTTTTTCCCCCTTAAACTACAAGTTATCAATTTCTAAATGTGATCATGTCTTTAATTGCATAGAAATAAACCCCCATGATCCCAAACTCTTAATCTGCCTATTTTAGGATTTCTTATGGCTGCTTACCCTGATAGCAGAGCATCTTCCATGTGAAATCAGCCTTTTAACGCATATCAAATTAGGTTTCAGATTACAGTGAATTAAAAAAAATTAGGCCAGAGAACACTGAAAAACGTGTGACTTACCCAAAGGTATCCAGTACTGGCTCTGTCAGAAAAAAATCCCCAGGAATTCTGACTCCTATTGCCTATGCCAAACATTTGTCTACACTGATACAATTAAAGAAAAAATATTTGTGGTATTGAAGGATTATTTGACAAAGATTTTATTGCTATTATTGTTGTTAGGAAACAATTTTCTGCTAAGATGCTTTGAGGGGAATATTTTCCAGAAATCATTTCCCACCCCTATTATCTGAGCTGTTATAAGCTTCAGTGAGTATTTCAGGATAATGTTCCTAATGGAGTAGTAGAGGTTTTTAAATCTCTCATACACAGATTTCACCATTATTTTTTGTTCAGGAAGAGAAAAAGGCTAAAATTAAACCACAAGCCTCTTGCCATAAAGCATCACCCCATGACAAAATCCCTTCTTCTTTGACTCCTGTGCAGGTTTGAGGATACCAGCCTCTCAGCTGGGGCAGGGGGAGAGAGGCTGTGCACACAAGAACGCAAAACTGCTTTAATTATTGATAAATATATTTACACAAGAACACTTTCCCTTTAGGGGAAACATGAGTTACTCATGCAATTACTCAGGTTATATTGACTCAACACTGTCAAACCCCTGGATTTCATCACTTTAATACAGAGAGTATAAACGTTTATTTATTTAGCAGGGGTTATCTGTGAGGTACCCATGGGGTGCCCTGTGGATTTGGGAAGGACGCCCACCCTCACAGCCAGAGGTGGCCAGCTTTGCCTGGGCAGCTCTTGGCCCAGCACCAGCAGCACAGGGCAGGGTGGAGCTGAGGTGCTGCTCACCAGGCAAGCATGCAGAACCACTGGTACCCCCAGGGACCTGGGAGAAGATCAACATCCATGTCTTTGTGCCTTACACTGAGTGCATTAGGAAGGCCTGATTGGGCAGCACATGCTGGCACACGGGGCAGCTGCCCCTCTGCTCCACGTGGCCCTGCAGAGAAAACCCCAGGGTTGTTCACCACAGAAGGCATCCTTGCAGAGGAGCTACCACCCCACAGGTGGTGTGGGAGAGCCCTGGCAGTGCAGTGGATCAGAAGGCGCTTCTGCTCTGACTCAAGCAGCCACTCCCCTTTTTCCTTTACTCCCTACATCTCCCTGTACAATATGGGTCATTTCTATATGATTGCAGTGCAGGTTGGCAGCTGACCACAAGGTCACGGACCACAAGGTGAATTCACAAACACTTACAGACATATTTTGGATCTCTATCTGCTTGCTTTCCATCTCAGAAACCTTTACTGATGGAAAATGGCCACTGGATAGATGTATTGCATCAGAGCAAAGGTCCAGTCCCTGTCTTCTCCCCATTGTGTCGGAGGCCATGAGTGGCTATCCAACAGAAGAAGGTAGCAGATAGGGGAAAGCGGAGTGGTCCACTTGGTCTCACTGTTCCAGCCCAGAGCTGGCCAGAACAAGGCTGTCCCCAAAGCAGCATTTCTGAACAAAGAGCTGTTCACCAGGGAAACACAAGGAGAGATGAGGAGGAGCTGAGAAATCCTTGGGCACAGAGAAATTGTTGCCTGACTAAAGCCATTCCCTGATCACCACACTGAGCAGATTCTCTCCAGCCATGCCTGTTACCCTGCTCTGACGCTGTCAGTTGTTAGTCTCCCAAATCGTCAGGCTGGATACATTGGCAAGTGCTCACTCAGGCACTTCAGGGCACTCAGAAATAACAGTGGGCTTGGAAATAGACTGATTAGCAATCCTCAGTGTATTTTTGGATGAGCATGGACTGAGACCCCATTTTATTGTTATTAATCTGTATTGCAGGCACTGCTCATGGATGAGACCACGCTGTCATTCATTACTGTTTTTACTAATGATTTAGCACACTGGGAGTCTGCTAGGTGCTTAGCAGAAAGATTAAGGCAAGGTCACTTCCCCAGTGTCCTTTTCTCTAAGCACATGCTCCGGTGTGGTCCCAGGCTCTCCTGCAGACAGCTGTAACAGGAACTGCAGGGGCACAGCACGCTCTGCTGCCACCATGCTGCTGGCCTCCAGCCCTGTCGGAGCAAGGGTGAGAGGGATTTATGGGGACCTCAGCCACTTTCTGAGTAAAACCAGCCTTTTTTTTTCCCTTGACCCTCTTTGTTTTCAAAGATGAGCCTTTCCCAGTGTAATATAGAGCCTTGCTGTCCTCAGGATGTGTAATGCAGTCATAACCTTGTCTGCAGCACGCAGCCAGCTGATGTGTTCACCATGAGGGATGTGCCTCCTGAGAGGAGCTGTGCAGACAGAGATTGTGAGCACAAAAAGGTTTCTTTCTTTCTGGGTTAATGACAGATCCAGTGATGGTAAAAGTTCACACACACAATAATACCAGGACTTTCTGGACTGGGAGGTTTATTACAAGGCAGTAAAGATGTGTCTTTGGTAGCCTGTGCTGGGTTTGACCTGGGCCCTGTGGGTGGACAGAAGCTCTTTCACCATGTGACCCCTCATTGGATGCAAGAGTAGAAGTTTTCCCCAGACCTCTGTGGTGACCTGTTGCTTTTATTTTCCTTAGAGGGTTAGGGAGGACTCAGTACTCACTTATCCCGGCTTCACACTGGTGTTTCATGAGTTCAAATGCAGCTCCAGTTCTGATCTCTGGGAAGCTCAGCCTGTGCTGAGGTGAAGCACAGGCTGTTCCACCCCAGTTACACTGGCAGTGTCTCATCCATACGTGTCTCTTGTCAACATGGGCATCATAGGCACGCACGGGTGTAGGTGTGCCTGGCAGAGTAGGGCCCTGGGTCCAGCCAGCACCAGACTTAGAGGGTTTCTGTGGGTAGCAATGGTTTTCACACCATTTTGCCTGGGATACCGAGCAGGGGCTCGTTAAGCCCCCCAGAGCTGCAGGGCACTGCCCACAGCATTATGGCACAACGGGAGCCATCCATGTCCCATCCATGCCAGCCCCTGCGTGTCCTGACTGTCTGCCAGCCACATAGGGTGCTGGACTTGGCTTCCAGCAAAAGAAGCTAATTCAACATAAAGCAGAGTATCTCCTCATAGGATTCCCAGCAATGGCCATGCTGATTGCTCAAAACAAAGCTTGGCGGCTTTGGAAGGAAGCCTGTTTCCTACCCCAGGATTCAAACATGGAAGCCCCAGCTGACCCCTACAGCAAAGCCCTGCAACAACAACCAGCAAGGCTGATCCTACCAGCTTTGTTCAAATATTGTCCACCAAAGCCTGGAGGAAGTTTTCCTTATGAAGTCAGGCAGGATCGTGCTGCATGCTCTGCACTATGCTAACTTCCCCATGAGCAGTTGCTCAATACGTGTTTAAGTAGACAGACCACCACTACTCGTTAACCAAAACAAATGGGAAAAGGGGAAAGCTTACAGCACAATTGCTTTCAATTAGAGGATATATCTATTGCCAAAATATGTCAGAGGGATTTGACAGATTACATTTTTAACTGTGTACTACTGAAAAACAGTCTGCATTAAAATGCAGCCTAAACTAAACAGGAATTTAATCCCCTTCCCTTCCTTCCCACGGAATAATCATTAGGCTGTAAATATATTATTACAGCCCATAGTACCCTTGTTAATTCCAACCAATTTGACTTACCTCAGTGGCTTCAGTGTTATTTTCTCCCATGTTCACTGAGCTTATTGAGCCTTCGGTGTTGATGCTCGTTTTGTGCTTTGAAGTGAAAGGGTTAAATGTGGTTAACTGTAGATTTATTGTTTGTTTTGTATGGCTTAATACAATCCTAAACATTTTGGTTAACATTTCATGTTGCTTTAAAAGATATACCATCTTACACTGAGCTGGCTTATATGTTTTTGGATATGTTGTATGCAGACAGTGTGATCTCATTCTCAACATTTCCCTCATGACTCCAACAGTTTTAAAGGCTTCTACATTGCTCAGGTACAGGAAACACATCCATTAATCTTAGAGATAAGTCCAAAGTCACACACAAACACATACATGCATAAAAACGACCTGTGTGCACACACATTTAAAATGTCAGCAAGCCCCATGCTGGACTTGGTTGCATTTTGAATTTTGTAGCACAGAAGGAAAGTTCTCACATACTTCCAGTTCAACTTGCAAAGATGCTGTCCCTGCACAATCCACATGTTTCTGTGCACAGATATGTATTTGTTTTCTAATTCATCACAAATTCAAGAATATAAAATTTGTGATGTTAACAGTGTGCTAATGGAAATAATCACATGAATCCTTATTCGTGTGAAACCATTTTTTTTATCCAGATAACCCAGTATAATGAGCACCCAAAATATTTTACCCACCAGTGAATGTGACCCTGAAACTGAGCAGATGTAATGGTAAAGCAAAGGGAGATGAAGCAACCTCAGCTGATATGCCTGAGGAGAGTGGAAAAGACAATCAAACAACCTAAGTAGTAAAAATGACCTTTCAACACTATGTTTTAAAGTATAAACACCACACAGTTAGAGACTGGGGTACTTTTATCACTTGAATGCCAGCTCACCTGCTCCATCTTTCTATCTAAGCAGTAGTGTTTGTGCTATTTCATGTCTATGTATTACACTGTACACAGCTATGCAGTGTATTTCAGGAGTCATGGGTGTCCCTGGTGCCACTTTTCTCAGCCTACTTTGCTCCACAAGGTGCAGAAGGACTCATACTCTGCAATCTTACTGAGCTCCATGCAAGTGACACTGCTTACACAGGGTGCAGAGTGGTATCTCCAGTGAATTAAATGACCCGTTACCCCTGCAAAGGCTGGGCAATGGCAGCAAGCCTTTGCTTCATGATATATGTCTGGGGAGCAATAATGAGTTCTAGTAAGCAACAAGGACTGACGAGGTGCAGGTGCTGCACTGCAGGTGACAGCCTGGGTGCTGATCTCCTCTGCCTCTCCAGCTGAAGTGTGGATTGCCAGGATTAGTTCACCCACGGCTGGAAGGAGGCAAACCCTGTGACATACCATCAGGTCAGATTTGGTCTGTGAAAGCTTTTGTCTCTTCCGAGACCCAAGCCTGGGCTTCCCACCTCCTGAATTCACCAGCATAACCTCCAGCCAGGGCAGGACTTGGGTCAGTCCCCCTCCCACTCTGTGGGGTCAGCCCCAGCCCAGGGCTGTTTAACTCCTCTCTGCTAAATTCCAGCCAGGGAAGATGACCAAGAATCTGTCAGGGGTCACAATGGGAAAACATGCATTTCACTAGCTGCCTTTAGGATGTGCCATGAAATATGGCACCTTTCTCCTCCCTAACATCAAGTCTTTTCAGGCCAGGCAGCTAAATACCCAAGATTCATTCACACACAGACAGCCACTGGCATACAGGAATTAGCTGAAAGGCTTGGGTTAGTTCCTGGAGAAGTATGAGCAGCACCAAAGCCATTATAGCCAGCAGTCATTAGCCTCTCCCCTGCAACCTATGGAGAGGTGCCCAAGATGGACAGAGCCATCTGAGATTTCTGTAGCCTGGAATCCGACTTCCTAATCTTCTCATCTCCTTCTTGATGCTCTCTGTCCTCTGGCACAGAGAACAGCTTGTTATGAAAGGACAGGCTCCCTTAAACTACTTAATGGTACTTTTCACCTTCAGGGTCCTCACACTCACTGGGTTTATCTTTTGATCGATGTTCCTCTTCTAAGTGATGTCTTTTAAGCCTTGGTTTTAAAAAACCTAGCAAAACTTACTCCTGGTTTCAATCAAATCTGTTGATCCATCACCTTGTTCATTGTAGCCTTGCTTAGCAGTGTTTAGACTTCTTTGTGCAGCACTCACAAAGCATCTGAGGGCCAGTCTCCAAGATCCTGGCACATGTGAAGAGGCTTCCTAGCTCAAACGGCCCCACTGATTTTAGCAAGCTCTTTGCTAAGCAGTTCTGTAACTGCCAGAACATGGCCCATGGTAAACAGCATCTTTGTTCTAGCTTGTTCTTGGGACTCAAAAAGGATGTGGATGTGGTTCCCAATGACTGTTCTGGGGCTCTCAGTTAGATGTCCACATGGGTCAGGCATCAATTCTGCTTTCTAAAACTCAGCTGGGCATTAATGCAAGTAAATGCACCTCTGCTCCAGCTCTGGCACTATTAACAAACCTGTCCTCCTTTCATTCTTTTTAAGATAAAAAGGGGTGGGGTTGTTTAAAAATGGGAAGAGCCTGGTTGTGGTCTTTATTTCAAAAGATTATTACACTCCAGCTCCAGAATGACCATTAAGAAACTGGTAGCCAACAGTTCTGTTATTGTGCTGGGTCTCACACTTAATCAGCTTCAGATCTACAGCTCAGATCCCATTCAAGAGATGGGGAACAGCAGCATGTAAAGACATATCAGTTTCCCTGTGCCACTTTATTGTCACATGAAACTTTGCATCTGTTTCACCCTAAGACCTAATCAGACCAACTCCTCGCTGGAGCTTTTTTGTTCCAGAATTGGGAGAAAAAAAAAACAAACAACACACACACACACACACACACACCAAAAAAAAAAAAAAAAAAAAAAAAAAAAAAAAAAAAAAAAAAAATCCAACAAACCCAACTCCAATGTCTACTTCCTCCCTAAGGGGCCAACTCTTCCTTCCTTTCATGTGTGCATCCTCCACACAGCCTTTGGAGGAAGGGGGGAGGGAAGGATCAGAGAAACCAACAGAAGAGGGAGTGGATTCAGGACACACAAAGTAACCGAGGAAGTCGGTCCCAGCGCAGCTTCGGGCAGCAGTGCGTCTGCAGGGCATGCGGCAAAGGTGCTGCACAGAGGCAGGTGAGCACGGCACCCGCACAGAACAGCTGCAGCCCCAGGCAGCGCTGTGTGAGCCGGCCCCGCCGAGGGCTCTGCGGCGCTCGCAGCCACCGCACGCTGCATTTCAGCCTCCCCGTGCTCGCTGCCAAGAGGTGGGCTCTGCTTGCTCAAACAGCAGGTCTGTGTGTGGTGGGGGAGCCAGAATTTGGAAGAAGCAAAAGTCTTTATGGCAGCTCCACCAGCTCATTCTCACATATGTTGTTTACCAGGACTGCAGCTTGCTGCTGTGAGGAGCTGCTTGCTGCAAAGCCAGATTAACATTTGTTGGGCAGAGCGGAGTGATCGGCTGGCTGGATGACCAGGAGGAGGTGAATTTCGTCTCTCAGCCCTGAGGTTGCTAGGTGTCCCCCGAGCCACAAACCAAGCTGTACAGTGGCCACACAGGTCCCTGGCTCTGGGCACACCCGGAGGGGAGAGGCAGCCTGCTCGGGGCCGGGGCGGGCACTGGAAAAAGGCGCTTGTATTTTACCTCTGCACTCACTGCCCCTCTCTTGGGAGCAGCTGTCTCTCAAGATGCCTAATGATACCACTCTATTGAAGAAAACAAGTAATGCTTTAATTTCAGGAGATCTTATTTTGAGCCTTAAACTAAAACAGACAACTGAACACTTTTCTGAATTGAGAAAGGAAGAGACCAGGGCGTTCATTTTCCAGCATCACAATGTGGGACCCTTTCCACTTCAGAAAAACAAATCAATGTCTCCTTTTCTTTTGCTGCAGTCTTTGACTAACGATTTCTTACCAGCTGTAACATTCATTTGCACACTTAAAAATCAACCTTGTAAAAGTCTACTTGCCCGCAGTGAGTAATTCTTTTGGTGGGTGAATAATTTGTCTCCATGGAGGGGATTATGCATGGTTTATGCTTTTGCTGCTTAGGATAACATGTAGAGGGAATCTACGTTTTGTATAATTCTGTACCTAAGTGTTGAGGAAACTCAGTCAGGAGTGGGTAATTTCATTTTTATTGTCCTTAACAGAAACTGAATAAATAAATACAAAATAAAGGAGAAATCAAATTATTATCTGAATCTTTGCTTTTTTTCAAGATTACTCCAAAAAGGATGCAGGGGACGATGGGATGGCCAGTATGGGAAATTTCCATGGCAGATTTTCAGGTGCTTCCTAAAACGTTTTCCATTAAGTGTCCCTAGAGGTCCAGTATTTGTGTAATTATCTGAAGAAAGAGGTCTTGACTTTTCTATCCTTCTTTGCTTTCCTTCGTCTAATGGTTCCTTAAGGCTCTGCAACCCACAGTTTTCTTCACAGAACACAAGAAACATCCCTTGTTTTCACACTTCAGAGAAGAGACAAAAGAGACCTTTTGGCAAAATGTCAGATTATGTGACTGATAACACCCCTCATCATTACAGACTATGACTTTGACTTGTGGCCACCTTAGAATCAGAAGTGAAAACAAAAAATACATTTTATACTGGCCACTTCTCTCCATCCTATTAAATTAAGACTAGTCATTAGCTGGTGGAGAGGGAAAATAATTTCCATCAAGAATCCAGGGGAGTGGTGGGGAGAAGAAGGGGGGTAGCATCTGACATTCCCTCTCCTCCCTCCCCCAGTTTTCCAACATTTTCCTTCCAGAGATGATGGTGTGAAACCAGCTCACATGACAAATTAAAGTGATTCATAACCCAGCTGCAGTCCCTGCTGACAAGCCCCATTGCAGAGCAATCGTGCAGACTTTATGCACCCAGAGCCCAGGGAAGGGCCTGGGTCATGGCACACACTACACTTCAGAGCAGTCTGACACAACTTGGCTGAATTCATCCACAGCACGTGAAGGCCAAATGGCTGTCACTTGACAGCAGTTAATAATGTGGTTTTAGAAGGCATATTTTCTCTGCTAAATTAAATTTTTAAGACACCACTCTGCATCTTCAGCCCTTATCTTTTTATCTGGATTTTTTTTTTTCTCTCCTGTCAGTCTTGAAACACACAAACAGGGATTACACAGATAAGCCTGCAATGTGGTTCATTCTGGCAGTGGTTTATCAATCACAGTTAATTAACTTGGGGGATCCATAAACTGGACAATTCAGCTGTGATTCTCTTGTCACCACAATATAGTTAGAAGCAGCGCAGGGCCCATTCAGAGGTGCAAGTGCAGCCCCAGGTAGGCCCCGTGGCAAGTGGAGGATGGCAGTGGAGCAGAACAGCAAATCCCTCCAATTCCGAGCACGGGGGAGCAGTGCTGGTGGCCCCCACACTGGCAGAGCCCCCACCAGCTGGTCCAGGTCCAGGGCCCATCCAGGGGATCCCCTCAGGAGCAAAAGCAGCCAGGTCCATTAACCACATGCTGCTGAGTAACGGAGCCCTGGCTGTCCCACATGATGACTGGCAGCCACGAGAGCCACAGGATAGAAAGTGCTGTGTTCCCCTCAGGGAATGATTGTGGAAAGATTGAGTCCTGGCCCAGACTGCTAGTTTAAGTTTTATCCAACATGGGGTACTGGTGCTTCTGTTCAGACCACAGGAAGATCTAAAATATGGGGAACACCTTGTGTGGAACACAATCATCCATGTCATGCTGACCGTATGGTGGTTGCTCTGGCAAGATCCCTCAGAAAGAGATAGAGGTGTTTCCACTGATGCCTCTGATGAGGGGAAAAAGCTGCAGCAAAAATGCAGAGCAGGAAAATGAGGGATTTCAAAATAATGACGTAGGCTGATTTCAACGCTGAAATGGAATGGAGCTGGGATGCACTCCCATCAGATGGAAATAAATTGGACTATTTCCCGGACAGATTGGCCCCAGCTGGGAAAGAGAAAGAAGGCAAAGAGGGAAGATGGTTCAAATAGGAAAACAGAAGCTCTGATATCCTGGGCATTTTCAAGAAAGTCAGATTAGATATATTATCAAATCAACAGCATTAGATTCAGTTGGCAGTATCCTGGGAGCCATGATACAAAGCTATTCAAAGCTGATTGTAATTCAAGGTGGAAAAGCAATCAGGCTTTTTGATTTTTTTTTTTCCTGACCATGACAAAAACTGACCTTCCCCTCACAGTATAGAGGGGATGCACTGGAGGATAGCAGGTGCTCTATCATCTCTCCCACCTCTCCAAGAGACCTTAGGCAATGGCATCAGAGACCTTGTCATTTCACCTCCCCATGCCTGGCTGGAGGAGGGCTGGCCTCCCAGGCTGCTTGGCAGGAACGCTGAATTTTAAATAACACATTCCTAGCCAGAACTCCAAGCATGCGTTAGAAACTTACTTGGTGAAAATCTTCAGCCCTTCACAGAACATCCCCTGAAAGGGCAGAGATGGTCACAAGCTGTTTTTGTGACAACTACCTGCACGGTCAGAAATTCTCTGGGGTTCCAGGTGCTCCAGACATAAACAAACCAAACCTGGACAAGAGCCCACAAGCTAAGCCTAAACAATAAACAAAACAAACCCAATCACTGATTAGTCTTGGCTCACTGCTCCTCAGGAGGCTGTGGGGGGGACAGTGATTAGGGGAGCACTGGCAAATCCTGAACCTCCGCCTGTGTTGGTGACCTGATGAGTTACTGAGACTGCTTGTGCTGAAGGAAACAGAGCAACGTACGGCAGTCCCTGCTTTTCCCGCCTCCAGGATGGGAGTGCACAGAAGGACATCCTTCAGCATTCCCAGTGGCATAGTGGTGGGAAAGGAAGTGAGTCAGGGCTGGAGTAGGCTAACAGAGAAGGAAAACCAGTACATTTAGAAATCATGGTCTGGTCTCAGACAGGAGGGATGGCCACAGGCAGTGGCACAGGCAAGGAGGCACAGCAAGAAAAGCCAGCTGGTTCCTGCTCTATTCTGCCCCTTCTCCCTGCCCAAAGCCTCCACCTGGGAGAAAACAGGAACTCGTCCAGTGGGGCCTTGAAGTGCTGCTGCCAGTGGAGCAGCCAGTGAGTCTCAGAACCCCCACTGGCCATCAGGACTTTCCTGGTGCTCAGTCTATGCCTGCAGCCTGGATGTGGCCGGGTGTCACTGGAGGGAGGCACTTGGTGCACCAGTGCTATCCACCCCACCCCTGCACTGCTCCCTGAGCTGCTGGTAGCTCGGCACAGCACTGGGACCTCAGTGGGACTGCTGGCTCCCCTGGACTGAGCTCGTCCCACCCTGTCCCTGGTCTCAGTGCAGGGAGATGCCTCAGCAAGGGCAAACCCCAGTGTGATGCCTCTGGTTTGAGTGGTGTAGCCAGGAGGATCATTACAGTCCTGGCTGGCCTTGGCTGTCCCTGGGCCTGTGACCTTTTTCAATGCTTTCATCTCAGAGGGAGGCAGTGGTCTATCACCAGCTGAGTCTCATCATCTCCCTGATGAGATCTGCAGGGACTAGCAGATACTCCATGCACAAGCTCCAAGGGGAATCCTAAAAACAGAAGGCAGCAGAGTGTGGACCAGCTCTGCCAGGTGCCACAGCCACAATCAAACCAGCATGAGGTGTGAGCCAAGCCAGCTGGGAGGGGTTTCATCCACCCACTGTCCCCTGGAAGCTGGTTGTCATGTGAGGAGTCCTTCAGGACCACTGTACTGAGCTTGGGCTTGATACCTGCACAACTCTGCTCCAGCCACCCTAGGATGGCATCTGGGCAGGTTCCCTGGGTGTGGGATCTCTTGCTGTCTGCTGCTGCTTTGGGGCCGAGTGCACTGGCAAGCCCTGCACCAGCACAGGAATTCAGCGTCAGGGAAAAAAAAAATTGAGTGTAATTAAATACAAGTACGTTGTAACTCAGATAGTAGCAATCCGTCTACTCCACTGTCATTATCGCTCCTGCTCACCGGTACATCCGTGTGTAAAGCACGTTTAGGTAAACCTAGTCGGGGTGATTGTCTTGACCCATAAACAGTGCCTCGCGCGTGTTCCTGTATCAGGCAGGGAGACCAGGCAAGCCTAGCTCCACTTCTCCTTCGCAGACTCTTGGTGTGCCGGCAGGGAGAAAAGGCCGAGGCTGTCCCCGTGTATCAGCCCTCCACAGTAACTGGCTCCAGGCTCCCTGCGAACACCCGCGGCAGGAATGGCTTCACTGCTGCTACAGTGCGTGAGCCGTCTGTGCCCAGAGCCCGCCCCGCCTGTGCCCTCGCACACACCACAGAGCCGGAGCCGCCAAGTGCCAGCCCCAGGCTCGCCTCTGCTGTGAGGAAAACCCGCTGCGGGGCTGAGCTTTCCCCACGGAAGGACCTGACTTGTTTGGGGTCAGATGGGAAACACCGCCCCATATTTTACATTCCTTGAATTCCTGCACGGGGTTCCACGAGCAGCTCCCACAATTGTTCATACACCAGAGCGAAACAGGTTATTACCTTGGACAGCAGAACCCCCGGTTTCCTCCTGTTGATGGGGAGAGGGGGAAGGATTTCGGCAGCTCAGTTAAAAGCCCTTTCCCAGCCAGGTCCCTGCATTTCCCAGCTCACAGCTATGCCCTGTCCTCACTGCCCTTGCTTAGGAGCCTCCCCATTGTCAGGTGGGGCCACACCTTGTCCCCAGTAATTAACGATGTAGGTAACACCTGGAAAAGGATGCAGCTCTTGGCAACTCCTCTGAGGGGGACGTGGCACAAGGATGATGGGCATTTTGTTAATAGTACATCTTCAGGCTGAACCTCCGCAGGTTTGTCTTGCCCTGGGGGCACAGGCAGCTTGTCTTTGCCAGCCCTGTTTGTACTACTATGTGCCTGCTGAGCTGGGCTGTCTGAACCTTCCAGCCCCCATCACTCTGCAGTGCTGCCACTGCAGGGGTCCCTCCTTCTCAACCTGTGTCTGGAAATGGGAAATTTATCAATGTAGCTACTGTTCCTATGTTCTCTCTGTCCTGATCTCAATAAAACTCAAAATCTCGTATGATTTTTCAATTTCTTTCTCTCTTAGGGTAGCTACCATTCATTCAAGAAAAAATTTGAGCTGTGTGAGCTCAAAGTGTGAACTCAAAGTATGGGCTCTGTAGGTGAGGACACCACTCCAATAGAGCAGAGCTGAGGCTGGTCATTGGGGACCCTTGATCAGCAAGGTTTCCCTTTTGTTTCTGGGACAAGCCAGCAAAGAGGACAGCGCATTGTCTGGGAGCCAGAGGAAACACCAAGGCTCTAGAGCCAGAACTGCCAGAAAAGACACCACAATGGGAATGGGAACAGGAGAGAGAGCAGCAGGAGATCAAGCCTGAGTGTCCAGCAGAACTGCAGTGGATGATGGAGGGAGGAGCTTGTCAGCAAATCTTTGTAGACTCCAGCCCCATTTTGGGGAGAGGAGAAGAAAGGTCCAGATCAGACAAATGACTGATTTTCACTGTAATCACAGACCCAGCCATGCTTAACAACAGAAGCATTCAGCCTTATGTGACTGCTGGTTTGAGAGCCGTCAAGCATGTCCCATGAACAATTACCCCTCAGAATGGCTCCCTCCGGAGCAGGGAGCAATGAGGCATTGCAGAGCTGCAGCCTGTGTCTGCTTATTCCCTTTCCACGAGGACAGCTGAGCGGAGTGCAGGCCTGGCTACTCTGTGCAGGATCGGGAGAGGGTCTGCAAAGCCTGAGCTTTGCAGACGCTCTTCCTCATCTGAGCCAACAAAATACAAGGCTGGATCCGAGCAGTAATAACCACTGAGTTACTGCTGTAGTGATGCTGAACCATGGGGGAGAGGGGTCCTGCCCAACAGAACCAGTTCAGGGACTTTGATGTGCTTCTGCAGCTGCTGCCCAGGCCCGGCGATGGAGCGGCAGGGCTGTTTGTACGTCCGGGATGTCCCGGAGCCCGGGGCAGCCTCGGCAAGGTGTTTGTATGACCGAGCAGGTCCGGGTCTCCACGTCCCCTCCCGCTGCACAGCGCTGCTCCGGGATGCAGCAGCACTGATCGAGCAGTCAGTGGTAAAGGTGGGGGTGCTCCGGGAGTGCTGCAAGTGGACCGGCTGAGCTGTGCCAGCTGCCCCGCTCCCGGTGCCCGTTCCCATAGCCTCTGCCGACCTTCCAACCTCTGCCAGGTGCAGCCCGGCGCCTCGGGGAGCGGGGGCCCGGCTGTCAGAGCGCAGCGGACAGGAAGCAGACAGACAGCGGACAGACAGCGGATGCACGGCGGACACACGGCGGACACGCAGCGGACACACAGCGGACACACAGTGGACACACCGCGGACACACCGCGGACTGACAGGCCGGGGTCCCGGGGCGCTGCCCGAGCCTGGCCGCCAGGGGTCGCCTGAGACCGTGGAAGACGCGCACGTGCAGTGCCAGGCACCGCCGCCAGGAGGCGGCAGAGCCCGGGGGGGGGGTCGCGAGTCCCCTCAGCGCGCGGCGGGTCTCGCGCGGGTCACTCGGATCGGAGACGTCGGAACTGTCAGGGCCTTTCCGTTAACTCCGAGATCAAAAGGGTTCCCATCAGCCGGTCCAGATCCCATCCCTGTAACTTCGCAGCAGCAGCGTCCCAGTGCCGTGAAGGCGGGGCCGCTCCCTCCCGGCCGCCCCAGTCCCTGCGCCGGCTGAGAACACGGATCTTCCCCGCAGTTCAAAGGGACAGGTTTTGTCTGCATCCACCCGCAGGCCGGGAGCCGCACCCGCCTGAACTGCGGGAGCCGCCGGCTCAGGCACCCCCTGGCCTGGGTCTGTGCACTCAGGGGAGCGAAGGCCCGGTCCCACCTGGGCCAGTGTGGCCGCTCCCAGCAACAATTTTCCTTTGACAGCTGGGAAAGCAATGGACGAGACAGATGGAATGCCAGCTGATACCTACCTGCCAGTCTGTTTCCAAAGGTGAAGGGAAATGCCGATGTGCCCAATGGAGGTGGAGAGCTGATCTGAAATAAGCGAAAGATCTTTCAAAGAAACAATTTTGGAGGAACATACCCCAAGTTCCTGAGCAGTATGAGACAAGGCCATTCTACCCGTGCCAAAGATTGTAACTGCTTTGAGATGTGCAAGACCACAATCAGTACGGTTGAGGGATGTTGCTTCCTTGAAGATGTTTTCTGCTGAGGAGTGCTCCATCAGTGAAACCTCACCTGGTCTTCATAAATCCCTGTTCTCTTCTCAGGATCCTTTGCCGAGGTAAGCAGGATGTCAATTTGTAAAATATCCCATTTAGTTCTCAGGTGTGCCTGGGACAAAGAGGAGCCATGCTTTCTGGTCCCAGCTCCTTCCCAGTGCAAACCAAGCAGCTGCCTCCCCCCAGGTCTGTACATCTGTGTCAGCACCATCCCCTTCAGACACATCAGAGCTGAGAAGGAATGGGAGCTGGCTTGGCCCAGAGCTCCTGTTCACCCTCAGGGACTGGGGAAGCATGTCAGTGATGAGCAGATGTGGCAGCAGTGCTGGAATCAGGTGCTAACCAGATACAGCAATGTGGTATCACAGTCATCTGCTTCTCTATCCTTATCAGACAGACTCTCCGGGGTCCTTCTCCCTCCAGATCACAACTAGGATTAGGCGTAAAGGTGTTCTTCAGACAGTGAATTGGAGCCAGAGGTGTCCTTGAGCTGTCACAACAGAGGTCTGACAGGTGATCCCAACCTGAGAATGCTGTTTTGTGTGTAGTGGATGAACTTTTGAATGCCTTCAGATGTCTTGGTTGCAAGGCGAGGAGAGTATTAGCTGAAAGCAGGCAGGGCTGCAGGAACAGCTGCATCAAGAAGGGCTGAAAACACTGCTTCTTCCCATCCTGCTCTGGCCTTTCTCCTCAAGCAATATTACTTATTTTTCCCCCTTGGCCAGGGTTGGCACAGGGCTGGTACAAAGGCAGAGAACACATGAGGCGACTCTTATTCCTAATTTCAGAGGGGACCTGGTTAGAGTACAAGCCACTCAGAAGAGCTGGTTTGCCATGGGATGTTCTGTTTCATGCTAACTCAGGCAGCAAAGAACCCTCTTCCCATTTTTAACTCCAGTCAGTGAGGAAGGATCCACCGAAACTGATGAACCACTTACCAACACAAATACCAGTGGATTTGGTGTTTAAGGAACAACTTGAAGACAGGTATTTTGTGGTAGGGATCTGGCTGTTTGCAAAAATTTCCATCTATTAGCACATCAAGGTGGTGGTGTTTGGCCAGGGAGAATGACTGCTCCAGTGAGAAACATCAGCCAATTCCTCCCCTCCACTGCTGCAACCCAGCACGGCTGTACCCTTGCTATACCCCTGTTTGTTCCCCAGGACCTGGGTGGAGCTATCAAACTGCTTCCCACAGACCAACCAAAAAGCTGAGTAATACCACCTAATCCCCTAAATTATCAGATTAAATCTGTTGACATGGGAGTAGAAGGCCAGTGCTTTCACCTTTGGTCATCATGCCCCGCTGCTGGTCCTGAGCCACAGCCAGCACCTCTCAGGTGACCGTCCCAAAAGAATGCAGAACCATTTACCCTCGCACCCGTGTCCTATCCTGAGCCAGACAGCTCTAGCAAAAGCAGCACCGTGCACTTCCTTCGTCCATTAACAGCTGGAATTTGCATTCTGGTTGTGAGGAGATTATAGGGGGGGAAATCCTGCAAACAGCTGCTTTTGCTTTTTGATCTCTTGCTGGTTTTACAGTACTTGCATCTCTGTGAAAACAGAGAGAAGGACTTGGTACCTTTCTCCTTCAAATGTTGTTTTCATTCCCTTCTTGGTTCTTTGTTCCTGATACCACATGACCAAAACCCAAGAGGAACAAGTATCTTCTCTACACCAGTGAGGAATCTGCTCACTTCCAGTTTGTACAAATAATAAAGGATTCAGAAATTCTTCTATGAAACACGGTAGCCAAAATACCTCTGTTTAGAGCAGTGGCTCAACCAACGTTCTGCAGTCTCTTGCCTCTACTCAGGGAGAGGGAGCTTTCTGCTAAGTAGTGCTGTCCTGCCAGCTGCAGTCTTCCTCATCCATGCTGAACTGCTCCCTGAGACACATGGGTGATGCTGCAATTGCACCTGCCTCTAAATATGCAGCTCACATAGAATGGGCCCTGAACTTCCTTAAGGACTAAGTCCACAGAAACAAGGGCCCTTCTCATCTGGGACAGAGCAGGTCACAGACCAGCAGTGGGAAAAAACAGGACCAACTTCTGGTCCTTCCAAGACAAACACTTTTTGGTAAGTCATCTCACCTGACTGCTACCACCTGCAAACCAAGTCACAGTGTCACAGGGAGGCAGGCAGGGACACTGTGATGCATGGACCCTTGTGTGCCCACAGGGACCCTACCAGAGGCTGTCCCAGGCACAAGGGGGCTGGAAGGACAAACACAATGCTGCTGCTCCCTTCCTCTACCTGCAGACCAGATGCTGACACCAGTTTAGCCTCATTGTGCCCTAATGGTGTGTGGCTGAGTGTAGGATAAAGTCTGACAATCAGAGCTATGGAAAACATGCTCACATTTTGAGCTCTTAGGGCTCAGCAGTTTTGACACACCCCTCTTCTTCTCCATGACAGCACCTTCCTCCCCCTGCCCCTTTGGAAAGATCCAAACTAGACTGGTGTTAATAGCTGAGGTCTTTATTTAAAGGTTTTTATATACAGTAAAAGTGCCACAGATAAATCTGTGACAATCAGACAAGACAAATGTAAATCTCTCTCAACAATTAGCAGCTTAAGATCTATAAACTACAGTGTTACGTTCACAAGTGTCATTTCTGTACTTTTCAACCCGTGCAAGTGAGTTTTTCTGTTTATTTTTTTACACTTTTAAAACACACTTACAGCTAAGTCAATTGCCTATAACTATACCACCTGGCATACACAACACAGACACACAGGGTTTGTAACTCTTTAGCCACTTTCAGAAATCACTTAAAAGCTGACAAAACCACCCAATCTTGAACCCTTTGTAGGTTGGCTTCTTTTGTTATAATGCCTTTTTTTTAAATTAAAAAATGCATATTTTCAAAGCTTGACAGACAGTGCTTTCCTGTCTCAGTGTAACACACACATAGGTCAACAGTTCATCTGATCCCATCTAAGCACACATGGGATTGGAATAAACCAATAGAGTAACTGCGGGGAACATGCGGAGTATCACTGAACTAAACTAATGAGGCTGAGAGAAAAAAATAATTTTATTTTTCAAAAGTAATTTTTTTGCATCAACGTCTTCTTTCTTCTTTATATTGAAGGAAATGGGGGAAACAGATGAACTTCACTTGAACCCTTGAATGTTAACGAGGAGGTGCTGCTCTTGGAACTTACACAGTCCATTATATTTCCCCTTTTTATGTGCCAAGGCAGTATGTGCTAAACACATCTAAGCAATTTCTGAATCACTTCAACTCTGAATATGTAATGTTTCGGGAAACATTCTATAACTCAGAGATGGTCACTAGAAAGTTTTTATCTACAAAGGAGGCTATTAAGGTACTCACACACGCACTCACATCCACAGCGGAAACTGTCCTCTACGCATCATCCAGAAACACTCCATCAGGAAAGCAAACACGACCATGTACAAGGAAAGGGAGCTTTAAAGCTAGAATCACATTTCCAACAACATCATCATTAAGCTATCAGAAATCATCACAGACTTTCAAACTGAAGAGGGAGGAAAAGCCCAAAACGTTCTGCTAGTGCAAAAGGCAAAACACATGGCAGTTGTGTTAGGATATGAGAAGTGGATGCAGCATCATATGTGACATTACTGCAGACAGCTTTCTGGAATGGAAGAAACTGTTGAGAGAGAAAGAGACAGACATTTTGCCCAGACCCATGTATTATGGCCTTTACCAAAGAGTTCCAAGATGTCAGTTTCCATCAAGCCTGCACCTTCTGGCAAGCTAGCAAATGATATTTACTGAATATGACAGAGTTGAGACAAAAGATGAAGTTAAGATATAAAGAGGGACAAACACGTCCTTAAATACTACAGACACTGAGTGTCCAGAACCACTGGCTTTTAACTCCTTCCTGATTAGACCGCACAAAAACCTACCTTAAGCAATTCTAGTGTGAACAAGACTGAGAAAGAGGTTCAAAGGCCAGGTTTCAGAAGAAAGGCAACAAAGCATTTCAGTTATGTGCCAAAATCAGTTCTTACTGTTATTCACACATTTGTTTCTGACAAAACCTGCATAATGGGAAGCTGATAGTTAGCCAAGGAATGTGAGTCACTAGAAAAGAGCCTCACTGGAGCCAGGAGCAAGGGAGAGAATGGCCACGCTCCTCTCCTCTGGCTGCAGCACTGCAGAAAGCACAAGCAGTTTTGGCTTGAGTCAGCTGCAAATGGCAATCTGTGTGTTCATCAGGACAGGAGCAGATTAGTGCACATCGTGAGAGAGGTGTACTGGGATCCCTAGGGGAAGGGCACCTGAGTTTGCTGTGACTACGGAAGAAAAGAACCCTTGGAGGAAGAAAGATGGTTGGACAGTGGAAAGCTTGCCTTTGGTGGCAATCAGAAAACACTTCAAGGTATTAACCTTGTTTGAGGGAATTTCTCAGAACCCAGATTCTGCATCATAGGACGATGCCCATGTAGGTATGTATACATATATACATTGTACATGCCTCATACATGCCTGTGTATGATTTCAACTGGTTTAGGTCACTTGGGCAACATCTGATTCCTAGAGGGAAGTTGATCCTGGACAGAAAGAAAACAGTAAGACCTAACTAAGCACCATAAATGGTTCTGACAGAATCCTGGAGGGTTTTTTTTAGATTTCATGAAGACAAAAGATGAATCTTGGCACTGTTACGGTGAAAGGGACAGCAGTTAAAAACCAGCATGGAATGAATGCAGATTCCTTGGACTTGAGGGCTGCCTGCCTGTACCAACAGGACACCAGCAATGGCACATTGTGAGGACTTGGGATTACATTTGAAGCTGACATTTCCTTCAGAGATTTACAAAGGTGTCTGCACCAAGTGCTGGCCCCTGTGGCTGAAAAAGACGATGGCACGCCACAGACAAAGACACACAAGTAATCTTACCAGAGCCTGACAAAAGGAAAGCTTTGGTTTCACTTTTCAGGTTTTTTTTTTTTATTAGAACTATTTTTTGAGATAATCATTCTGTTAAGTGGACTGCTGAGTCAGTATTTCTTTCCTCAAAAGAACCTGTCTTTTCCCTAGGAAGAGATGAATAGAAATTCCTTACTCTTATCATGAGGCCCGGAATGAGAGATGACATGCAAACAAAAAACAAAATAAACATACTATCCTTCACATGTGGAAAAAGAAAAAAAAGCCCTGTATGATAAAAAGGTGTGGAGAAGATGGATGTTTTCCATGATGCTGCATCTTTACGCTCAGGAGGACAGACAAATGGCATATGAACAGTGCTGCATTCGACAGGCTGACACTAGAAACTACTCTCTGCCCTCCTCAGAACTGCTTCAGGACAAGACGGCTCACAATTATTCACGCATTTCTTCAATTAAAAACATCACTTCTTTATTTGAAAGAAAAAAAAATAATGACCCTCCCAAACCCTTAAAAAAAAAAACCAAGAAACAAAAAACCCCAATAATAATAATTATAATTATAATAAAAAATCCTATTAGAAACAATAAGGAAGCACTGAGAGTTTGAGTATTACACTCTTCAAGTATGCTGTTCGGATTTTTTTTAAATCTGTGAATATACATATATTAAAAAAACCTTAAAAGTGCGACCAAGGGCTTCTGCTTAAAGATAAGTATTTCAAGGACTACTTCAAAATACTGTAGCACAACTGTGCAGTTACTGTGTATGGCATGAGGCTTCCACTCCATACAGTCAGCCAAGTTAGCCAGCCTTACAGAAAGTTACTGAAGTCAGGTTAGCACAAAGGGCGAACCCAGATGCTGAGCTGGGAGAGGGATCCACACATTGTTGTTTTTCTCTTGTTAAGGAAAGAAACCACTTAACGCATACACTTGGACATGGAATGTGAGCAGGCTTCACAGTAAAAGTTTAGTGTTACAGGTTTGCTGTGGTACCATCACTCAAGGCTGCGCACTAGATTGAGCTTTGCTCATCTTAAGCTAACCACGTTCTCTTCTTCCTGACAGGTTTAGTACAGTAGTTCAAGCCACAATTTAAATTGCCCATTGGTATGCTCCAAATTTCTGTATTTTATTAATTTCTTTTGTACACTTTAAAGAATCTTAAGATTTGCATCCAAAGAGAACCATGCTACATAAAAATTATCCAGGATTCTCGCCAAAAGAGTTCTTGAATAAAATCTAAAAAATACTATTGCAATGCATCTTGCAGAGAAAAAACGTTATTCTAAATGTAAACAAATTCACTCGGACACTTTAAAACTTCAGCGGAGTAGTTGCTGACTAATCTTTGCCACACGTGCTCACCAAGAGCGCCAGGAGGGAGTGGCGCAGCCCAATCCTGCCACCATCATCTGGGGGGAGACAAGAATCGTTCCAAGTAGCCGGTGATGGCATCCCAGTGCTTCCACAAAAAGGCAATGAAAACCACTATAAATAAAGTGCTGAACGTCCTGTTGCGAGTCTTCATCAGGGGCACGACACAGTTGGCCACAGTGGAGACGAAAACAAGGAGGACAGCCATGACAGCCAGCAAGATGTTGATGAACTTCCCCAGTAGGTTCCTGGCTGTGGCATTCTCCAGCCCCTCCAACTGCACGACTTGCTGCTGCTGCTGCTGCAGCTCCATCTTGGAGATGCGTGTCTGGCACGCTTCCAGTGCCTCCTGTGGGCAAAAGCACATACTGGGTCACTGAAGTTCACAGCTGTTATCTCACCAACCAGGCCAAGCCAGGACCACCACCCCCACACCTCACACTGCTCATGCACCAAGCTCCTGCCCTGCAGTGGGAGCAGAGGAAGCAGTGCCATTTCCCGTATCTGAGGTGAGAAGCCCTTTGCTGACTAGGCACTGCAGCCTGCAATACATCATGGCACCTTATCCACACCCAGAAGGCTTGAATGGAGATGCCAGGCTGGGAAACCCCATTGCTTCTGCCCAGAACAGGGGGCTACCCAGCCACCTGGTCACTTCAGCTTTGGTTCCAAGAGGCCACTCACAGGACAATGGTGCTGTGCCTAGCCTAGAAATCTTTATCCTCTTCTGGATGTGCATTCCCAGAACCTCATCTTCCATCACCTTTCTTGCAGTTAACTTGTGCTTATCTGACCCCTTTGCAGAAAACTAGGCAACCTCACAGAAAACTATGCCAACAAAAATAACCACTGAAGTCTCAGCTGCGTTCTGCTTGCTTAGTGAGCTATGAGCTCAGGGAAAGGTCTGAGGGGCACTAGGGCTGGGACTGCACAGCTGCCATTGCACGAAGAAGATCTTCTCCAGACTGCAGCAAGCTGTGGCACTGGCACAGCTCCAGCTGAGGGCTGTGGAAAGACAACTAGAAGGGTAAGAAGCATGAGATTTACGGAACTGCCTACAGGAAGAGGCAAAATGAAAGGAGGTGGAAGGAGAAGACTACCCTGCACAAATCCACCTCATTAAAGCCCCATTAACTCGGGAGCAGGGGGGCATTTGTCAGACTTTTTCACCAGGCTTAACCACAACTGGACCAACCCAACATGCACTAAAACACTGGTGACATCCAATGCAGGGGGCTAGGGAGAAGGAAAGAGGTTTTCAGGCAACTAACACCAAGAGACTTCTGTTCTTGAAGACAGCAAGTAACACTATTTCCACTAATCTTCCCTCAGAGACACCTTTTTCCAGACACATGGGCCAACTACAAATATGATATACAAGTCTGCAGCAGTCCTTCCCAGACTGATCACCAAAAAAGGAACCAGGTCTGTTCTTCTTCAACATCAGCCTATGTTCTTAAATAGTTTTTCATACAACAAAACTTAACACTTCCATCTTCCCCAGCAGTGCTGAGAAATAGGCTGTCCCAACTTTTAAGTTTGCACTAAAAACGCTGAATCATAAAATGAAGATTAAAAATGCTGTTGAGAAAGGCCCACTTCAATTCAATCTTCCTGCCATCTGAATTTAGTGAGAACTAACCCTGACTGTTGTAACACTTCCCCAAGGGAGAGCCTCCTGTTTACACTGCCAGGGGCCATTGTACCACCGTCCACAGACACTTGATTAAATTTAACTTAAAGGTCATTGTCATCTGTTACAATTCTCATTGCATCACATCTGTGGAGGTCAATGAAACAAGAGGGTTTCTTTTTGGTTAAGACCCCTGAAAGCACAGGGCAGAATTTCTCAGCTGCCCCAAATAGCAGTGACCAGGAAGAGTATTTGACAACAGGAGTTGCAGCTGGTGTGTAAACAGCACAGCCTGCTTGGTCTCCAGAGGAAATCATCTGGCTGGAGTAGCTTGGCAGGAAAAAGGGAGAACTATTAACCTACAACTCTCTGCTCATACTACAAATATCTCCTATCAGCAATCAGAACAGAGATATCTGTTAAAACTACCACAGCGAGTACTTGAAATGGTCAAGAGACTTGTTTCTGAATAGGCCTTTCTCTGTAGGGGTCAGCAGCTGCTCTGCTTTGTAGAAGGGCCTCCAACTTCAAGACCTCTGTTTCACAGCTGTTTTGACGCACTAAAAGAAACTTTTCTTTTAGAAACACCTCCTTATTTCTTCAAAGCCAACACAAAGAATTGTTCCTTGACTCAATGCAGTGCACACACAAAGCCATATTTCCTTAGATGTATGTGACCGTTCCTGTAAAATTAGTGACACAGAACCACACCCCAGGGCCCATGTACTGGGAACACTACTGTAAAAGAAGGGCTTGGGTCATGGCCCACTGAGTGTCTAATACAAAAGCCTGCACAAAGAGTGGGCTCTGGCTCCTGCTCTGCTCCAGCTGAGCAGCAGGTTCCCTATGTGTGGCACACAGCCCTGCTTTACAGAGAAGGTTACCTGGAGAGCTATCCACAAGTCAGAGATGGAATAAGGACCTTTTGGAATGCAGCAGTTTAGCAATAAAGTTACAAGGATTAAAATCAAATATTGAAGCACAGGTGTACTTCAAAAGTAAATGAGTTCCTGAAAGAGCAGGCAGAGGACAGGACTTGGGTCCTCACTTCTGTCACCCACCTGGATGTCCCGGGCTCGCTCGTAAGACTGATAGGCAATCTTTTCCTCCATGCTGGCCAGCTCCTGTTTTAAATTGAGGATCTCGTTCTGGTGGAGCTCAGTCAGGTCATTTAACTGCTCTTCAAGTCTTTCACATCTAGAAATGACAACACATGGTACAATGGCTTTGATGAGAAGAGGATGGCAAAATGACACCAATGACAACCAAGCAATGAATACCATGGCCTTGTATTGAAACCAGCATGGCTGCCTCAGTCTGCACAGAGCACACTCTGGCCCTCTTGCTGGGAATTAGTCCCTTCTACCAGGTAAATCTGTAATACTGTTCCTAACCTGAAGGAAACACACAATTACATGGTAACTGTTGAGTGATGCAAGAAATCAAGGAAAGAATGAGAACAGAATGAGGTATTCACCAAACTTCTGTGTAAACCAAACAGTAAATTTTCTAATACCATAAACTCTTAAGCATTTTCATCTATACTTGGAACAGTTACAAGCATAAAAATGACATGGAAATGACATGTGACTGATGCCTCAGAGAACACGCTGTTACTGTCTGATCTCTGCATGAGGTCACATGTATCTTTGATTTGTTTTTCCTTTATCTCCCATGAATGATGCAACTTAACAAGCAAATACCATCATATTATTTGTAAGAAGGACACATGAATCACTAACCTGCAGGCTTATTTTTCAGTTTGCTCCTGGTGAATGGACCGGGAGCAGTCCTGAGGAAGAGGGTTGCTCAAAAAATCCGATATAAAACAATTCTGAGATAAAGTTTTGCTTCTGCCCTAAGAGAGTTTTAAATTAACTGAAATGGTAGCACTGATGGTAACAAAGGTATGGGCACAGCTGTGGTGGCCATTGGGCTTTTTCCACTCCAACTTCCACTGTCGGTCTATTCATTGTAACGCATGGAAAAAGCTTACCACACAGCCCTTATCAACTGAATCTTGATACTAATAACCAAGACATTTCTAAGGAATGAACCACAGAGATAAATCTCTTCTTAAATTCTGGTTTTCTTCTGACTCCACCTGAATTTAATTCCTACAAAACCCCCCACAAGATGAGTAAGAAATATTTATCTGGAATGAAGAATTTAATTGCAAGTTCTGAAACTAAGACACAAATCCTGCTTCTCATTTTTTTTGGTGTTTCAGAATCTGTAGTCAAAAGCTAGCCTTTAAAAACAGTCTTGGAGTTTTGTTTTTAATAAAGTATGAAGAGAATTTTCATTTATGTTCCCAATGCAATATTACTTTAAACTAAGGAAGAGTCAGACACAGCATGCTAATTTGCAGCAGTAAAACACGTGCTCAACCAGTAGTGAGACCAAGACAACTGGCAGCTGACATGGCTCAGCCCAGAAAGGTGCCAGAAGAGCTGTGCAACTGTGCCGGGACACACCAGAGAACTGGTTTCCCAAGACTGACAAGGGAATGGCTATGTGAAGATGGGCTAATGAAGAAGGAGCCCAGATAATTAATATTGCCCTTTGTTCCCACACAACTTGAAACCAACAACTTGCCAACAACCAAAAAATCACAAGCACCAAAGGCAGCATCAATTACTTGAAATATATTCAGTTTGTTACTATATTACAAAATTCACCAGTGTGTTTATTACACAAAAGGAAACATAAGCATTTCTGAAAATAGCATGATTGCGTTTTTCAACCTCCTCTCACATAAATGCCTTTCAGAAAACAGCTGTTGCCAAGCAGTTTAAATCCTGTTCTCTAGCAAGAAACAATTGAATTTTAATAACTTCAAAACTACCTCAATCTACAGGAAACATAAGGAAACCCTGCTAATTTGTATGGTTAAGAGTTTAAACAGAACATGATTAGCAGAAGGGCTGGCTCCAGTCTTCCTGCCCTGAACAACCAGCTCATTCCCAACCCACACTCCACTCCCTGCTCAACCCCAGAACTGCTGCAGTTTGCATCGAAGAATCACCTGCACTTCCAGAATTCACTGTGTCAGGCAACTGCTAAAACTGGGTTATTTATAAAACACACCCCTGCCGCCACTAACCTACCCTGACTTATTTTTGAAATTACATTCTCTATTCAGCTTCTTTTCAATTCTTATCATAGTATCTACAATTTAGAAAATTAATTTTTTCCAGCTGCTTTTTATTGGTGTTTAAATTTAAAAAGCAAGGAGGGATTTATATGACTTACAGGGCCCAAAACAAGGGTTTCCCAGTTGAAAGCTGGTTTGCATTTAAGTGAGAGTATTACAGAAATAAAAGGGATAGGTCAAGAGGGTTAAGATGAAATACATCCCTCTAACTCACAAGTGCCAGGATCTATTGAACAAACTAGTCTGTGAATATAGTAGTGCCCTGAATAATCAAATCCCACTTCACTTCACTTCATGTATGGAAAACGCCTCTTTGGAGTTCAAGAACTATTTTGTTACTAGTTAAAATATGACATTTCTGCTTAAAAAAACAAGCTCCAGCCCAGGAACTTCTCTCTCTAGCAGACCAATGCTGCCTGTCACAAGTATCACAGAGATCACCAAAGTTGTTCCTATGGACACAGTAAATAGGTGGGGTGCTTGGCTCAAGTGTGGGATATGGGAACACTTAATTTCAAATAGCTATGTTGCATTTCCACACATTTTCTGAGGCTCACTGCTTGGGAATCAGGAAAGTGGTCTGAAAAAGTTTGAGAAACAAGTTATGACTGTCTCCATTTTTGAAAAAGCTTTAAGGTATTTTAAAGTAATAGCTTCAAAATACACAGCTAACACAGCATATGGAAGGGAGGGATGTGATAAAAAAAGACACTGATCTGCACTCAGTGCTATGGTGAGTAAAGAAACTCTGATCAAACTACAAAGATGTCTGCAGTAGACTGTGAATGAAGTTTAGTACCTGTCTTCAGATCCCTTAAGGTGGACCTTTTTATAGCTATGTCATACAAACTTTCACATAATCTTTGTTTGTCACTAAATACATCTCTATGCTATTTAACACACTGCTTCCAATAGTGGAGTAAACATTTGTAGTCTTCTAACTAGAGGATACATGAAGGACAGCTTGCTCCTGACAGGAAGCACGAGCTGCTCATGACACCCGCACACATCCCTCTACTTCCAGCTCTGAACCTCCCTGGAAGGAGGACGGACAGCTTTGCAGGGATGTTTTAGTGCTGTCCTGGCTGGGTGAGCACCAACTTGGCCCAACATGCTTGCCTCCATTGCCCCACCACACTCCAGAACAGCCTTTCCAAACTTCTGAGACCTCAGAGGTTTAGCTCCTTTGATCTATTTTAAAACATTATGATGACAGACTGAAGTGTGGCAATTAGACTACATCAAAACCCAGACAAATGGAACCACCAGTGACTAGCCTTCTGGCTGAAGGATTTCCTCTGACAGGAGTATGAGAGACCTAAATGCCCTTTCCAAGTCTCTCAGGTTTGGGAAGAAACCCAAACCCTTAGACTGGCCACACTCCAAATATGTGAGCTTATGATTTTGCCACGTACAAACAGGTTCCTGAAGGGACGTGCAAGATGAAAATACTCAGCAGGAACTTTACTTCAGTCTCATTAGCACAGAAAGTCCCTGCTTGTATCAGTAAACAACTGCCACTTTCCAATAATGAGATAAGCACCAAGCCATTTCAGTGCCTGCTCCCAGTGCAGAAGAAAACAATGATGGCCAAGTACCATCAGACCCCTCCTTCCTCAGTGGCTCAGCCCCAGCAGAGCAGAGCAGTGCTCCGAGGCCAGGTGCTGGGCAGCACAGCCCACCCTGGCCTTGGCATGGTGCTGCCAGGCCTCCACTGGGGTGGGAGAACTGGAGCAACTGGACAGGTGAGTCCCTGCCTCAGAGACTAAGGTTAGCAAACTGGCAGCCACATGGAATTATAGACAAGATTTGGAATCAGGAATAGGGGTGGGAGGAGATGAAGGAGGTCATGGAAATCCTGTGAGGCAAGCCATGGCTGATAAACTGAAATGGCACAAACACAGAGGGGGAAAAAGATCAGAACCTGCAAAACAGTAGACAATCTAAGGAAAAGGAAATGGATGAATACCAGGTGAGAAAATGTCATGGCATATTCTTTGTTCCAGCTTCCAGACACAATGCAAACACTCAGTGTCACTTGACAAGCAAAAGGCTTTTCCAAAGGCTTTTTTTTTTAAGCTCCAACTCAACTCTGTGTTTGTTTTTGAAATCTTCCCATAAAAAGAGCAGAGTTAGGAGGTATTTACAACTTTTAAAGCCAGTTATGATTAATCTGAATCCCTAGCCTGCCAGCACCAAACCACAATGACCCTCCCTGCCAAGGCGGCAGCACCCTCTGCCCTTGGACATTCCACGTCACCTTCCACCTCTAAGGTGATGTTAGCTTTTATCGTTGTGACGGTTCAAAATACAAAAGCTATAAAAATAAGATCTACATTTCTACAGTCACATAGTCATCCAACCGTGATTAACCCATAAGCTCTTGCTGATCCTGCAGTTACGCACACAGACAAGGGCACTGAGTGTGGTTTAACTGGTCCTCTTTAGAAGTCACACCTTTAATTAATTTGCATCAACATCCCAAATGACAAGTCTAAATTACTATCTTAAGCTTTTATAAGCCAAATGCATATTCTCCCTGTTTTTCATTCCAGGCTGCTTTGATTAGTGCTTGGGGTCTGGGCTGACCTCAGGGGAGTGCTCTGCAAAGGTTAATGGCACATGAAGATAGGACTTCATGGTGTGCTAGTATGGGACCTGTGTGAACCTTGCTCAGAGATGTTGGGCAGTAACAATCTTGTTTAGCTGACAGCACACATCAGCCCCCAAGGCCTGCTATTGTACTTTCAGGCCACTCATTCAGCTGTGCCATGCTTGCATTTAGCACTCCACCATGAATGGCTGCTGCTGTATGTGTGAAACAACATCCTACACAGCAACACTCAACAGCATCTCTCTGCTGCATAGCAGAAAATCCAGCTCCAGGCTGCTCTGGGATGACTTGATGGCACTGAGGCACTAGGAACCAAAGCTGCTGTGCTGGTTGCTGGTTTCAGTCAAACTGCTGATTGTTGCAAAGTGGGATTAGAAAGTGGTGTTGGTCTGGCATTGTATACCTAAACTCTGCAAAGCACACTGAGAGCCTGCTGTCTCTTCCAGATCCTAGCAGGCTAGCCCTTCCCAGAGCTTTTCCAATGATTTGGCATCAGCATGTCTAAAGAGCTGTAGGGCAGCTCCATGTTATCCTGCACAAACCAGTGCAGCAAGTGGCACGGCGTACTTCAGCAAGCCTGTACACACCCCCAGCAGCTCTGTTGTGCCTTTCAGGTTGTGTTTTACATCCTGGCAAAGTCATGAAGGCCATAATGAACCGCATGACAACAGCCTGCTGTCCTTCACCAGAAGGAGGGCTTGGGCCTTGCATTTGTTATTTAAAGAATCCTGTCTTGGATGCCTGCAGAAGGGCAGCTAGTAACTATTCCCTTCAGAGCCTGGAGCCAAGACCTTGCTCTCAGCATATGAGAGGGAGGATGTCAGGTGTTCTGCTGGACAGCACAAGGCAGTCTGCAGAGAGCCTCTCCCATCCAGCAAGGAAAGGAAAGTATTCCCTCAGCACCTCTCCATGGGCAGATTTCCTCAGCAGAGAAATGGGGGAAGCCAGCCAGGCTGCCTTCCTGAAGCCACTGTCACCACTCCCCTGTGACTTCATCAAGGATGAGCAGTACTGCAGCAACTGCTCCACCTTCCCATTCCTTCCAGGGAGGGGAAGGCTGATGGAAACATGGGTTACCTGCTTCCAGAGCCCCATAATCAAGCCCACGACAAGAGCACTGTCAGTGTCTGACATTTAATTCAACTTCATTTCCCTGAGTCCTGCCACTGTGGACTGAGCAGAGAAGGTAAAGGATATCTTAGTTTTGGCACATGGGCAAGACCACGTCCTTTAGAGAACCTGAAGAAAACTAGAATGTTTCTTTGGTAGATATATATCTGGGTGTTGGAGAAGGCAGGGTCAAGGCAGGGTCAACTCACGTCCACATTAGCTCCCTGTCATTTGCTTTGATCCAAACATTTTCTGGATTTTTTTGCAGGGCAAAGCACTGTCTAATAACAGTAATTGCATCAATGTACTCCTGGGTTTGGGACACCTTATTAGAGCTCTTCAGCTTCACTTTTTATCTTGAAAACACTTTGAAATAACCATTTTCCTTACAATCTCATTCTTGTACAGAGAGGGAGGTAAGCACCAAGATAGCAGTATTTATAAAAGGCAGAACTGGGAGGGAAAAGTCCTGAGAAGACCACAGAACTATCCATTGAAATCAGGCTGCTGGGAACAGCCTGCTGAGGACAACTGTCCCCAACTCTGGTGCTTTGCAATCAGAGCATTAGTTTGTCAAACGAATTACCACAGCACATACCTGTACCGCTCCTCCTGCAGGGTCTGCATTATTAATGTGTAATCCCTCTGGTAGCGAACCTTAAGGTCCTCAAATGATTCTTCCAGTCTTGCCTGTGTCTCTCGAATTTCTTGAATCTCATGCAGTATTGCATCAAACCCTGAGCTCTGCATATCCAGAGTGTTTGTTTTGGAGCTGGAAGCTCCCACAGGGCCCCCTGTTGTGCTGTTGGCTCCCACTGAGCCTGATGTGGCACTGGAGCAATCCTCTTCACTGCCATATTTTGGGCTTGACTGAAAGTTCTGAATAACACCTAGAGCCTTGCCTCCTGTCCCATCTTCCTGGCCTTCTTCTAAGGAGTCTTTGAGATTAGCAATGTTGTCTGCACTCCCAAACTTGTTCCTTATGAGGGAGGCAATCTCCCGGGGTTTGGAAACCACAGCTCCTGCTGCTGAATGCGTGGCCTGGGAGAAACTGGAAAGCCCACCTTTTACACTGTCTACCACTCCCTCACTGAAGCCAGTGACTTTTGCTCCAACGTCTTTCAATCCCTGATGCATATCCCTGAAGACATCCTTTGGCTGCCGAGGAATCCCATTCTGCTCAATCTCTCGCAGCTTTCTATGGTAATGTTCCAGTTTCTTCTGCAGCTGCAAGATGGTCTGCGCTGACTTTTGATTTTTCTTCTCAAACACTTGCTTAATGCGGGCACTCTGCTGCTTGTCTGCATTGTTGGCCAGTTTCAGGTACTCTGCCACGTTGTCATCACGGGCTGTTTGCTCAATTTTGATCTGCTCTGTCAGCTTCAGTATCTTCTGCTGCAGGTGTGTGATGGCCACTTTTGTCCGCTGTGGATCTGGGGTCCCATCAACAGAGTCTGCATTGATGCTGCCATCAGTGCTGGAGGCCACAGCACTGGATGTCTGCGCCAAGCTGCTGACTTCCAATCGCTCAATCTAAGCACAGAGAGAGAGAGAGAGAAATGAGTGCTAATGAGCAGCTTCACCAAGAGAAAAGCTTTCCTTCTTTATGCCAATCAACTCGGCAAATGGATATAATTCTGAAAAAATGTACCTTTCTTCAGATGCCCAGGGGACAGTATCAATCAAGAGAGATTCATATATTTTATGGACATCCAGCAAAAGTTGAAAAAAAAGCAAAACCTCTCATACTTGACTCCACCTAATTGCCTCAAACGATGCAAAACTCAAGACCAAATGTGCAACAGGGCACCTTGGCCTGGCAGACCAAGCACTCCAAGATATCAGTACACAGGCAAGGGCTCAACTAGCTAAAGAGTGAAGAGATGGAGAAGGTAACTGAGAGCAAAAGTCCACACGGTTTAACTGTACAGTACAGCACACCCAAATCATTCCTAGTGCTTCACCTGTTTGAACAGCAGCAACAGTGAAACCTACAAACTATCTACTACGGTCAGTGCTTTTAACAGAAAAATGGAACCTGAGAAGTACTCGAATGCACGCCTCGCCGCGGCAAACCCTGCGAGCAGGTGTTTCCGAGTGGGAGGAAAATACGAGTTTCAAAGGACTTGGCCTATTTACGGCCAAGAAAAAAAAAAAAAAAAAAAAAATAAAACGCTGTTTCAGCCCAGCCACCCCGCCAGGTCCCCGCCGCGAGCCCGGGAAAGACCGGGCAGGCAGGTGCGGCCACACCGGCCGCTCCTGATCCGGGCATTCCTCCCTGGAGCCGACCACGCTCCGAACCCGGCCAGCCCCGGGTCGGGGCCACGGTGGGTCCTCCGGCGGAGGAACGCCCGCGGGGCCTCCCGTACCTTGTCCCGGCGGGGCAGCAGCGCCCGCTCTCCGTGCATGGCTCCCTCCCG
>WEIU01024154.1:50015-76279 GCA_013389925.1 Aegithalos caudatus
CGGCCCCGCCCGCCCCCTCGCGGCAGGGAGGCCTCCCTGGGCCGGGGAGCCACGGAGCCGCAGCCACACGCGTCCGAGGGAGTCTGCCTGGAGGAGTTTTACACCAAACGCGTCGTTTGGATCCCGCGGCCCCCGTCCCGGCGAGGAGCTGCTGAGCAGCCGTGATTGCTGCCCGCACGCTCCGCTCCCGCGGCTCGGCGGGGACCAGCCAGCAGCTCCCCGGGTCGTTCCACTGGAACAGCTGCCAGCTGACCCACAGCTACTGCCCAGACGCAGAACCATGTCCGTGTTGGTGAATATGCGCTTTACGAAACAAAAAATGCTGTTACAGTTAACTGTACCCTCTCGATTCATAATTTCATATTAAATGTAAAAACCCCGCAGGCTGTAACACTGGCCAGTGCCGAGGGTCAGCAAGGCTCCTTCCCATAACCCTAAGGTTCTATGTTCGCTATCCCATCAACAGAAAAACCAGACACCTGGGAAAGCAACTGATTAATTATCTAGAGGAGTTCAGCTGCTGGAAACCACAGAATATAATTTCTCAGTCTGTTGTCACTCCTGAACTATCAAGTACTCTTTTAAGAGGGTTTAGTTGCAGAAACCCTGGAGCTCTGGATAGATCAACGGACAATTGGTGCTTAGAATTAATAGTAATCAGTGGGACCAACACTATGCATAATATCAGTACTGCACAGAGAACATGCTGTCTCTCAGATACACTGGCATACATTTGGAAGTAATACATATTTGTGAAGATACCTCTTCTTGGAATGCTAAATTTCATTAAGATTTTTCCAGGGCTGTCAGTGATCAGATTTCTCCCTATGGCCTAGACGAACACAAAGACTCTGCCTGTGCAGGGCATGCCTGGCCTAGGAGCATCACCCAGCACCCATGGCACACAGCTGGTCCATGCTTCACCCACAGAGCAGCTCTGCCAACCAGCTGCCACCCCAAGAGCAGCACAGAGTGTCTTTGCAGCACACCAAGACAATCTTATTACAGTTAACTGCCTATGAACCAAGGGCTTCTCAATCCATTCATAACAATCTCTACCTCCTCCAAGTCAAGGACATTTTAGTACTTAATGGCAGATGAAGAAAACCAAAAGATCCACAGTTTTCATGCAAAACTTCCACAAATTAAGTTCTTTTTTATTTTTTTTCTTTTTTCATAATTGATTTTTTTTTCTGGGCAGTGGAAAGGGTGAGTAAGCATGGGACTGACCAGGTATCCCAGAACCAAACAACTGCTCATCACCAGTTCTTCTGCAGTCCAGAGGCTCTGAGCTGAAATCTGCACAGACCAGTGCCATAGAACTACTGGGGCATCAACATTACTTTGCAGTAAAGAGTGTCTATCAGCTTAATTTACTCCAGTGTAAATTAAGTTATTAGTGCATATGTATGCATAATTACTGTAAGTTACACTAATAGTACACTCTTCCTTTCATGACACAACTTTTGTAAGAGAAAAATTTGGTAGAAACTTTCACTTCCCCCTTTTAAAATCAGTTGACTTCAGCAAATCTGCCCAGGTCATCTCTCTACACCGGTGGTAGAAAATGAACTAGAACAGCAGTAATAGAATAAACCATGTTGGGATAATTGCTTTATAATTACCAGCTGTGTGGATATTATTCTGAAATAACAAAAAGGGTTCTTTCCAATTCAAAAGGAAAAGGCTGTGCAAAGTGCAGTTCTGGAACAGAAGGGAGATAATTTAAGTACTTTGTCCATATTGACAAGGCTTTGTAAAGGGAAGACTCAGCACAAACTGGGTCCCTGGGAAATGCTGATGATATATTATTGAATTTGAGATGATGGTCATTCTGACCAGAAAAGATGCTGGTAAATTAAATACTATAAAGATCAAAGCTTGTATAAGAATAGGGGTAACAATTCAATAACCAATCTTTCTTGCAATACAATTTTCCATTACATTGACAGTCTAGTTAAGGGGAGCTGCGTGCCCTCCCACCAGGAGGTACACTGAGAACCGCTTTGGAATTATGCCACAAATCAGATGAAATCACCTGAGGGCCTCATACTTTCTCCTGCTCAAGATCTTCCCAAATTCTCAACCGTTAATGCTCTCAGGCTTTTCCTCCTGTACAAGCTTTCCCATGTCTCTATTCTGCAGCACACAGCCCAAAAAACCACCTCATGATTCTGCCTTTTGGTGCTGCTGAAGATTAAATACAGCAGTTCCTTTAAAGGTATTTCACCCTCCTAAAACTCCTCCAGTAAAAACATATACCATCATTCATCAAGAAGATGGATTGTTGCTTTTAAACACTCAGGGCAGCTGGCCCAAGCAAACAGCAGCTTTCAGAGCAAGCCTGCTGTGAGGGGGTAACTCCTCCTTCCTCCCCCTTGTGAAGTGTGAAGCTTCATGACTGTGACTGAAAATTGCTACTTACAATAGACCCATACAGGGCAAAGTGAGACAGGGGAACTCAGAGTGAGACTGCACAGTCATGGAAAGGAGCTAACAGCACCTGAATTAATCACCTTCCCAGTGACTGCACACCTGACTGGCAGCTAAAACTAACCATGAAAACATTCAGAAGCTGTTTTGCTTCCTTTTCCCACTGTGCTGAAGGCAATACAGTCATACAGGTAGAAAATCTATGAGACTCATAGAAAGTCATAGGTTTTAGACTTCCTGTTTGGAAACACCACTCAACAGCACAATTAGCACATGGCAGGTGCAGGGATAGGCACAGGGATTTGGCCAACCCCTCCACACTAGGTGGACAGATGGTCTCCAGCCTCAGGCAGGCACAGAAGCAGAGACTCAAAGTCTCTGATGACAGTTACAAGAGGCTTGGTTTGTTAGTAAGATCTCTAATTAATGCCTTACAGGAAGTAAAAATCACAAGGGGGAAACCCCCCCCACCATTCTTTGTGCCTAACCACATCTGCAGAGTAATAGCTCCCCCCAGGCCCCACTTCATTGGATCTGCATTAAAACACCTAAGTACACATTTGAATAAATACACACAGAATCCCTGGCAGGTTCAATGAAGAGATACTTAAACATCACAAATTACTATGATGTAACCCTTTACATATTAAATTAAATGCTATCAACAGCCACAAATCACCTCCCTGCATGTCACCTGCAGCACATGACTTGAAACACATGGGTCAAGGTGGCACCAGCCCCACTGCCTCATGAGCAGTCAATGCCCCGTTCCTCTGGATCCAACACAGTCATTGTATACAGCACGTCTTACCACAGGTCCCAAAGGAAACAAAAAAGTGTCACAAACTCTCCTGCCTCACCCACTTGGGTGATGCAATAAGCTCTTTATGACCTACAGCTGATTGAGAACTAAGAGGCTGGTTTTCTAATGCTTTGCTTTTTAAAGGTTGTTACTGAATCACAGATCAGTTGGGGTTGGAAAGGATCTCTGGAGTTCACCTCATCCAACCCCCTGCTCAGGCAGGGCCACCAAGACCCTGTTGCCCAGCACCAGGCCCAGAAAGCTTTTGACTGTCTCCCAGACACTATTTCCACATCTTACATTTGTGGCTCTGCCTGTAACAGAAGGTTGTATGTCTGTCTGCTGTATGGGTCACTGTTTCTAGTTGCATATTTCTATGATTGCAAATACTGTGCAACAGTAAGGGAGAATATTTCTGTTCATTCGTCTCTCAGGTAAATACAGACAGAAGATCTAAATACTGCTGCACTGAACCATCCCTAGAGACAACTGCTCACTCACATGCAGATTCATTTATAAATCCACCTTCCCTCAGCAAGTGCTCAAGGTGCATACATGCTCCCACTCTACAAAACATCTGTCTTGGCTTTATTGCCAAGAAGAAGGAAAAAAAAAAAACACCAAAGAACAGGGCCAAGAGTGATTCCTTGTGATACACCGCAGTTATCCTGCAAAACTGTACTGACCGATTGAATCTTCAGAACCTGCAGCAGGTTTGCTTTTTAACAGCTCTAGCTACTCACCCAACAGTAATCTATGGTCATCCTTGACAGCAACTGTTCTGAGCTGTCTCCAGCATGCTCTAAATCCAAATCCAAATTAAACCTGGCTAAGGAAAGCACACAAACAGATGGACAGTTCAAGGAAGTCTTGCTGTGTGTTTTTTACAGTACAGCTCATTGTTTAGATTATAAAATGGAGGTTTCTGAAAGTTGTACAGCCTTTACTTATGGGCAATTAACCCTCAAAATGGTGGGAAGATCACCATGGTTACAGGTAAAAGAAAAAACTGTGCGAAAACAAAAAATTACTCTGAAAAATATCCAAGAAAAAATTCCAGTACAATGCCTTTGCCTGCCTCAGACAACAGCTTGAGCAGGCCACCAACACTGTAACACCAAGAGGAAATGGCTTTACACCTTACTCACAGTATTTAAGTAGTCATGAGTGATGAGTGATGCAATAGGAATGCGCTAATGGTACATCTGCCAAACCGGAGCCCCACAGACCTTGATTTGCCGAGACGACAGGGCAGGTTCCTGTGCCGGACAGAAGGGCTCTGGGCAACCACAAAGGGGCAACACTTCGTACATGCTGGAGCGCCGTACGTGCAATTGGGCATTCTCTTTCTTCAGGGGCATCCAAGCCAAGCAGCTCCCTGCCTAACCCTGTACTGGCACAGCCTGGGGACAGACAGGACAGCAGCTCCCTCTAGAGCCAAAGTGCGAGCTCACTGGGAACCAAGTGGTAAGGTGCTTGGGGATGTTCTTACTACTTTCCCAAATGTGGTTCACCATCAGGCCAAAGACAGACAGCAGAAACACCACTGGAGGGAAAGGTGACCTGGGACTGCTTCACTTGGCACCGGTGCCATGAGGAGCATCCTCCAAGCAATAGCCCAAGGCACACAGACAAAACCTCAACCACAACTCTGGATTTGGTAAAGCCAGCTGCAGGGCGACTTGCCCACGGCCTTGTACCTAATTCAATATGAAATGGAGATGTGACTCCATGTGCCACATCAAGTGCCAGGAACAGTTTAGCTGTAAAGCAGCCAGCTGTCTTTTCCTCAGCAGCAGAAATTCTTCCCAAAGCAGACCAGTATTTAGCTGCAGCCCCCACTGGTGTTGGGAGCCATGATGAAAGATGTTGCTGTCACAAGGCGTCATACTCACTGTACCAGAGGCAGCTTCTGTCCCAACCAACACTAAAGGTTCCACAGGGGAGCTCCAGAGAAGCCTTCTCAGTGCAGGCAATTGCTGGTCACAGATGCTTCCCCCACAGCACCTTGCTGTCAGCGCAGGGGAGTTCAGTGGGCTCCTGTGTTCCCCCTGCTTGACTCCACCTGCCTCTCGGGAAGCAAATGTTTCAATTACTAACTGGTTAAGAGGTAGCTGAAGCTACAAAGCTGACTTCCACCTTTCCTGATGTGGTTCAGGCACATGCATCCCTGACATCTAACCGCCCAGTGTGGTGGGTTGAGGCAAGGAACACTGTGCAAGGTGTTCCCTCAAGCAGGCCTGGAACATGTGGGACCAGGCACCAGCTTGGCCCACAAGTACTTATTGAGATCCCAGAGACAGAAGGGACTGACAATGCAGTGTAACATCTCCCTTAAGACGTTGTCTGTGGCCCCTTTAATTCCTTTTTAAAACAGCATTGCTGCCAAAGACACCACCTTCTTGACCTCAAATTTCTGAAATCTTGGGAAAAGATTTTTGAGCACAAAGAAAGTAAGGCTTGACGGCCCAATTCAGTAATGGTTTCCTAAAGCTAGACCAGTCAAGCAGAAAATCATCGGTGCTGACTGAATAAACAGGGCAACATTGAGGGTGAGGGAAGTCCGAGGGAATGGATACAACAATCTGATTAGAAAAATAGGAAAAGAACTGAATTATACACAAGAGCCCGTAGGAGATGATAAGGGCCACAGCAAAAGATACAGCCAAAATAACATCCATGGATGTTTATTTTAGCAGCTCCTGATTTCTAATCAAGGGGCAAGTGCCAATCAGGCCAGAAGTTAAAAACAACAAGGACAGGAAATGAGGTAAAGCTGAACAAAAGTAGAGGAATCAGAAGAAGAGGGTGGATTAAGAAACAAGTTTATACAAGCTTTTATGAGAAAGTGACTAAGTAAAATGATGTGTGGTTTTTTGTTTGGTTCTGATTTTTTTTTTTAATCTCATCCTATTTTCCCCAGTGTTTGAGTCACATCTCATCACCTGAGAGACAAAATTTTTTTGTTAACACTTCCCAGTGAGTAAAGCAGTTCTGGTTTTGGTTTTTTATGCTTCAAGCTGCTATCTGATGAATAGAGAATATTATTGCATGTTATATATATAATTTGTAGAGAACAGTTTAATCTTATGGTTGCAAGTTAACTTTGACTTGCAACGCATTGGAGCAAACTGGGTCTGACGTGTGGAAGGACAAACACCTCTGCATGATAACAGCCTTCTGCATGTAACAGCCCAGTGCAAGAGCAAAGATTCTCCCTTTTCCGGGTGATGTGTCTCTGCTGAGGTTTAACATGCACATCCCTCCCAAGTGTTTAATCTAAAGGGCTTCAGCAACTGTACTTCTACACTTCCTTCATTTCTTTATTTTCAACTGTAGTATTTTCTCCAGGTACAACACAGAGTGTGGCCATAACCAAAACTCCTCCCTGAAGTTTACAGAATCAACAGTTTGTACAGTATTAAGTATTCCAACCAAACAGGAGTCATGCTTCCTGTAAATATACTGCTTTGCAATTCCCATAGAGCATTTTTTAAAATATTGTTTCCTTATTTAAAGCCTTTGTAGTACAATGTACACATAGTATCAGCTAAGATCACACTTGTCACAGTTATGCAGTATAGCTGCTTCAGACTCCTTGCTTTGTTCAAAAGCAGCTTGTTTGCTCCAAGTGCTGAAGGTGCTCCTGCATTAACACCAACTAAATCTTTAAGACCACTCCAAGTGGCAAACCCAGCTTGTCAAGGACAAGACACTGTGAGCAAGGGCAGTCCCTTCAGCCTGTGAGCACGCCCTCAGGGCCGTTGGCATGTGCCACCGATGCCTTTGGAAATCTGGAGGAGAACAGCAAGCAATGAGACATCAGAGAGGAAGACATTCAAGAGATGATGAGCACCCAGCAGGGTGAGGCAACAGGGCACCCGTCCAGAAATCCACAGGGAACACTGAATTAGGTAAATACTGAAATCACTATGCTGCTTTCATTATTCTTTCAAAAGCTATGAATCCTCATTGAGAACTCCCTTTAGAGACAGCCCTCAGTGCAGCATCTCCTCAACACACAGTGGAAAGCTTTCCAGACTGCCCTGATCTGGCCTAGAGAGAACAGAACACAGTATCTTGTGCTCACTAGTCCTGTCTTCAGCTCTCAAGAGGTGATGCTGTAGCCAGATGTTACGTGTGCCAAGATCCAAACCGCACAGATCTATCAACCTGAGATGTGGAACATCTGTGACCCCCATAGCCTTCCCGCTGCAGTCTGTACCTCTGCACATCAGTAACAAGCATTTTCCTGACAGCCACTTTTGTGTCACTTTTATTATGAAGACTATTGAATGCAGTGACACAAAATACACATATAGAAGATACTACTTTCTGTCGGGAAAATCTTTGAGTTGATTAAATAAATGCATTAGACATATGTGTTTCAAACACAACAGAAATACTCTTCAACCTCTCAACCATGTCTTCTGCAGACTGTAACAGACCTCAGGTAAACCATCAGCTATGGCAAAAAAATACAGTTTGGATGCCAGATTTCTTTTTTTTCTTCAAACACTAGACCACAGAGCACTGGAGAGCTAACTGCAGCAATTCAAAGAGAAATAGCTTCTATTTTGTGTTGCAGATCAGAGCATCAAAGACGTTACTGTCTCTCTTCAGTATTTAATAAGTTGGGGAGGAGGGGAAGACACAGTTTACTCTTAACTCAAACTGAAAAAGGGTAATGCTGAGCCACACAGCTCAATCAAACAAAAAAACCCTTTAATCGTTCCTGAAGGTCACTGGGTCTATGGGAGGAGCACACTTACTCTTTTTTTACCTGGACAGGAATATGATTCTGCAGTTTGTTTACTACTTCCTGGAAATACATTTTGCACAGCTAAAAACAGCAAAACAAGAGGTCACATTAAAAAAGCTACCAGTGCTAATACTTCTCTCTGACACTGGGCTGCATCTGTATCTGCTGCATATGCATCTCCCACCTCTTTCATCACTCACTGTATCATACAAACCAAACTCCAAAACAACAAAAACAGAAAATCCCAAAAAGCAACACCACGTTTGATCTTGTTTATGGATTGCAACACTCAGACAGGAGCCTTTTTGCACTTCCCAGCTTCAAAAGCAAAGAAAAACTATATTTAAAAAAAACAACCGCTGAAATTCAACAGCAGTGCCCAGAGGAAAAATGCAGCGCTTCCAAGCCTGATGCACAAAACGAGGTCAAGTTCTACTGGAGATTTAAATAAAACAGCCAAACACAACAGCTGCAACTGTTCCCCCACAACCTCCTCACCTTTGTGGTCTCACAGAAGTCCCTTTCACAGCACACGCAGGTACAGCAGCACCACATAAACATCACGGTGCAGCCATGGGCAGCCCCGGCGCTGGGCAGTGCCCGGGCCGTGCCGCNCGGAGCGCTGCTGCCGGGCCAGCATGGCTGAGTGCCGGGCCAGCCTGAGCGCCGCTCCTCGCTGGGGAGCTCTGCGCCGGGCTCCAGGCAGGACCAGCACACGCAATTTAAAGCTACAGGGCTTCCCAGGCGCTCTGAAATGCCTGACACTATTTTTACAACTATACCTTTAAGCCAGAAAAATAGTTCAGGATAACAGACAACCAAATCAGGAGCAGATCAATAGAGCATAAGTGACACCGTTGTTCCTCAGCAACACAACGTAACAGACCTGGGAGTAAAGGCCAAGCATAATTGACACTGGAGAGTCAAAGATGCACAGCAGGACACAAATCCACCTATAAACTATAAGCTCTAATTACAGCAGTGATGAAACACTGCTATTTAATATTCACTAAACAAAATTTTCAGAATATTAGTGTGATCTCCTGGAAGGCTGAAGCTCTAATTAGGAAGTAATTGTCACAGAATGGCTCCAGTACACGACAGAGCCAGCACAGCACTACTGCCACAGCCAACTCTGGTGCAAGGTGAAACCTCAGCATCTCTTATCTCCCTACCCTCAGCTTCTTTGTCAAAGAAAATGTGTTTTATCATCATATTTTGAAGAGGTAAAGCAACAGCTCATCACCCTGTTTGACAGCTCTGACACACAGCACCTTATGCCACCCAGCCTCATTCGTTCTGACTCATTTGTAAAAAGCCACCCCTACCCCCATGGCTACTTCTCCACTTGCTCTTCCTCTCACTGATATTGTTTGTAGCAAATATTATCACTCACCCAGGACAGAGACAAGATGATCAAAAGACAAACCACACACAATCTAAGTTAGGGTTCTTCAGAACCATTATAATTTAGAGTATGCAAGGGGCTCCCAAGGCTGAAATACCAGGAACTGCCAAACCTGACAGGAATGGAGTGGCCTTTTAGGAGTTCCCCACTGCATGAATCCTGCAGCATGTCTGCCACCAGTATCAATACAAGGACTGAACTTTCCCATTTTAATTTATGTCTGTCCCTTTGAGGTAATGACTCTTTGAGGCTCTGACAGATATCACAGGGTTTGGTAGGTTTGTGTTTTTCTTAATTTTCTTCACTTGCAGTAATGCCTACGTAATGTAAAGAAATTCTATGCTGAAATGTTAATTCATAAAATATAAACTTTAGAAATGTAACAGAGGAGAAACTCCTGACTGACTCAAATCACAGGTAATGTGGAAGAAAATATTCCTATGTACAAAATCCAGATTTCATTAGGAAAAAAGAGAAAAGGAATTAAAACCCAAAAACGTTTTCTGTAAGAACCAAAATTAGAGGAAGAACAGCTGAAAATCCATTGTCTCAAATTATACCCCACACTTACCGCCCAGGACAAGGGCTGAAGCCACCTGAACATTCTGCTGACATATAGGAATTACGAACCTCTATGAGATTGTAAATGCTGCAATAGCCTAATTGTATGAGGTACCACTTGGGCCAGAAGCACTTTAAGCTAATACATTATTTAACTTTCATCCTCTAATTTAAGATCCTAGACTTCAAAGTCACTGCACAGAGCTGGAGTTTCCCTCCGCTGTACACACCCATTGGAATAAAGCCAGTTTTGACTATATTTGTCTTTTGCAGTTTTCCCTCAGAGGATGCTCTGCACAGGACTTGCTTTCTTCCTACTAGTCACAGATTCTTGCCCCAGTTTAATCACCAGAAAAAAAAAGCCTTCCCTTTCTCCCATCTATTTCCAGAAGTACTCAAAATGTTTCCATTAGAACTTAAGAGTGATGGGGGATAGGTCAGAATTGAGAGAGCTAAAGGTTAATTCATAAATCCTGCATCTCACAGCACTGATGTGAAGTGTGGCCATACTGACGGGACTTTTTACAACCAGTTCAGCACAAAACCACCACTGTGAGTCTGAATAAAAGACCATGGCAGGCTGAGATGATGCAGCTCAGGACTGGGGTAGCAACAAGGGCAGCTCACAGCTAAAGCAGCTACCACTCAGCAGATGTCCCCAGGGACCATGTTGGAGAGGGAATGGCTGCATGGATGGGCAAGTCACCCTTCAGGAGGTATCAACACCAAGGACGTTTTCCAAGGGCATTCTTGTGATTACTGCTGCATCAAGTCAACTCACCCACAGTAATAATGAAAGAAATCCAGCTGCTGCCTGCTAGATTGCTACTAGACCACATCTGCATACATGGTTAAATGATGTCTAGTTAGAAATGGATTTCTCAGTATTTATAACCTAGTCTCTCTCTAGGAGAGACGAAACAGTTTGTCTATTCCAGGTACCCGTGATGATCCAAAGCCTTACTTTAAGCTCTTAGTACTGATCAAGCTCCACTTCCAAATATAGAATAGAACTTAAAAGAATTACATCCGAAGGACATGCAAAACTGCACTGAATTCCAGTCCTGTCTCCTTTCCTTTCCATTTCTCCAGGTACAGGAAAAACTGACAAGTCCAAGATGATTGCCTGCACCTCGGTCTGGCATTAGCATACGAGGGCTCACCAAGGGCTACTGCTTCATGATCATTGAGATCTGCTTCCAGCCACAAGGGAAAGCAAGGGGAAAACAAAGTTAAACTTCAGCAGACCTGAGACCTGCTGCAAGAGCTTTAATCACTTTTAGGCTTGTCTTTTAAATAAGCAATGACTTGGTTAATCTGTTGGAAATCTGCATATAAAACATGATCTTCCTCCTTCATGATACATAAAATTAAAAATAAACACACTTAGCACACTATCCAATATGGCTCCAGCTCAGCAGAAACCACAATCAGGGCAAAATGTTCAGTCTGCATAAAGGATTAAGTTTATCAATAAAGCAACCTAAAAACTGCAGAGTGATGAAATGGAACATTTCCAGGAAGACTTGGTTTGTCATCTCTCCTTATTGCTGGCATGAACATCACCACAGTGTTCGATATGTAAGTCTAACTGATATACAATACACACACTCCCCAAGATACACATTTCTTTTAATCTTCTGTTTTCTCCAATGACAGCTTGGGAAGGTACACAGCTGCGGTTGAAATTGTTTTAATTTTCTTCAAACAGAATTTAACTTTCAGTTTTGCTGCACATCTGTAAATCAAATTGATTACTTCTGGTTATCATATAAAGTTTTTTGAGCTACCAAATTTATCTTTCCACATTTTCATCTTATTAAGTATTAGAAAAAAAATCACAAAAAACCCAAGTGAGTTCAAACCCACAAAAAACATCTCACATCTTGGTGGTTGAGTTTTGCCATTCAGTGATTGAAGTTCACTAAAGTCTCAACACAAATCCACATTGACACACGGAGCTGGCTGTGCATCCATCATGGTACCTGCAAATGTGAGTCGTCCTGGGCACCACATATATGTGACGCAGGATCTAAGATTTTGTTTCTACCTTGCAAGGAGCCCAAGGGGTGCAGCAAGCACAGGACATGAAGGGTTACTGCAGTTTAGCTGATACAGGCTTGTTTGTTATTTAGTAATATACCTGAGGGCTTATGCTCACTAAAGAGGCTTGGATACATTGAATTTAACAGCTCTTCCCTTAGCATAAAAGTGAAACTTTTTCCCTTTGACCTGTATTTCCTTCAACTGCTGGCATATGAAGAGCAGAAAATTTGATCCTTTCTGGCTTTGAGGGAGAGGTATTGAAGACGCAGATACTTGCAGCTAAGACTACAACACAAGAAAGCTGGATTTTTAAAACCAAAGTATTGGTCATTGAAATTGAGTATGTACCACAAACCACCTGAAACCAGATTGACTAAAAATGTTTTTTACTTTTAAATAGATCTGTCAACACATATCCAGGCATCTTAGCCTGACACTGATAATGTCCCCTATAAAAATGGGACCTTTCCTTGTAAGCAGCAGCAAATCCAAAAAGCATATGGTTTTCCTTCTACTCTCAGCTCACCTTTAGATTCTGCCAGTGGCTCTACACACTAGGCTGGCTGCTTTGCGGAGCTACCAAAAGAGCACAAAGGCTCCCAAATAAAAATTGTTTGAATGCTTTTAGTATTTTCACATTTCTTTGTGCCAACAATGCAGCTCTGTTCTCTGGGGAGGAGCATGCTCGGGCTGAACACAGAGTGTTATTTTCCCCATCCCATCCCCATGGAGCGGGCCCGACACACAGCACTGCCCAGCTCTGCAGAGACAGCTGCAGCCCACGCTCTGCTGCAGCCCGGGACAGGGCCCACCCCACCACTGCTAGACCCCCACGGGAGGAGGGGGGCTCTGCACCCAACAGAGCCATAGACACAGGCGATGGGAGGAGGGAAACAGAGATCTCAAACCAGTGCTGATGACAGCAGCAGTCCCAGAAGGAGCTGGATTTCCTCTGCACCAAGGGGAGGGAACTCCTTGGAGAGTTCACCACTGTTTTTTTCATGAAACACCCGATTTAAATTGACCAAAATATTTCCATTTAAATATGCAGGTAGACTTTTAAAGACCAACATATTTCTCTCCTGAAGAACAGGGAGTTTCCTAGAACTGTCTTACTGTCCTGATAAAACGCAGCCTTTAAATGCTAAGAGGTCTTAAACGCTACTAAAACTTATCATCTCAGCCATATCTCTTCTGCTGTTCATATTCCCTGTTGCTCACTGAATACATTCATGGCACTTTCTCACAAATTCTCCACATTCTGTGCTGTCTGGGACAAGTTCCAGAAGACTTTGCAGAGGACTCCCATGAGGAAGCCAGACCTTAAAGCTCCCTGGAAGAAATCACCATAACTGGAGAATCATTAACCATACTCCTGAAAGACAGACTTCTGGTATTACAAACCTATTCTAATCACTAAACCATTCAAAACACAGATTCTTTGCATTCATGGGGAGTCTCCCAATGTGCAATTTTTACTGCCTCATCCAGAACAGATCAAGCATTTAAAAAAACCCCAGCATCTCAGCCACGCGAGTTTACTTATTTTAATGTTGAGCACAAGCTGGACCACAAACATTACTTGCTTTGGAGCAACAGAAGCAGAAAAAAACTAAATCACTCTGATGAGAGGATGGACAAGAGACACTTGATTTCATTCCCTCAGTGTCACAACACACAGCAGCTTGCTGACTGATTTTTTAAAAGCAAACTCCAGCAGCATCAGCAATGGCAAACAGACATGCAGAGCCTGGGTGTTCAGTGGTGACCCACAGCTCTGCCCAGCAAACCAGCCACATCCACAACTCCAGTACAGCTGACATCCAAGAAAGGAGAAAGCCTCGGGACGTATGGTTCCAGAGCCAGGCTGCAAGCTCTCCATGCTGAGAGATGAGCATGCAGCGTGAACCCCAGCACCCCTCCACTGGCCAAACGCTGTACCACAGCACTATGCTGGCGGAGCCCAGACCCCACCCTGCTGGGCTGAGCTCTGCCTGCACAAAGCAGGACCTTGTAACACAACGCTGTAGTGCCCTGGGTGTCTTGGCAGGAGCCCCAAATGCATGTTTGAAAAAGCAACTGCAACCCTGAACAAGCAAAGCATGAATGTGCTCCAAGCAGAGCCACCGAGGCTGCTAAAAATACTTCCCCTCTGACCCTGTCAGAAACATATCTCAAGTGAGAGCCTAGTTTTCTGAAGAATAATAAAACCAAAAAGCAAAATAGCTCTGCTGGCAACCATCTTGGAAGTATTTAAAAAAAACAAGCAAAACCCCAATATACTCTTGAACAGGAAAACACCTCACGTTTTATTTCAAGGGGAATACTGCTGAGTTGAAGGACGTGCTTTACACCTCTTCTAGAGCTTTGGGACAAGGTGCAACCTCGAGATCTTTTCCTCTGCAACCTGCCAGAGGAGATTGTTCGGGGTCCTGTTACAGGTTAAGGAGTCAACTGCAGACAAATCCAACCTGTGCCCTTCTGAAGACAGCACAGACACTTTGTGCACTGTGCGGTCCTGTGTGAGATACATGAACACCTGTCACCTGGCTTCTATCTGGCAGTAGGTGCCCTGCACTAGGGAACCAGAGAAAAACAGAAGGAGCTGTCAGACTGGAAAAGGCTAAAAAACACACTGCACCTGCTCCATCCCTCCAGCAAGACTATGATAGGAGGCTCACCTGGGGAGCAGGAGGAAACCACATGCAGAGCCACAAAGCACAAGGTGCTGAACAGATACCAAGCAAGATCCAGGGAAAACACTTTAAGGTGAGGCTCGTATTTCATGCCTGAAGTAAGCACAGCAAACAGACCCTGTATGTTTTAAAAACCATTGGGTGGTGGTCTAGACAATGTATTCTTTTGGGGAAGAAGTGAGAATGTCCTCTCACAGGGTATTACCTTGCAGGTAGACAACTGTGTTCACCATCTATTCATAGCAGATCTAGCCTCAAAAAGAAAGTTAAAGAGATGTGAATTTATTCACTGAGCATGTTTTCACACAGATTATGTTCTGTTAATTACTAATCAGCCTGGCTGGCTCTACCATGGTCATTCAAGAAATGCAGAGGTGAAAACCAAGTCTAAGAGACATTCCACTGCATTTCCCTCACAGTTCCTAGGTCACAAACATGGATAAGCTATATGAATATACTTTCTGGATCTGTAATAACTCTGCTTAGTACCAATCTGACCTGATTATGATGATGCTGTTTCAGGGGAGATCTGCTCTGTCACATGCTGTCCCAAGGGTGGCCCACCAAGATGCACCCCCCAACACAAATCTACCAACCACTCCCACTGTTGAGTCCTACATCTACCCAGCAGCATCTGCAAAGGCCTTCTTTAAAGACAAGACATTGAAAAAGGTGCAAGAACTGCAGAAATATTTTAAAAAATGTTAACAAGAGACAGTTTTAAAAAGGACAAATCTTGTACTCCTCCTTCAGTCCACCCCCAATGCCAAAACATGAGCTTGGCTTTCTGACTTAACTGCTGCCTCACCTGGGCTTAAAATTTGGGGAAATAAATGCACTTCCAGTTTAGGTAGTAAGCATACCTTTTGGTCTGACAGCAGTCTCTATCAGCTGATGAGTAACTATTACCAGTTTTTAAAGGGAACCTTGTCCTATCTTCTTGCTTAGCAAGAGCACAGGTAGTTCCAGGACTCACATGATCTAAATCCATACTTGTAGTGTGAACCTTTGCAGAAGTCACCATAGTGAATAGCTTGCTGAAAACCCTACAATGCATCAGAATGATCATATTACTTCTTCCCTTCACACTGGTTTAAGCTTGTATTCTGCTGAATATCTGGAAGGCAAATCCTTTCTTGTGACCACCACTTTTTTTTCTTCATTGAAACTTAAAATTTTCACCTCAGTCTAGGTTAACTCAAAGCATGTTTTAAAAAAATTTGGTAAAAATTATTTCAGGAGGGTCTGGTCTAACTCAGGTTGGTACATTTCTAGGGTTTACTGTAATAATGCATTGATCCCAAGACACATTCATTTATTCTTAGTCTCAACTCACCACACAGGCTCTGTCTAGTATTTAGTCTTGATGACCACTCAGATAGATGGTAAGGTCCCACCTGGGTCACAACGAGGCCACACAGATTGGTCACCTCCCCAAATCACCATTAAACAGCATTCACAGTTGCAGATTCCTGCCAGACCACCACCTGCCTGGGACACCAGCCACTGACTGCCCACCAGGACGGCACACTGCCAAAACCCCACCTACACCAACAACAGCTCCCTGTGCACACAAACGCTCTCTACACAGCCTGCTCCAAAAGGCTTTGTGGCTGCCTGGCAGTGCCACGGACATAACCTAAACTAACAAACATACAAGAGTGGGGCAAGACTGTAATTTGTTGCTATTGCAATTAGCTTCCATTCCTTTAATCAATATCTTAGAAATAAATGGCAAAGGCAGGGTCTTCCTTAGCCCATGGCTGCTCCTTCCCCCCAAGCACCACCTGTCCGGCCATCCCAGCTCTGTATCACTGTCCTGCTCACAGCTGCTGTCTGAGCCATTCCCTGACCTTTCAGTAACATCACCCAAGACAAATGAACAGTTCCAGTAGAGCACGTTTCACTAACCCAGCTCACTGGAACTAGTGTTTGCCAGCTAAAGACTTCAGTTGGAGTTACATAGCAAATCCCACCAAAAGCACCATCTCTCCTTTCCAGCTGTGCAATCCTTGGCATTGCTCTCACAGAGGGAGTCACACACAAACACAGCAGGGATGTACTGACAGGCAGCACTCACTGTCCTGCCTTCTGTATCCTGACTGCCCTACAACTCTCCCCATCCCAAAACCTGGCCTTAAAGTAGGTAGTAAAACTTTTCCAAAAGTACCTAGTTGTTTTCTGCTTTCTGACTGGAGTATTCCCACACATTTTTACCAACACCTGTCATTGCTTAGCTGAAAACAGCTGTTTTAAGACAACAAAGAGTACCCCCAGAGGACAACACATAAACCTCACCCAGAAGACAGTCCAGGGCAGTGGATGAAGATACCCCCTCATAAGCAACTCAGCTGAATAATTGCTGAAAAGTGTCTCAAGTTGTTAAAAATAGAACAAATTTCTGCACTGGCAGATGGAGTTTCAGTCAAAATATCCACTGAGCCACTTGAATAATTAAGTGCTCCTTCTCCATGGCATAACCAAGTAGCCAAAGCAATTTACTGCCCTTTCTAAAAATGGGATAGAAATACTGTTTGATAATTTTTCAGCAAAGAAGTGAAGCGAACAGTAAGGTTTACAGGACTGAGCAGCAAGCCTCTAGCTGAAATGCTGCCAAGTCATCAACATAATTCTCTACACAGAAAATTTAATCTCTCAGGTAATTACCTCCTGCAAAAGAAAAGTCATTTAATCTAGAAATCAGGTTTACTCAGGAGAAAACAGAAAGAACTCTAGACTGGGGATCCTCAGTAACCAGAAAGACAGAATTAGACAGCGGGACAGACTGCAGCTGATGCACAGTGAGGTTTTTAAAAAGTATATATATAGTTTTTGAACAGCTATATGTAAAATGCAGTCTTCATGATAAAACAAACCCTGTATTATTTCCCAAACTGCTTGTATTTCACAGAATCAAGTTTCTCTTTTCAACTCTTCTTAGCATTTCATAAAATCACAGCATGGTTTCAGTTGAATTGAATCTTAAAGACCATCTAAGTCCCAACGCCCTGCCAAGGGCAGCTTTTTTAGGTAACATGTGCAAGGTCCTCACCACCCTCACAGTCAAGAATTTCTTCCCCATGTCCCACCTAACCCTGTCCTCTATCAGTGTGTAGTCATTCCCCCTTTCCCTGTGACTTCATGCCCTCACCCAAAGTCCCTCTCCAGCTCTCCTGCAGCCGCTTCAGGCACTGGAAGGCTGCCCTTCAACAAATCTTAAGAATTTTAAACACCTTTTCTCTCTAAATTTGGAAGTTAAATAACGTCAAATTTCCCTTTACCTTGCTAAAACTATTAATTCTGTAAGTTTAAAAAATACAAGGTCATATTCCAGATGGATTAATTAACAAAAACATATTGTAACAAACACTGTAAAAGGAAACCTGGCCATGCTGGGCCAGGATATGAGCAGGTAAGAGGATGAACACTGAGCCATGTCCAAGTGTACTAAAAAATTTCCATGAGATGAACTGCGACAAGAATTCAGGCATGACATCTAGAAACTACAGAACAGCCTGAGCAGTCAGGCTGAGTGCACTGCAGCACGTGTGTGTTTGCTAACACTATAAAGCCCCGGAACTGCAAAGCTGCACAAACTCCACCAAGTGCTCATTCCCTGCCACATCAGTCAGAGCTTCTCAGGTTCTGCACACAGCAGCAGACAAGCAGCTGAGCTTGCACTCAGGTCTCTCCAGCTTCCCCCAGACTTACTAACCAGCCCCACCAGCAGGAGAGGCACATCATCTTCCCAAATCCAAGCAGCCAGAGCCCATGGGAATGAGCCTGGTAGTGACAGGGAAAGCCAAGCTCCTTGGCCTCTGCTGGAGCATGCAGGCCCTGGTAACCCAACCCCATCCAGCTGTCAGCGTGAATGTGACCATGGCCCCAGCAGCACTTCCGCAGCACAGCCAGGTAAATGGGCACCCCAAAAACCCACACAGACATAGGGCAACAGCAGCAAAGCAGCACACACAGACTACACAGTACCTAGTGCAGGCAGTTCCTTAGTTAAAAGCACAACAGCAATAAAGTTTATCCCTTCCATTACCCTGTTTCCACCAATATAGACATTTAACCCAGATTCTGAAAGGATACAATTTCAATATATAACAATGGTTAAGCAATAAACATTTGGCTGACTAAATTCCAGCAGCTCTCCAGTGACACCTGCAGCAAGGTCCACTCTCTGCATTTCTGAGCAGTAGTAGCAAGTTCCGTATTTCCCAAATTTTATCAGTATTAGGATAACATGAAACCTAGCACACTCCTGACTTTCAAATATCTAACAAAATAATTAAGTCTAGGCTCATGTAAAAGGATCCTCTGAATCTTCACAGTTCTCCTGCCTCCCTCAGTACAGAGGGACGATAAGCCCACTGGCACAGGCTGTCAGTGAAAATGCTAAAGCTGACCTACTGTCCCACACAGTTATTCACAGTTTTTCCCACACAATGAATTAAGGCATTCTCATGGTATTTTGCATTAGAAAACTCTCAAAGACTATGTAGAAATTAAGTTGTTAGTGAAGAACTAGAAAAGATCAACATATCTCAGTAGTTTTGAGAACATTTGTAATGGAAGAACACTTGCCCCTCCAAACCAGACATCACCAACAACCACACTCCCTACATGGGAAGGATTTTCCTTTAAAGCAGGTGTAAATAATTCATTCAGTGTGAAAAACAGCTGAATGACAGCTGATGAGTTCTGAAACCAAAAACCTGCAGCAACCAGCTTTCTGGTTTCACTAACCAGCCACACCACAGGCATTTGCTTGGAGAAGAAACCTGTAGCACTGAGGCCACAGAGCTCTCTGGTGCCCGAGTATTCCATGCAGCATTGTAGGGGAACACCTACCTAGGGACTCCTCATCTGGGTCTGGAAAAACAGGAGATTCAGCCACACTACGTGCACTGTGACTGAACTCCAGTGGCCAAAGAAAACTCTTTGCCTGGCAGGTTGCAACCCAATTATTTAAATCTACAAAAGCACAATGCCCTCTTTGCAGTCTTTAGCTTTTTTACTCTGATAGCATGAAAAGCAGTATTTTCTTCTTCCTCTTCACTTTCCACACAAACTAGTAAAATCCTATATTCTTTTTGGTGGGCAGAAAAGAAACTTGAGTCCCACTCCAATACAGTGGTTCCACATACTGATTACCTCTGGGCATCAGTTCTGCACCAATATTGCAAATGCTTTGCAGTTCAGTTTCCAGTGGAACACCCCCTCCCCATCAACTTGAAACTCTTTGTTTCCTCTGCTCCTGTTGCCAGTGTCAGCAGGGTGAAATAATTTATTTCTGATGATAGAAATATTTCTTTCACCTGTAAGTTTCTGTTCACTAGCAACAGGACCCTGGGACCTCTCACACCACAGTGTAGGCAGTGGGTCTCAGTGCACTTCCAAGGCAGACATGCCTGATCAAGCACAAACTGACAAACTGTGCCTGCACAAAGGCCATCCTGCGCTAACTGAAGCACTCCTTCAAATTTCCTTTTCTTTGGGAGGAGTTAGTGATCCTAGAATGGAGACTTTTACTAGTTACAGACTTTCCAAACATGACTTCAGTGCTCACAGGCTTACAAGAGTTAAATAAGACCACAAAATGTGCAGATAACGCAGAGAAAATATTTTTCTGCAGTTGAACATTTACCAAGGGCACTCCAGGAAAAAAACTCAACAAAACCCCACTTGCAGCAAAACTTCAGTCAGCATTCTGGTGATCTTGGATTCCATTTTTGTTAAGTGTGTACTCTTTGAATGCCCTATCACAAAGCTCAAACAACAGTACACATGATGTCCTGCTGAAATATTTTATTACTCACATTTCAAATCCTAATACAATTTTCTATTTCACCCATACTAAAACCTTCCCAGCAAATCTTTGAAGGACAAGAACCTTGTTTCCCTAGCAATTCTTCCTATCTATTTTAAATTTTCTCAAAGCTGAGAACTTATGAAAGGAATGTTTTCAATGCTGAACTCCCTATTGAAAGACCAGCTGATGTCAGGGAAATCCAAACCATGTCTCAAGTTAGGAAAAAACCCAAACCAAACAAACGAAACCAACAACAACAAAACCAACCAAACACCCAAACCCAAAAAATGATCTTGCTCCTTTACTTTTCCTGTCCATAGGAATACTTATTGTAAGGTGAGCAAGTCAGGTCCCTCCATTTTGGGAGCACTGAGCAAATATGACTGAAAGAACAGGAGAATCCCATCTTTGAATAACCAAAACCCTGTGAATGAAACCTCAACCTCTTCTCTGCTCAAACACAACTGTCTACAATTAATCTCTCATAAGAACTATTCTGAAGGCCATTGTCACATTCTTTGTCACAAGAGGGAGTCCCAAATTGGATATCATGGAGATGTTGAGAACTAATCCCTCTTGAGCCCATTATTTAATTTCCCCGGAACTTCCAAGGGCCACCTCCAGCATAAGGGCTTTTCTGTCCCTTCTGGAAAGGACCAAGTTTACATGTTCATCTTTATGAATGACTCTCACATGCAGAACAGAAAAACTTGATAAATGAGAGCACTCTTCTCTGCCCCTGAAGAAATACTGGCTGAGGAAAAAGCCAGCTGGTTTGTCACAAGGAACTGAGGGGAAAGGGGCAAATTCTACACAAGCCAAAATCTCTACAAAGGACCCCTAAAGGTATGTAATTCAGAGTAAAGATGCCAACACTTGTAATGCTTCTTTTGATCCTGATGGGAGGAAATTCCAATTGTTATTGCCATCTAGTCACATGTAAGCAAGCACCTATTATAAAGTATGATGATCTTCTGTAAACTGCCACAGCTGCAGAATTTTATTATTACAAGGAAAGATGCATTTATGTAAGCTGCATTCCCCTATAATCCATGTTTACTGACTTTTGCATCGTAAGTCTATTTGGCAATGAGCCATTACATGCAACTTGCCAGACTCCCAAATGGTGTGGATAGGGCTGATTGTCCAGATTACTAGTAATGCTTTCTCCACAAAGAGAAGTTCCCAAATCCTATCTCTAACACCTCTGCAGGTGTAGTTTTACAGACCCTGTTAATCACCAATGTGAAAGATGCTTCAAGTCTATTTTACTTCCTCACTGTCATGGCATTCATGGAGCTGTTACACTGACACAGAACAAACTCCTCAGGAAACTGGATATTCCAACTTGTTCAATCAGAGCACAGAAGCCCATTTTCCTTTCATATGATGAATGTAATATTTCTGTAACATTTTCCCATGTTCCCACGTTGCAGTGGAAGCTTCTTGAGAACCCACTATGCCTAGAAAAGTTCACAGCATTTCTAGTCACGCATTCCACACCAGCAATGCTTAGAGACCTGTTTGCATATTGCCACCTCTCAGCTTTGTGTAGACAAACCTTCTGCCCTGTACACTGTGCAAAATATCTGCAGGAACAGATTCAAACCCAAGTAACATGAGGAGCAATACACTGCGATGCTCCAGTTGGCTTGTCTATAACAGGGCACTCAAGTGGCCAACGAGCAAACCTGATGCTACCTTTTCCTTAAAAGCTTCAGAAAATTTCTGCATAACTGCCCTGGCACTTACTGTGAGAAGTTAATCCCATGCAGGACCCAAGGGAGGGCACACACCTGAGCTATGGTGAGGTGTGCCTGGGACAGAATTGCAGCATACCACAAAGACTGCAGTGAAAGTGAGCAACCTTCTATCAGATGCCCCCCAGCAGTAAGTTGCATCACATCTATCAAGGGAAAAAGGCTTAATTTCAAGGTAATCCACTGAGCTTCCAATGTGGTAACAAATATGTCCTTGTAACTCAGAAGGTCCCATTAAATCCAGCTGCCTCACTGGCCTTGTTCAGCCGTGGGTACAATATTACCACTCCAGTTCCTTGAGCAGGGAAAATATGAAGAGCCACAGGGAAACTGCATGCCTGCTGCTCTGTTAAACATGAGAATCAGGTTGAAATGCATCAAATTTCCAAATATTCCTCTTAGTTCTAACTTTTCCCTACTATTAAGTGTAACCAGGTGTCTGCTCTAAGGACAGTTGCACCAAGAACTCCGTGAGAGCTATTACTTGGTAGTGAACAGATACACTCTTACCCCACTGTATCTGCCCGAGACCACAGGCAACTCAAGAGATAAGAGACCTGAGGAAGCCGGGGCAACACTGCAGGAAGAAGCTTTTTTACCTGTGTCGGTGGCAAGGAAAAATGCAGCCTGTGCTGTCAAACACAGTCACCCCCTAGCACCTTCACACAGGTGAGCTTCTTTTAGCTCAGCTATTCCCAGGCTATTTCAACATAACACACTGAAGGCTCCTCTCCCATAAATAAGCTCCACACACACCAGTGGCAACCCAGAGACAGTTCAGATGCTGATAAATTCAGATTGTACTTGACAACAAAAAGAGTTTGGCCTGAAATTTTTAACATTTTAACGTCCTGGTTAAATTAATGGGGTATCAATTGCTGTTCACAAAATTTACTTTTTTTGGCTTTTTCTTTCTTTAAATTTAACTTAGCTGCTTGGCTTACTGCAATCTTTCTCAGGAAAGGAGTACCTTTTGAAAACAGGGATGCATGATAACTTACAAAAATGTCCTCAAATACAATTCAATTTGTCTCCATTATTCTTCTTTCATAAACCCAGCTAAAACATCTGAACAAATTCAAGTTGCATAATAGCTGAATACAGCTTTGTACTATCACACCAACGATGAGGGATTTCTCCAAATGCAACACATCAGTAACAGCACTTCCTGAGATCATGGGTGATAGTCACTGCAGGGCCTCCAAGGACTTCCAAACACCACAAGATAGAGAACAGTTTGAACCAAAACACTTTGGATACTTCAGGAGGAAGGGAAAACATGAAAAAAAGAAAAGAAAAAAAGAAAAAGAAANAAAAAAAAAACCAAAATCCAAACCAACCAACCAAAAAAACAAACAAACAAAACAAACAAACAAAACAAACAAACAAACAAAAAGAAAGGGCACAGAGACTTCCCACACTTCCCACAGCACCAGAGGATGACAAAGTGAACAAATCAAATTTGGCCAGGGAAGACATTTGTCAAACCAAAAAACCCCATCAATATTTTGCCTTTAAGTCTTAAATCCAATCCCCACCGTGCAGTAAAGGTGCAATAAATAATGACTCAAATTTTTAAGAGTTGCAGACATTTAAGCTGGCAAACTAATACATATGTGAAATAAGAAGTCACACTTAAAGACAGGTCTGTGTAAAACTTCCTGAAATTCCTGATACAAACTGGTTATCAAATGAAAACATTTTATAAATTAAGATACAGTTAAACGCTTATACAGCCCTCTTCAGGATACTATTTTAAAATTGGGTAGCCATTATGTAAATAAGAAAAGGGCATTAACCTCATTCATAGAAGGAAAATGGAGACTGGGAAAGCTGAAATGATTTGATGGAAGCCATGCAGCGCAAATAGCTGCATGGAAAACCAGCTCTTGGAGATTAAAGCCTGGATCATGAGGCCATATTTCTCCTTCCTGCATGAAGTCCCACTTTTTCTTTGCTCAAGTTTTTTAATCACTTGGTGGCTTATATTTTTCAGTTTGTAGCTCTCAAATCTGCACAGTCCCATTCTATTTGAAGCGTCCACCATTAAATGTGGTTAGAAACTGCAATTTTGGCCTTGCAGCTGCATAACACAGGCATACCACACAATAATGTCCAAATTCACACAAGAAGTGGTCACACCCCGGGAGTAGGTGCTCCAGGTCCTACAAAAGGATTTGCCAACTCTGAAGTCTAAGTCAGCATCCATAAAAGAACCAAGGTTTTGACATAAGAAATACTAAGAAAGTTCTGTTTTATTTTTAAAATAATTTTTTAAAAAATTTTAATTTTAATTTAATAAAATTAAATAAAATAAATTTAAAATAAAATTTTAAAAAGTCTGGCGTCCATTGCATTTTAGCTGATAACGGTATCAGCAAAATTATACATATTTTCTATGCTTTCCTTCCAGCAGATGAAAGGTGCTTTGTGGCACCATTTGCCTCTCTTCCACCAAGGACTCCAACACACAGGGACTTCCCAGTCCCATCTAAAGTGTGGCAAGGAGACAGGGAGATGCAGTTCTCATCCCACATCCAAATTGAGATAAACATAATCCTCTCCAATTGCTCACAAAACTACACTTTTTATTTTGGTAAACACAGACCAAGTCTGCATTTTCTCCTTCAGTTCACCATACCATAAGAGTTGTGCAACTTTTACAATTAAAACACAGAAGTTAAGGATATGTCAGGGTCAGAACAATTGTTTAAAGTAAGTTTGACACAATCAGAGCTAATACAGTGCAAGACACAATTGTGTCAGGCAATACAAAAATGGAGAGAGGCAGAAAAACAAATTGAAACCAGTTCTCCTATAGTAAAAAATCAGTGCAAAACATTTTTCCAAATCACCCTGCCCACCTAGATAGACAAGGATTAAAATGAAGTTATCCAAATGAGTTCATTTAAACTATTTTGGCTGCCCTACATAAATAAAGCTTAGATACAAAGTTCATTACTAACTAGATCAAGTCTCTTTTGAGGGGAAGATTAAACTCCAGAATGTCTGTGGAGACTTCTACTGCTTGCAGATACAGCTTGACACGTAACAAGACAAACCCTTAAAATATGCAAGCTTCACTTTTCCCTGAAATGGCCACATCAGTTTCTTTAAGATGAATAGATACTAAAAAAAAAAATAAATTACAAATTAATTAGAAAGATACTACATTATTGCAAAGCTATAGCTTCTCCCAAGACAGTTTGCAGGATGTGAATTCTGACCTATTTTAAATGTTGATGACAGCATTTTAGAGTTCTGACAACTGCATTTTAAAACCTTTACAAATACACACACGGGGGTGGGAGGCATGGAGAAGAAGAGCTTATATGTAAAGTGAAAATTCAGCTAGCCTTTTAAGAGTCCAATACTGTAACTCCTACATCCAGAGTCAAGTCTGCTCACTGGGAATGGTGTGCAAACGATGTACAACCAGGGCTGTGCTGGCAGCCCCAGAACTGTTCAAACCTGCAGTGTCCTACACTTTTATTCACGGATGGATTTTTCCAAATGTTCCAACTACATACAATGGATTGATTAGGTGACAAACTGCAAGGTTACGTGGATTAACTACTCTCTCTCTTAAAGCAGCTTCCCGAAACAAATTCGAACACCTTCAATTATTAAACGGCAAAACCTGTATACGGCAGCTCCTTTGTTCTAAAGCCCCGTGTTGCCAGTGAGGGCTACTGAGCCTGCAAGGGCAGGTCCCTGCAGGTATGTCGCTGGGATGGCTCACACCGCTAAGGACCGTCTGCCCAGGACAAAGCACATGTGTGAGCGCTCTCATAGGCACCTCTCGGGCACACCCGTTAGTTCCGCTGCCCCGTCCCGCGTACCCCCGGCTCAGCGTTGAGGCTGCGCTGATCGCCATTACCGGCACCGCTACGCTATCAGCGGCCCCGGGCGGACCCCCGCCGCCGCCCGGCCGAGCCTTTGTGTCCGTGCCGGCGCGAACAAAGGCGGAGGGGGTCC
>WEIU01024154.1:83641-101338 GCA_013389925.1 Aegithalos caudatus
GAGGGAGGAAGGAAGGCAGGCAGAGCAGGAATTTCTGCCACAAGAGCAGTGCCAGCACAGCAACACAGGTAACAACAAGGCATGGGCACAACCCTGCGCAGTTCAACACCTGTTACTTGACAGGACAGAGGAGCCCCAGAACTGCTGGCACACATCCAACACCAAGAGGAACAAGTTGTGTCAGAACAGGGCAAGGGAGGTACCAGCAGAGCAAACAATGAAGGAAGACAGGAATGAGAAAACAGTTATATTGCTTGACTACAAATCCTGTTATGTAGTTCTTGTCATCATTAAATCACAACTTCTTCATTTTATGCATTGTTTCTCTGTTTCTTATAACTTGTATAGCCCATATGTTCACAACAGATGGATCAATGTTGTACCTCAGTGACATTTTTCTAATTATAGATGGATTTATGAAATTCTTAAATAATTTCAAAGGAAATACTCCCTGCTGAGGGAAGGTGAGTCAGTGTAACTTCACTGTCAGCAGCAAACACCAAATCCAAGGAAGGGAAATTGGTGTGGTTTTATTAAAAGGAAAGGGCCAAAATTTTATTTAAAAGATAATATCAAAAAAAGCTGAAAGAGACAAATAGGCAAGTGTTAAGAAAGTAAGCACAAAACAACAAAAAAATTAAATGAAAGCTAAATGTAAAGACAATTCATACAGGCTTGGCAGAACCAGGGGTTCAGAGGACTCTTAACCCTGATGATTGTTATCTGCCAGACAGTTAAAAAAAAAATTTCTATTTCTTAAGCTTCATTACGGAATTCAGTCTCAGTAAGGTTAAATAAAAGAGGAGAATTTAAGATTAAAGTAACACTGTGTGAAACAGCTTCAGATAACTTAAAGACAGTATTTAAAGTTTGAATTTACATCAAACTAAGTTTGCTCTAATGATTTCAGATTTTTCCTGGCTCTTTACCAATTCTCATTTGAAGTGTGTTGTAACTAATTTTCCAATACAATTTGTTGAATGAAGAGTTAATTTTTGCAACTTAACAACTCATTAATTTATAGTCATAAATTCCAGCAGTGTGGCAGCCTGAATGCTAAGCTGGCTTCTCCAATGAAAACAACGCTGACATCTGTTTTATGGGTGATTTAGCAAATGACTGCATTATGCTTTATTGATTTCACCAAATCACAAACCAAGAAGCTCTGCTAACAATCATATCACTGATTTAAAATTTACATGGAGCTGATTTACAATTGCATTACATCTCTATACTGAGAATTCAGTAAAAGCTGCTATATATTATTTAAAGCTGTACAATCACCTGCATTTAACCTGCAAGTTGTCTCCCATTAATTTGTAACTTAGAGTGGCATCAACATACTTTAAACCTAGTATGCACAGACACATGCCATGGCCAAGACAGTACATCTCACACTGAAGTAACAGCAAGATATTATGCTAATATGGCAAACACACACGGTGCTTTTCATGGAATAGCAGACAACATTCTGTCACTCTCTGAAAAAAAACCAACATTTGTATTTTCCAATTTTTACTTTGTGTTTCCTGTGCAAATTGAGTGAAGAGTAGTTCATGTGATTTTTACAGCTCCCAACATTATGCAGATTACATAGCAATATTGCAGCAGTCTTAGCCTTTCTGGCTCTTAGAGGCGTGAGGGGATAGAAATCTCCATTTCTGGAAGGTGGCATTAAACTATTGAATAACTCTTCCAATCCTTGTGCCACACTGTGAGGCAGTGCTGCTACCTGCTCTTGGGAGAAAAAATGGGGTATACCACACAGACCTGCCAAAATTTTCCAGGAAAAGAAAGAATCCAACTCTGCCGCCCATCTTTCTTCTCTCTGCTACAAACTACCCACTAAAAGACAAAAGGTCGTAACAGAAAACTAGCACACGCAATGTGATCTCTGTACAAGGGATTGAGACTCACATCTCCCTCTCATTTTAGGTCTCATTCTCCATAGCAGTATTTCTTTGGCCAAGTCACTTTAGACCTACAGTAGACATTATTACTGTCTGTCACAAGATGGTGCAAATATTAAAAAAGCAGCTGGAAATTCACTAAGTTCTACCAAGGGTCAACTGGTCACAGAAGTCTCTGATGGTTTAGTCCCCAAAGGTGGCCTTTCCTCCCTCAATTTTGTTTTCTTCTTTCAGACTCCAGTCCTCCTCTCCTCTCCAACATGGAGGGGAGAAAGCCTGCACAGCCCCTCTCCCTCAGGCCACCGAGGGCACAGCTAGCAGCACCGAGGATGGTTCCCCAGGGGATGACTGCTTGAGGAGGCCAGGGACTCCCATTCCAGGCACTCCTCCACACCGCATGCTGCTCCAGAGGAACAGCAGCTGCTTCACCTAGTCACAGGCCCTTGTATGCCAAACACTCCTAAATTTGTTCTCACACCTGCAAGATGCTGTAGCAGAATGCTATCAGATTAACAGTCCTGATTTTTCCTGTCACTCCTGCAAAGTGATCCCAGTGGTCTCCAAACTTTGCACACTGAATCAGTACAAAATTTTTGAGCGTGGACTCCCAATACATATATGCTTATTTATAAACTATATATAAGTACTACTCAACTAATACAATATGCTTATTTTAAAACACACACAGAAACACAAGCTATAAAGGAAAAGAAAGATAAAACAAACCAAAAAGTCTTTCCTTCCTACACTCCAGTGGACTGTCCTACCCACACTCCACTTTGGAAACTACCAGTCTGGGCAAACATTTCATCAGACAAGCTGCACAGCTGGGAGAAAAGGCACCTCACTCCAGGCCTTTCCCCATATTCCTGTATTATTTACCTAATATGCTTAGGCCTGTTGAATTTCCCTACTCATACATGAAGTAAAGGGCCTACAGTTTAAAATCAACAAACCAGACCTTGCTTCATAAACTTCTGTTGCTGGATTTAGGTACAAACTCAAAAAACCGAACTATTTTGCCTAAAATTCTCCTGAAACAAAGACTGTGAGTTCACTCATGATTAGAAGACAGGCAGTACACAAATACACCTGAAGCTATTATGAGGTCTCTTTCTGAGGACTTTCAATGGCTTGACTAACTGCAAAGTTAACCAGCCCAGGAGAGTGCATGCTTTCCACAAATACTTTATTACTATCTCTGTTGTTTCAACAGCAAAAGCTTCAGATACAGTCCCAGGCAGACTCCTTCAATGTTTCTTGCAGGAGGAAACAACTTTTTAAATTATATCCAGCCATCATAGACACCTTTGTTATTAAGGGCTGTTTTTCAGGGGACTCTGAACCAGTGTCCTGAACAAGCTAAAATTAGCTATTCAGAAAGCTAGTCTTTCAAATATCAAACAAAAAACCCTCATCAAACTCCAAGAATGGTTCAGTTAAATTCATCTGGGAAAGGGGAGAAATGGTAAGACAAAAGCTGCTTCTTGATATCATCCATAAGCGGATATGCACAACTTTGCAAGAACATGTCATGGAACGGAGACTGTCATTTCACTGAATGCTTTTCCCTCACAGGCAGGACAAACTGAAGGAGACAGCAGTGATCCCTCATCACCAGAGCAGCCAGGCTGATTAAATCACATACAGGCAAGCCAGCACTGAGAGGCTGGACAGTTGCACAGGCTGCAGCACATGTTCCCAGAGCCTTCACAGCCTAAAAGACCAACAGCACCATCCACTCAAACCAGAATTCTTTGCTTTTATAAAATACACAAGAAAATTAGAGAGGAATTAAGAAACACATCTAGGTAAATGGAAGGTAATGGAAGGTTTTGATGCAGGAACTTGCTAACTGTTGCTAAGGAGGGCTACTCTGGCTGCTGCTCGGCCCATCACTTCTTGCTTCACTGTGGTGTGCCACCAAAAACAACCTAATGTGTTTCAAAAGTAGCTCTCATTTCACTGATCAAATACATACAAAATCAGCCACCTGCCATGTGAGAAAATGACTAATGCTCGCATCTTTTAAGCTCTTTGCTTCACCACTGAAAAAGCTTTTGAACACAGCACCATTTGAATGTGCTGAGGGAAACCTGCTTTTCAAAACAGAATTTCAAAGGGCTTAAGGAAACATACAAGGAGATGATAAAGATCAAAGGTAAATCTGAGTAACTTACTGCTGCTGCGGCCTCCTCTCCACCTACATAGATAGAAGAAGCAATCTCCATCACAGACAAGTTTGTGGGAGCATCTGTAGTGGATGATGACCTGGGCCGACCCGACTGAATATCCTGAGCAGACCTTCTGTTGATCTGCGGGCTTCCTTTTGGGGCATCTCCCTTGCCCCACCTGCTGTGCAGGCTGGTCCCTCTCTTCATTTTGGGTGGCACTCTGATCTGCTGGAGCACCCGGTTCAAAGCTGTGGGGTGGGTGGAAACACCATCAATTTCAGCACAGACGCTTTGGCTTTCCAAGTCCAGGTCAGGCTCCAGCTCAGCCTGAGCTTGCTGGACATCATGTGGAGAAACAGACGACCTCCTGCGCTGATGCTGGAACAGGTGCTTCAAGCCTTGACCAATGACATTAATGTTCTCCAAAGCATTATGCGTTATTTTGGATAATTTTTGCTCTGATTCATGTTGTTTTTTGGTCTCTTGATCTTGGGATTTGCCTCCAGGATCAGGGTCATCAGACAACTGTTCAGTACCAGAGGGCTCCATTGATGACACCCAGCAAGTTTATTTGACTATTCATACATAAATACGTCCCTTTTCTTTAAAAGGCTTGTGTTTATTTTGAAAATGCCAAGATTGCCAGCCAATTAGGTGTGTAATTGCTTCAAGAGTGACTACACATGCAGCTGTGCCACGGTGATCTCATGCTTATCTAATGTTAAACAAAAGAGTAGTCATTATTATACATCCATGCAGCAAGTGTGGGTTAAAAATCCAATGTGCAAAACATGCCGATAACAAAATAAAATGTATCAGTCCTTGGAGCGCCCCTCCAGGTGGCATTAGTTACATTTAGGCTGTATGCAGAAGCCGAAGCTTGTGTGAGACGAGTCACTCATTGCCTGGGGGGAGAAGCCCAGCACAGGGGGTGCAGGAAAGCAAGAAAGGTAAAAAAGCTGTTCAAAAGGGGGAGAAGCAAGAAGAAAGAGTGGGGTTTTGTTTATTATGAACAAGCCCATAATAACATCTAACAGAACATGAGGTTAAACTCCTGAAGAGCATGTTAGTCACTTGAGCAGAATTAATTTTGCTCTTTGACAAAGATCTGATACTAAAACCATAACTTAACAGTATTTAATACATGCAAAAATCTAGAACATTTCAAAATGAGTTACACATTTCCAAATTGTGAGAAATGGTTTATTACACCCAGCATCCACTGATGGCACTGGAAACTAGATGCAAAAGTGTGTCTTCAAGCAACAGGCAAATAAAATGCTTTCAATTGGCATACTCTTGTCCATAGCTCTCAGAGGAAACAAGAATGCCTTTTGAAAAGTAGATTAAGCAACCAGTCTGCAAGGGATCAGCACCAGGTATGTGCAGTTCAGCTTCTGGCACAGGGACTGCGCAGCTGTTCTTGGGAGAGCTCAACCCAAGTCATTCCCTGGGCTCAGGCAGGACTGGATTATACAATAGTGCAGCTTAGCACTTGCATAGCAACAATTACGGGAGAAGGTCAGCAAAGATATGGGGAAGGAAGGGAGGGAGGAAGGAAGGACACAGTAACTGAAAGAGTTTTACATCATCACCATGAGATCACATGCTTAGAAGCTGACCACTGTTTTCTGCAGGAGAAAACTTTGATTAGGCTTCTATAAATACAAAAACCAGTTCACAGAGGTCTACCTCAATCTTGGCAAAAAGCAGTTTGTGCTATAGAAAAGAATTATTTGAAACTCAGCATATTTGGGATTTGAGTGTTTGTTCCTATGCTAAAACAGCTGCAGAAACATAATGCATTGAGTTTACAATTGGAGTGCTCTCCGTTTTGTGCATTTGAAGCCTAACACAATGCGTTAAACAGATATTCCAAAATTCTTTCCAAACTGCCATCCAAAAATATCAGAAGAGCTGCCTCTCTCCCTCTTTTTTCCAAGTGTCACTCCTATCAGTTGGAGGCAAGAAGAAGCTCAGTACTTACAAAAAGCAGAACAATGGAATCATGCAGGATTTTATCTCAGTACTTTGAAGATGCAATAAGCATTGAGTCTAAATATCTGGCCAGTTTAATCAGTAACATTAAATGCAAAGGAATAAATTACATCCAAGAAAAATATATTTACCCACATTCATGCAGCAATTGTGTGGTGGAAGAAAATTAGATGTGCCAATGACATACTTATATACTTAACACTTTCTTAAATGAATTCAAGTGCCTTTATATCTAGTGGTATGCTTTGACTTTTGAGACTGCTCTTTCTGAATCCTTTCTTTTTTCCCCTCAGGTAACAGGTTTTGCAGAAAGTTAGACTACAGTTCTCCACTCAATTTATGTTTTGGGACAAAAAATTGCAAAACTAGATGTTCATTTTTAACCAAGAGATCAAATGGTTCAGTGAACAAAACTCACCATCTAGGAGTCCCAAAACTATTTGGCGTATAAAATACAAACCTGACAGCTGACCCATAACTGCCTTTTTCATTTTAGCTATTTCGCTCAGCATTTATTTTTCAGTCAGGACTCACTGAAGAACTGCAGTTCTTATCTAAGGTGACCAGTATTCACTCCAGCCAGGATCTCTTTGATCTCCTGCATACTCTCTGTCCACATTATCACTGGTAATGCTGCTGACTTAAAGAACACCACTTGAGTCTAACTGGAGTTAGACTGCATTATCTGCTAGAAAAAATTACCCTGCTTAAATTAACCCTATGTCAATTTACAAATCAACCTGAAACAAACCAGCCCACAGTGAGCTCACAAACAAGGCATGACAATCCTGTGTATTCTGGGACAGATTTCTGAAATTATATGGCCTCTGAGAGGCTCCTAATGGGAGCTTTGCAGTAATCTCCTATTTTTATTTCCATAGGATGAGTCTGTTGTGAGCCTGAAATGAGCATTGGAAATTACACATGTAGTATGAAGATTCTTACAGCTACTTATTTGTTCTAGTATCTACTTTTGGGGGAAAAATACTCATAAGTGTGAAGAACTGTGACTCTTCAGAATTAATTAGCACGCTTATTTGCATTAAGATTCAACTTTCGTGCTTGCTTTTGTTTTCTCTTCTTACAACCCCCTTCATATTCTGTTAGTAGGAGGAAACAATACTTTATAGCATAAAGTTCAAAAACGTACATTTCTTATTTGTACAAGAATATACTACATCAGGAACAAAATTCACAATTCCTTATACGGCCAAATGAGCAGATATTATATTATTACATCCCAAAACATTCCAGTCCTTCATTTGTGCAATTATTTCCCAGAAGCCCTGGGAAACAAAACACTTCAAAAGAAAAAACTGGCAAAACCAACATTAGGTAACAGTGAAAGCATAAACTTGTACTTGCCTCCATCATTTGCCCTTTAGCATGGCTGACCCACAGCAGTCCCTCCACTGAACAGAACTGCAAAAGAAACTTGGTATGAGATACAATTCTGGAAATGGGAGGAGATATATACAAACAACAGTGAGAGCATGATTCCAACTTTTAAATTGGGGGCGGGGGGGGGAATGTTTAGTAATTTTTTTCCATTGAAATGCAAGTGCCCCTGGAAGCTGTCCTATTTTAAACTCTTTCAAATAACTGAATGGATAAAAATATGATTGAAGTCAAAACTGAATCTTATAGAGTTAATCAAGAAGTTCTTGTGAAGGAGCATTTTCTCTTGGAGTTTATGGCCACCACCACATACTGAAAGCAGAGGAAGACACCAGGGCTCCAGTCTGCAAGATCAGTCTGCACCATACAGGTTTTATTTTCTTCTCCTTTTTAGTCATTCAACACTCCCAGCACAGGCCAAACAGCTGGCTCTTGTTTACCTGGTGTTCACCTCACAGGAGGTAAAGGCTGTGAGCACTCAGACACACTCGCACCTGCCAGAGCTCATTGCAGCAGGCAGCTGCTGTCCCCTGGCAGCTCCTGCCTGTACACTTGTGCAAAGTGTCTACCCAAACCCTGTGGGCCTGGTGCTTGCTAGGAGATGACAAGAGGACAGCTGAGAGCAGATACAGGGAATGCATTTCTCTAGCCAGCCTCACGGACTATTCTGAAACACAGACAGATCACCCAGATTTTCCAAAGACGGTAATTAATTCAACCAGTTCTTGAAAACAGGTACACTGTGCTTCAGAAGAACACTAGAACTCTGCAAAACTGGGGTATTTTGACTGTTTTATTCCACATCAGATTCCCACCTCCGAGACAGCAAGAGCGGAAGAGTTACTCAGATCCACTGAAGTGGGATGCTAGAATATGAAAAAAATTATGACGGCAAATATTAAGAACTTAGAAAAAATGAATGAACACATTTTTAAAAAGATCTTTATATAGAAGATATCCCACTTCTATACTAGCATGAGTGGAAAACTAAGCATAATGTGCAAAGTATTGGTTACACAAGGTGTCACTAACAGAACTTCAGTCACTCTATTTGTTGTCTTTTTTTTTTAAGTTTTAATGTTATTTTTTAATTTATAGTAACTGTAAGAGCTTTTGTCAGCAAGGTCTTCAGAGATATGAAGGCTGACCTACAGCACTACAGGACCTACAGGTCAGGAGGTGCTTTTTGCTCGAATTGTTTCACAGCTGCCATAATTCAGAGTGTGTCCCAGAGTGCCCACAGGTTTGTTACTGGTGTAACACTTTAGGATAGGGTTAGAGAGGAAGTAGACAGAAAGGGTACATAATTACTCCAAAATGGTGTTATCAAAAACCTTCTGTCTGATGCTATGGCCACAATAGCTGCAGAAACAGGAACTCACGTGAGCTTCAGCAGGGACTCATGAGAATACAAGTGATTTCACTTCCACAGTTCAAATACTACATTTTGCAAACAGAGAAATTACCTCCCCTAAAAGAAAACACTGAAGAAGTGTTAAGCAAATATTCAAAACAATGGGTCTTCCACAAAGAAAATAATGGATTTAATTCCTTGAAGTATCTCAAATATTTTTGTGGTCAGTTGCACTCCTACTATTGACTTTTCCTATTAACATTCGCATTATTTGGATCTGATTCTTTAGTCTCTGGAAAGAGAGTAGGCCATGGCAAGAATTTCAACAGGATCTTTTCAGGAGAGGAAGGGGTGGAGGGGAGAGATCAAAGCTGCCCTTATCTCCTCATTGCCTGTCTGCCAAGAGACACTGCCACTTTCTTGTGTGTCAAAGCTGACTCAAATGTCAGGAACAAGAGAACCAAAAAGTGGAAATACAGGTATTTTCATTCCACTTCCAAGGGAAGACAAAGGTTATACTACAGGTATTTCTGGCATTAAAGACACTTATAAGCATGGTAGTAATACACAGAAGAGATGGCCTCTCATTTTAACTCCTAGCAGAATTATCTGTGATAATGCCAGCAGAGAAGCTGGCAAGATTGAGCAACTATGGTTCTAAAAGAAAGGTTTATTCCAGGCTTGCAGCTGTAAGGAGGTTAAAACAAGTTAAATTAGCAGGCTTGTAAAGAAAGGTATCATCTACCACCAACCCACACCCCACACTATGTGCGATTTTAACATGTGCTTCTAGCCCTGAATTTTGGAAAGTATCGTATTTACAATGACTAGTGAAAGAAGAAAGTAAAACTAACCTCGCACAGAGTGGTAAAATACTCCCCCTGATGACTCAAAACCAGCTCTTTCTACCAGTATTGTTTAAAACGAATCTGGCAAGACGAAATTCCAAACAGAAGTCAACAGTCATTGCTAATGCTCTGACCATTCATGCTGCTCAACCACTGACAGCTTCATCTCGCTTTTCAGAAGAAAATCCTCCCTCCTGACCCTTCTTCAAGACTGCTAGTCTAGGGAGCTTTTACTTATGTGCAACTCCGAGAAAGTTGTATTAGTATAAGAATAGTGGCCTTAATCTGGACCTGGCTTGTTTACATGGCCTTTTCTAATCAAGCATTAGCACATTCCTCCCCGCAGGACTACAGGCAAGATGTTCAGGTTGCTCATCAAACACTGCTTGAAGTCCTGCAGTCCTTGAGCCTCCTGCAGTAGGCTGGGAAGACCTATCAGTAAAAGACTACCCCCATCCACACCTCCTTACCTGCTCTCAGAGTTAAACACCTGCTATCAGCTGTCAACAGAAATAGGAACATGCATAAGGTGTTTTTGACAACTCACTACAGCCCCTTCTCCCAGTCCCAGGTAGGTTCAAGCAGAGCTTGAGACAAGGAACAATATAACTACATTTCTATGTACCCTAACGGGTAGGAACAGCATCAGCCTGGCCCGTGTATCTCACAGACACCGTGTGAGCAGTGCCATGGGCACCTGCCCTGCAGCACACAGACATGCAGCCAAGCCTCTTTTCAGGTGCCACGGAACCAGCCCAGCATAGCCACAACACCCTATCCCATCAGAGCAACACCATTTGGAACAGGACCCATGTTAGCCATCCATCAACTGCTACCATGCGGACTTGTGAATTCCCTTTTTGGACTTTTTGGACTTCTGCAATAAAAATACTGATGCACATCTCCTTTTCTTTTCTTTTCTTCTATTAGATCTCTTTATGCATTTTAGAGACACATACACAAACTGCACAAACACAGCACAGCAAAGCAGCCACTCACAAATATGCTGCTCTTCAATATCCACCTCCACATCCAGCTGCACAGAGACAGTAATTTGGTATAAGGAAATTTGGCTTGACTACTTTGTTGCTAATGGGAATCAAGCAGTCATGCATTTAAAACCTTAGCCAAAATCAGAATGTTTCCTCCCACATTCATGGCAGAGTCCACACACAGACACCAAAAAAAAAAAAAAATTCCACAAATCTTTACCCAAAGCACTAAAGCAGCACAAAAAGGGAACAGTCTTATTTGAAATAAGACTGAATTTCAGCTACCACTGAGAAGGTGCAGGTGAAGCAATCAGAGCCAAAACCAAAATCCAAGTTAATGGCTCCTTATAGAGCCGTTATGAAACTTGGGTTTCCATCAGAACACCCATTTGCTTGCTGCAGAGCAGCTTTGCAGCTGGTGCAGCTCCCAGTACAGGTACATGAGTGGCTACAGAACACCAGCTACACGGGGTGGGTCCTCCCCAGGTGCAGAGGTTCCCATTTCCCTTTGCTGAACCTTGAGAGGTTCCTGCCTGCCTATTCGTCGAGCTATGCAGCTGCCTCTGAATGGCAACACAATCATCAGGTCTATCAACTTTCCATCTTGCATCACCTATAAAATTCTTCACCTGGCCCTATTAATATGTTATTAATAAAGAAATTGTACAGTACTGGACCCAGTACTTCTCTGACAGACAGGAATTGCACCTGAAGCATTTAAAGGACTAAAACTTTCACCACAACAAACCAGCTGAGAACTAATTCCTGCAGCAAAAGCATGACCAGCACGAGAACTGCTCTGCAAAGCAGCAAGCAGCCACCAATACAGCCTCCCCCTCTGTTCCTCTTACCACAGGATGCTCTGCAGCCCAAGCAGTCAAAGGTCTCACAGGTATCCAAAGCAAAATAACCAAGTTCTTCTGTTATGCAAAGGCTGACATATACATAGTATCTTCCTCCACAAAGCATTTAATATAAATCAGTAGCAATCAGAGCTAGAGGCTACCACAGCTGAAAGCCAGCACAGGGAAGGACCACAGCTCCATGCACCTTGGAGGGACTGACTTTCACCAACAGAGCTTTTGCCTTACTAGTCAGTCGGCCATCACTGGCCTAAATGGGCTAAGTTCAGTCTCAACAGATTCTGACCCAAAGTTGCTCTTTGCTAATTTCTCCCATTTTAACTGCTATTCAACCTCAGGATCACAGCAAGAACACTCACTGTTTCTCATAGACAAGTGACATACCCCTTATGACTGTGACCCACTAAAGTATGAGATGCTTGTTCAGCAGGCAGTGATTTACAAACATGGAGTGCTATGGGTGCAGCACTTCCAGTGATACCAGAAAAGGCCACAGTCCTTTTGCTCAAAACTAGTATAACTGGGAGTCATGAAAAACACATTTATTTGTCCTCAGGATAATCACCATGGCAACTGGCTTCCAGGAAAATTATAGCCAACAGCTTCAGTACAAAGGCCACTACAGGATTTGTTAAGGACAACATCAGCTCACGCAAATCCAAAATATACTGAAATTTGCCAAATTTATGCCTGAAGAAACTTTAAGTAGGTATCTGCAAACTTCCTGTCATAGCTCATCCCACCAGCTGAATCAACAGCAGTACTATTCATCTCAACACTGCAGGGTTTTTTAATGTTCTTTGAACTTTTTAGATACCCTGTATAAGTTTTAATGCAACGTTCTCTAATGTACACAATTTCACCTTTCAGACCACTTCTTTACATCAAAAGAAAACTTTATCTTATACTCAATCTCCTTGTCACTCTATACTTTAGTATTCACTTTTAGTTATATGAGCTTGAATAACTAAACTGCAATATTTACATTTTTCATGAAACTGAATTTTTTACAAAGGTCAACATCATCTTACAGTTAAGGAAATAAAGACTAATACTCTGTTTAAGATATACACTCAGGGAAACATGCAATCTATGTATTCTTACAGATATTCAGATACTGCAGGAATTGTTCTGTTTTTCACAGAATGGCAGCTTTTTTGTGAAATGTGCATCATTAAGTGATAGAATGACAGAGATCACAACTTATTTATATACAACAAAAAAACACACCAAGTTGGGTTACAGAACACACATCCCTGGTACACTGCAGAAAGCACCACTAATATAGCAATGGGCAGCTCAGCAACCCACTTCACTCCTGGTGTGTTCCTACAGTTTCCATGAAAGCAGCTTACAGGAAACAATGCTCCTCCTTTCTGCCCAGTTCTACTTTTGTACACTGCCACAGCCAAACAACACTGCCCAGGCAGACTGAGAAATACATTTAAACTGCGCTGCACCAACTTCTGCCCACTCGTAACAGAGAACCTCACCAAGATGCTAATCCCCGGCCCCAGCTCCGCTTGTAGGCAAATGATGGAGGAATTCCTTCAGTGCATGTAAGGGGGGGGGTCCCCTCCCAACCTCAGCACCTCGCTGCGCGTCACGGTTCACACCAGCACTGCCCTCCTGTTACAGGAACACCATCAGGCTGTTCTAAGTTGGACAGGGAGGGAGGTCAGACCTGTGTCCCCCCAGTATCATCTCAGCCTGAATCATGGAGCTCATCATAAAAGCACGTGTGTTGTCTGCTAAATACATCCTGTACAGCAATGTGGCCTGATGAATGATTCAGTCAGGTAGCTACTTTCAACACAATTAGATTTCCTTTTTAAACAAAACCCACTAATGAATGTCTCTTCTGGAAGCCAGACAAGTGTATGTTTGGCTGCCTTTCACTGTAACCCATCATTAACTGACAAAACCACCACCACTGCCCTGGAACTCTGGCATCTACATCACAGAAGCGATAAGCGTGTCCAAGTAGTTTACAGAAAGAACAGATGTTATCAGTGCACACTGGCCTCCTCTAAGCCCATACAGAGGCAGCTAGCCAGCTTCCTCATTTCAGGTTTAGAATATGTGTAGCTAGCTAAAAGCCTCCAGAAAAATACAACTGTGCATGCTGGTGACTCTATACTGCGGAAACAGCCAAGGCTGTCCATCTCTTGTTACCTGGGTGGAACAAACCTGCACAGCACAACAAGGCAAATACCACCCAGCTCTGCTACTCTTGTACATCACAGGCATATTGATCTAACGAGACTGCTCCTTTCTGGGAGCAGAGACACTGTGCACAGGAAGGCAAGAAAAATATTTCTTTCCTAACCTTCATTCCAGATGCCTCCCAATTCCAGGCAAGTACTCTGTAACTTCATGTGAGTGCTTTATCTAAGCAAATAGAGCAACCACCATGGCCTCCCAGGTACATTTCAAGCACTACTACATGTCTGTCACATACTTCAAAGAAGAAAATTTGCAGACTATGGTGATTTTTAAGAACTGAATGGGTGAGCAGTGAGTACAGCTTTTCTCAAGACAGTCTTTTGAGTACTCCCACAGCAGGTTCAACCAAGGTCGCCCCCCATACAATGCAGCTGGCTATTCCGGTGCTCCCACAGCCTCACTGCATACATGTACGTTCTACTGCTAAAACCATGCAAAATGGTGCACATCAGCCTAAATCTAGAATACATACATCTAGAGCTCTCTTTGCCCTTATCCAACAGCCTTTCCTTTCCATGTGTTCTAAGTCATAGCAGGCATACATACCTCAAAAGTGCTCAGGGTAGCACACTTCTTTGCATAGATATGCTCACAGTTGTAATCCAAATATCATCAATAGACATCTAACTTTAAAAAAAACGTAGAAGTATAAATTCCACAGGAAACAGGAAAGTCAGGAGAGGGAAGAAGATATGATTTATCATCTTCTACATTTGCAGACATCTGCAGTCAGTATTGTAGGTCATTTTCGGAGTAAATCTTGGCAACAAGGCTTCTTTGTAGAGGAGAAAGACCTGCCAAAATTAAGAAGCAAAATAAGAAACACCATTAATACCTGATAACAATAAAACCTGAAAGCAATAAATAACAATAAACAATAAATTAAAAAACCAATAACCTGAAAACAATAAAACAGCACACATATTCACACTCTCCTTCAGAGAAAAGAATTAACTCATTTGAAATACTGGGTTTCTGCTAGCTTTGATGTATTTAAAATCAGAAGCAGCCTCTGAAGTTACCTCATGTTCTAACTACTTTAACCTAATAAATTATCTGAGGGAGAGAAATCCTCTAAGCATTCAAATAATGTTTGATCGCATCAGAGCATGCAGCACTATACCACATCACAGACTGCCCTGATTCAAACCTTCCCAGTTCACCAAATGCCTTGGTGTTCACTGGGTATTTTCCCAAAGGAGTGCTTGTGTGACCAGTGTCCAACTAAAGAATTAAGCTGAGTCCAAAATGAGGACCAACACAGTGCGTGATCGAAGTCCAACACAGCATGCACATAAAGTACATACTCAGAGGGTACTTGCAGGGTATGAGCATTCAGCAGTGTTGCTGAACTTCTTAGGTTTGGATTTATAAATAAAATTATTTGGATAATAAAACAAACTTTTTGGGGCAGAGATCTTCTGTTCTGTGTTTGCACTTTACAGTGTGTATCAGCTCTAGCTTCCAATTCAAAGTTCTCAATCTTACTTTGATAGAAGTGTTTTGTATTTTTGGTACATAAGTAAGATTCTTCTCTATAAATAAAAAGGGTCAACTACATCTACATTACCAAAAAATGCATCTGAAATTATGAGGACATTACGTTTTGCAATAACACATTTAACTCCACACAATTGCTTGTTTCCTTCTTTCCTTTTTGCTTAACACGCTTGGCTGGAAGAACAATTTTGAGAATTTGGAGCTTAAATTCAAACCCAAAGAATCAGCTCATTGTGCTGTGACAATACCCAGGGTCACAACTGCCTAGGAGAGTTAAGTATCCTAAGTATTTAATCACAGCAGAATATTGAGCTTCTAGAAGCACAAGACAACACGTCTAGATTGCCACCTTCATGTTCCATTTCATTCAGCCATCTTCATTCTTCTCAGAGATGCTGGTTTATCCTCTAGGAAACATTGTGCCAAGTTCACAGATTTGCTGACCTTTGAAGGGACGTCTGGATGTCACCTGGGACATGAGACACTATTGAGACACCACCCTGTTCCTGGCCCCAGAGAGGTAACATGTGTCCCGTGAGCTCCGGTCCTCATGCTGAGCGCATTCAGTGTGCCAAGAAGCATTCGGTGTGCCACAGCAACCAACCTTCACCAGACCTTAGGGGACAGGCACAGCAAAAACCACTCCCTGTATTTCAGGGGTGAGGAGATTCCAGGTCTATCAAGAGGCAGCCCCCCTGAGAAACACCTTGCACTTGGTGAATCCAGGTGCCAAAGCCCAGCTCTTACTGGCAGACAGCTACACAACCACCTGAGAACATGCCACACCAGTAAATGTGCTGGGGAAGCCAGCAGAGAGGGAAGACTCCTCCCCCAGAGCTCTAAGCAAAAATTCCTAGAAACCAAGCCCAAGGTATTATCACACCAAGTCTTTTTGAATGGTTCAAAAACAATTCTCAGAAAGACCAGAGGAAACACTAACACGAGGTTTGCCTGACTCCAGCCAGGCAGCCAGAGTTGCCGGCTCAGAGTCAGACCATTCACCCAAGCACTGGAGGAGCTGACTTGCTAGATACAACCCATTTCCTGCAGAATGTACCTCTCTAAACACATGGAAACAAAACCCGTAGACTTCCAGTGATTTCTGTTTTGTATCTAAATTAGACGTAGGTTTTTATTACAGGAATTTCAGCTATGATTAAATAAGATGCAAGATAGCCCAAACCATGACACCGAACTGCTCAGAAAACCAAACTCATCAACTTTCATGTGGTAAATGGAGGGGAGGAACTCCAAATCTTATGGAACCTGAAGTTCCAATTTCTTTCTAAAGCAAATTCCACACAAAGTAGATCTTCCTCTGTCTTCAGTTTGCTTCCATATTTTGGATGGCTTCCAGACCAGCTAGGTGGGTTTATCAGGCAGCAGAACTGGACACAGTGGATACAAAGCTCCAATAAACTTGTTCATTTGGTGCTACAACCCTGTGTGGCTGCAGAGTTGCTGAGCAGTGCAAGCCCTGCAAGCCCCTTCCAGTGAGTACACCTACTCACTGGGCTTTCCTTGCCTCTAGACACTTCCAGATGGACACATTTTTTCTTACCCTAATTTACACTAAGACAATTTACCCTAAGAGAATGATCGTGTTCACAGATGGAGTCACCTGCCACGTGTTTATCTTGAGTAAGACAGAGTCAGTGGTGAGCATCAGGGACAGCAGCACTCACTCCCCAGGCTGAGGAGAACCCAGTGGCACTGGCTCAGGTCAAGGCATCACTACTTGAGTGACCACACCAGTAGCCAGGACTGTTACTAAGGGTTTCCAACCTGCAGAAACACCTGATTTAAAGGTTTGTGGATGATGGACAGTGTTTATTGATGCAGTGGAAGCTACATTACCCTCTTCTTTCTCCTCCTCCCCCAGCCTTCCACTCAGATCTTTGTACTATCAGTTCAGACCTTTACACCTCCTACCCACCAAGAAGCCTCATTAAGTTTCCCTACTGACAGAGGTTTTTAGTGAAACCAATGCCTCCATCTACCATGGGAGTTTTGCTGGTCACTAATGCATTTGTCAGTAATGCACACCAGGTACTTCTGCGTTACCAGTGACAGCAGCTACACCCAAGTCACAAACAGAGTGTCAGCTCCAAGTCTCGTGAATTTTGGCACTCGTAAAGCTTCGAAGGTGCTGCTTTACACCTTAAGTTCCTTACGTTAAAAGCCTGTCACTGACAATCTGCTTTTAAGCCGGCAAATTCTGAGCTCGCTATTAAATAATTCGTGTCTCAACGATCTCATCAAATACAGTCAAGGCGAGCAGGAATCGGTGAAGCGAATACACGCCTCAGCCACTCTTAAACCAGCGCGAGGGCCGCGGCGGTGTCTCACGCAACCCCAGCACCATCCACACGTGCGTGGGGCCGCCCGCGGAAGGGGCCGGGGGGCTGTGGGGGCCGCGGGGACAGGGGTGATC